>CM068743.1:34723752-34831986 GCA_035084275.1 Hydrolagus colliei | reverse complement strand
TGAAAGAGAGAAAGAGAGAAAGGGAGAGACAGAGAGGGGGAGCCATTACTTGAAAGTGTCGTTAAACCTCACTCACTCCAGGACCGTTCCCTGTTCAGACGGACATTAAGATTCTTCCGCGAGACGGGAAAAAGAGAATTGAGTTTCTCTCTCTCTCTCTTCAGGACGTCCTCCCGACGTGAAAGGCGCTCGCTCTATCATTGTAACTTATTTGTTGGTTGTTGTTGCTGCTGCTGTCTCTCTCTCTCCCAGTGTCTTTAGCTGCCACTTTCGCCAACAAAATACCACAGTCACTCCGCTTCAGGGTAAAATCTTGGACATACACACACACACACACACACACACACACAGTCACACACCCCAGGGTCTCTGAATCACACTGCAGAAGCACCACAACATACCAGAACGATTGCTCGCTTGTTATATCCAGGGATTGGGGTTAGAGTAAGAGAGCTACAGTGAGGGAGCGAGCACCAGCACAGACACCATGTGTGTGTGTGGGGGGGGGGGGAGGGGAGAGAGAGAGAGAGAGAGCTGGGGATGGGGAAATATTGGAGCTGTGGCTTTTCTGCTGCAGAGCACAGTTGTGGGTTTTTATTGGAGACAGCTGCACACTCCACTCATCTGGAGTGCAAACCCGCTTTGGGATCAAGGCTTCCCTGATCGAACGTAGCAACAATAATCACTGCCATAAGCCACTGCCATCAAAATGGCTGCTCGGTATTGGGGCTGTTCGCGGGCTCCCATAGTGAGACAAAATGGCGGCAGCCGCTCACGCAACAACGACAGAATAGGATAATAATAACAACAACAACAATGGTTGCATCTGATAAATCTTGTTGCATCTGTGGAGCTTGTGGAGCTCAGGGGTTAGAGCGCTCGCCTGACAAGCGTGAGACCTGTGTGCGAATCCAGGCCAAGTCAGGGCGAAACCTTGGGCAAGTTTCCTTACACTACACACACACACCACACACTCACCACACACTCACCACACACACACACACACGCCTGATAACAATCCCTCCCCCTACAAAAAACACAATAATAAAATTGTTCATTTTCAATCCACGACTGTTTGTGGGACGCTGCTGTGCGCAATTGGCTGCCGCGTTTCGCCCATAGATGTACAGTCAATTCACTTTACAGTATATTCTGTGAAGCGCTTTGGGACGTCTAGAAGTTGTGAAAAGCCCTATATTATTGTTATTATTATTATTATTATACAACGTCTTATCAATCCATTCAAACGTCTCAAAGCGCTTCGCAGAAGTTGCTGTGAAGTGTGGTGACTGTGTATTTTGTGGGCGAAACCCAGCAGCCAATTGCGCACAGCAGCGTCCCCAACAACAGTCGTGGATTGAAGTGACCGATTTATTATTATTTTTTAAACAGGTTATTACCGTACAACCGGAAACCCAATCTACCAATCGACTAACAACCAGGTAACTTTACTAACTGCTAGGTAAATAGAGGCGTGTATTTGTGTTTGTGTGTGTGTGTGTGTGTGTGTGTGTGAAGTAACGAAACGCACCCAATGTTTCGTCTTGCCCGGGAATCGAACCCAGGTCCTCTCGCTTGTGCGCAGAGTGTTCTAACCACTAAACTACACTGATCACAGCGTTGAGATGTGTCAAAGCGCTTTGCAGGAAACACTTTCAAGTAAATAGACTGTGCATTACGTGTGCGAAACCTGGCAGCAATAGATCTTGAGGAGGCAAGTGAGGGGGCGAGGTGAAGTGACTGTGGGCTGGAGTTTCAAAGCGTGGGGGCAGAAAGGCTAGAGGCCCGACTGATGATGATGATGGGGGCGGGGGGCTGGGCAGGGGGTCGAGGAGCAGCGTGAAGCCTGAGGGAGGGAGGGAGGGAGGGAGAGAGGGAAGGATGGAGGGCGGAGAAGGGGAGGGCGTGGAAGGAGAAGAGAGGAGAGGAGAGGAGAGGAGAGGAGAGGAGAGGAGAGGAGAGGAGAGGAGAGGAGAGGAGGAGTAGAGTAGAGTACAGCAGAGTAGAGGGGAGGGGTAGAGTGGAGTGGAGTGGAGTGAAGTGAAGTGGAGAGGAGTGGAGAGGAGAGGAGAGGAGAGGAGAGGAGAGGAGAGGAGAGGAGGAGGTACCTTGATGCCCACGTTGGTGTTGTGAAGATCTACTCGGGCTCTCAGGTCCTTGTTGGACTTCTTCTGTCCGATGAACTCCTTGACAAACTTGTTGCTGTATCGGAGGTTGTCCCCGCAGCCCCCCCACTGCCAGGCCTCACGATTCTCCAGATCGGGGGCCTCATCGCACGTGCAGCGTTCCATCCGCCCAGCGCTACAGGCCTTGGCCACGGCGTGGGTCAGCCCGGCCGAGGAGATGGCGTAGAGGAACGCTGTCTCTTTAAATCCTGAGGGTGCGGGGGTGGGTGGGGGAGGGGAGGGAGGACATCATCATCATGCATCATCTTCATCCTCTTCATCAACTGGTAAAACTCACGCAAGTAGAAACCGTGTAATCGTCTTTAGAACTCCAACTTGCGGCCCACCCTCCTCCCACCCTCCACTCCTGCCCTCTTCCTCCCTCCCTCCCTCCCTCCCTCCCTCACCCCCACTCCACCCCTTCCACACTCCCCATCCAACCTCCCGCCATTTTGTTTTGCGCGCGGAGCCTGACTGACCTCTCCTCAGCAGGTTGCTGCGGTAACGGCCCTCCAGAGTGCAGTTCCACCTCTCGAAGTGGAACTGGTAGTGGCATTCCAGGGCCGACATGCTGATGGCCTCCACCAGGGTCTCCGCCACCCCCGGGTCGCGGCGGCACATGCGTCTCTGTTTCCTCTCCAGCTTCAGCCGATCGCAGGCCTTGAAATGGGCCTTGCCCTGTGCCAGGCTGGACTCGTGGCTCAGCGGGGGAATCGTGAGTGGCTCATGACCTGTGAGTCTGCGAGAGAAGCATCATCGTAATAATAATGCTAATAATACCAACAGTAATAATAGAACTAATCCTTGCATTTGATATAGCGCCGCACAGAATATACTGTAAAGTGACTTGACTGTATACTTGTGGGGCGAAATCGCGGCAGGCAATCGCGTACAGCAGCGTTCCCCGCACACAAACAGTCGTGGGTTGAAATGACTGATTTTATTATTTTGTTTTTTTTTCGGAGGGATTATTTATTATTAGGCTTGTGTGTGTGTGTGTGTGCGTGTGTGCGTGTGTGCGTGTGTGTGGTTTCGCCCTGACCTGACTGGATTCGAACACGGGTCTCACACTTGTAAGGCAAGGTCACTACCGACAACAAACAACAACAACAACATCCATTTCACGAGCGCGCCTTATCGCGTCGTTGAGACGTCTCAAAGCGCCTCACGGGATACATGGTAAAGTTGAACTGACTGTATATTTTGTGGGCGATACGCGGCAGCCAATCACGCACAGCAGCGTCCCACAAACAGCCGCAGATGAGTGACCGGATAATTTTCGATTTTTGAAAGGATTATTACCATTAGGAAGAGATCCACTCATCGACCAACAAGCGGGTTCCCCCTCACTGCCGAGTGAGCTGAGGCCTGCAGGGTAAGGAAACTTGCCTCAGGTTTGCCCTGCCCAAGAATCGAACCCAGGTCCTCTCGCTTGCGAGGCGAGCGCTCTGACCACTAGGCCACGGGACACTCCCACACTCCACTAAATAACACACAATAACCAGTAAATAATAACCCTGGCTTCTAAAGCCTCACTTGAACAATACATCCACCCCACCCCACCACACCACCCCCCACCACCTTCTGACTCTGACTCTGATTATTATTATTATCATCATAAGGAAACTTGTCTAAGTTCCCATCCCCACCCACCCCCCACCCAGCCTTGCCCGTGGAATCGAACCCGGGTCCTCTCGCTTACGAGACGAGCGCTTAGTTCCCTGTAAAGTGCCTGCTAGAGGCATTTTTCGTTGCATCAAAGGCCAGGATTATTTACAATGTTGTTTTAAACCATGTGCTAATTATCACATTGAATCGGTTATGAAACGTCGCATTTTCCTGCCCCCATCCCTGCCCCCACCTCACCCCCCACCCACCGCACAACCCAATGTTTGAGGGGACCTCCTCCTAGCAGGGATATCGCTGTGTAAATCTCTGCTTAGTTTCAACTTAGTTGAATTTTCTTGTAACGAAAACAGTGTGTATTTAATTTAAGGCCGTCTGAAGTTCAGGTTTTATTTATTGTTTCAAGAGCTCTCCTTTAAACATTAAATGATGAGCTCAGAGAGAAGCAAAAGCCGCTTCACAAAAACCCAGTGCTTGCCTCAATCCTACCCACAACGACAGAGTCAGAGAGAGACAGACAGAGAGAGAGAGAGAGACAGAGACAGAGAAAGGCAGAGAGATACAGAGAGAGACGGAGACACACACACACACAGCGACACAGAGAGACGCACACATACAGAGACAGAGAGAGACGCACACACAGAGACAGAGACACACACACACACACACAGCAACAGAGACAGAGAGAAAGACACACACACACACACACAAAGAGCGACAGAGAGAAAGATAGAGACAGAGACAGAGAGAGAAAGGTGGAAAGATACAGAGTGAAAGACGGAGACACTCGAACACAAAGAGACAGACACACACAGTGACAGAGACAGTGAGAAGACACACACACACAGCGACAGAGAGAGAGAGAGACACACACACACAGACAGAGATACACACACACAACGACACAGACACACACACCGACAGAGAGAAAGAAAGAGGCAGAGAGAGAAAGGCAGGGAGATACAGCGTGAGAGATAGACACACACACAGACAGACAGAGAGACACACACATCCACAGCGACAGAGACAGTGAGAAGACACACACACACACACACAGAGCTACAGAGAGACAGAGATAGAGAGAAGGCAGACAGCGAGAGAAAGAGACACACACACACACACAAGAGACACACACTGTGACAGAGAGAGAAAGACATACACGGCAACAGAGAGAGAGAGAGAGAGAGACACACACACCCAAACAGCGACGGAGATGGAGACAGAGACAGACAGGGAGACACATAGATGTACAGAGAGAGAGAGGCTCACACATACAGCGACAGAGAGAGAGACAGAGAATGACAGACAGAAAGACAAACAGAGGGGAAACAGAGAGATAAGGACACACACACATACAGAGAGTCACACAGGGGAGAGAGAGACACACACATACACACACACAAAGAGGGCAAATCAATAAAGTGAAGTGAAGTGACAGGGTGGGGTGGGTGGGGAGAGTGCAGTGGTTGGAGCGCTCGCACTCGCAAGCGAGAGGACCCGGGTTCGATTCCCGGCCAGGATAGGAACATTTCCTTACTCCACGCGCACACGCACGCCTGTTTACCCAGTAAGTGCGTGGGAACCCGCTTGTCAGTCGATTGGCGGAACGCTTTCCGGGGGTTAACAATCCCTTCCACGAAAATGAATGATAGTAATTCGGTGGCTCGGTCCACGGCTGTCTGTGCAATGTCGCCGTGCGCGATTGGCTGCCGTGTTTCGTCCACAAAACACGCAGTCACTGCACTTTACAATGCATTCTGCGAAGCGCTTTGAGACGCCTCCAAGGGGTGATCAGGCGCCGTGTCAAATGCAAAGGATTATCATCATTATTATTATGATCTCAGAGAGTGAGGTCAAACGCCGGCATCGTCAAATCCCCTTCTATCAGGTCCCCTCTCACCCTTCTCTGCGCCATTGAAAATAAACCCAATGCCTCCCAATCTCTAATCCTTGCATTCGACACGGCGGCGTCTTATCACGTCTTCTAGACGTCTCAAAGAACATACTGTAAAGTGAATCGACTGTATATTTGTGGGCGAAACACGGCAGCCATTTGCGCACAGCAGCGTCCCCCACAAACAGCCGCGGATTGAAATGACCAATTTTAGTATTCCTTTCTGCGAGAGAATATTATCAGGTGTGTGTGTTGTGTGCGTGGAGCAAGGAAACTTGCCCAAGGTTTGGCCCTGACCTGTCTGGAATCGAACCCAGGTCTCTCGCTTGTAAGGCGAGCGCTCTAACCACTGAGCTACAGGAGCCAACTTTGCTTACTCCGCGCGCCTCTGTTTATCCATCTGTCGGCAGGAAGCGAGCAGTTGGTCGATTGGTGGGTGGCTTTCTGTGGGGCAATCATCCCTTAAAAAGGACTCCACAAGGGACAGACAAGAGTATAGAGAGAGAAACTCCTGTCTCTTTTCCCCGTCAGTGGATATTCTAAACAAGGTACAGAGGTTTAACTTCTCGTCCGAAAAGGACAAAGTCTCTCTGACAATGCGGCCCTCTCGCTCTCGGCTCCCCCCCACCCCCAGCGCTGCACTGAAGCATCAGCCTAGACTGTCATTGGTGACTAGACAGGTAGAGAGAGAGAAAAACACACACACACAGCGAGAGGGAGAGAAGGTGAGAGACACAGAGACAGAGAGATGCGCACAGCAACACAGAGAGAGACACACAGACAGACAGACACACACACACAGTGAGAGGGAGAGAAGGTGAGACAGAAAAGAGAGAAGCACACAGCAACAGCAACAGAGACAGGCAGATAAACAGACAGGCCGACAGACCATACACACACACACGCGGTGACAGGGAGAGAGACACAGATAGACAGAGACACCACACACGCAACACGAACACACAGAAACACAGCAATGGAGAGACACAGAGAAAAAGACAGAGAGAGAGAGACACACACACACAGAGCGTCTAAGAGACACAGAGGCACACACAACCGCAGAGCGAGACACAGAGATAGACACAGAGAGAGGGTGAGAGTGAGTGAAAGTGGGAATGCGGTGGGCGTGAGTCAGAGAGTGAAGACATCAGCTGTCAAGTCTCCCCTCCCTCTCGCACATGCATCCAATTTGGAGCAGGCGAAAGCGGGAGCCAAGTGCCGGAGGGAGAGGGGGTTTGGAAGCCAAGTCGGAGACAGATTGCAATGCCGGGCTGGGTGCTGACAGAGCCAGCAACAAGCCTGCTTTCTCTGGGCTGCCAGCCAGACCTGCCTGGCTCACTGCCCCCAACGCAGAGAGCACACATAGCGCACAGCCCTACAGCTGAGCTGCCAACCATCTCGCTTTAACAGGTGACTGCCATGGCTGGGGAGTGTAGGGGGTGGGGGGGTGGGGGGGAGAGAGGGGGAGGGGAAAGGAGGGGAGGAGAACGGGGGACAGGACGCAATTCAAGTCCACCCAACCCTCGTTAAACACACACACACACACCACCACCCCAACAACAAGTTGCCGTTAGATTGTGCCTTTCACACCGGGTAGCACTCAGCACAGACAGACACACACACACAATCACACACACAGACAGACAGACCACAGACACACACACACAGATACACACACATACACACACACAATCACATACATACAGGCATACACACACAGATACACAAACACAGATAGACAGACACACTCACACACAGACAACACATGCACAGGCGCACAAAATCAGACACACACTCACACAGACACACAATCTTACACAAACAGGCATACACACTGACACGCACATACATAGTCACACACATACACAGACTGTTTGGGGGCCACCGCTGTGCGCAATTTTGCTGCCATGTTCCATGTAGTAACTGCGTACAAAATACACAGTTACAACACCCTCCACTATACTCTGAAACGCTTGGAGAAGTTTGAGAGGCCCTGTATAAATACAAGTTGTCGCTGACACAGACACACAACAAACAGACACACACACGCACACACACACAGGACATTCAGGTGAGACATTAAACCTCACTCCCTGTCTGTGCCCTGCTCGGGTGGACATTAAAGATCTTGCGGTGCAGTTGGAAAAGAGAAGTGAGTTTCTCTCTCTCACTCTCTCTCTCTCACGGTGTCCTGACCGACAATCCCCTAAATAAAATTGGCCACCCAATCCACCACACACATGCATACACACACACGCAAACGCACGCACACGCACGCACAGTCAGTCAGTCACCCACACACACACACACACACAAAATTGTGCTGCCGCGTTTCGCTCACAAACTACACGGTCACTACACTTTACGGTGCATAAATTATAATCCTTGCATTTGATATCGCGCTTTTCACGTCTTCTAGAGACGCTTCACAGAACATACTGTGACGTGAATTGACTGTATATTTGGTAGGGGAAATTTTTGTATGTCCTTCACACCAAGCACCCTGCCAGACCCCACCGCCTTTGCTCTCTCTCTCTGCCTCTCCCTCGCTCTCTCTATCCGCTTCCTTTAATGATATCCTTCAGCAAAGGCGTGTTTGCAGGATACAGGCGGGTTTCCATGTTCTGGGCGTGAGGAAGCCAAGCTCACAGGCAGGTCTCCAGGGAGGTACACCAGGTCTTTAAGGAGAAGAGATTTATTTTAAAGCTTGGCCAGTGGAGTCTTGAAGCTCAGTGGTTAGAGCGCTCGCCTTACAAGAACACCAACAACACCACCAAAATGACACGTACGGCACCTTTCACGTCAGGAGGACGTCCCAAGGCTCTGGACAGTCATTGTTTCAGACCCGAGCTGGGCTCGGGGTCGGGGAGGGTGGAGGGAAAGGGGGGGATTTGGGGTGACCAATGGGACCGTCGAAGAGGAGGATCTTGAGGCGGGACTTGAAGGAGGCCAGGGAGGAGGCGAGGCGGAGGGACTGCGGGATGGAGATCCAGAGGTTGTGGGCAGAGAGGCTGAAGGCTCGCCCGCCAATGGTGGGGCGGGGGACATGGAGCAGGCCGGAGCCTCCTGAGGGGAGGGCAGGTTGTTAGGGGGTTAGGAGGTGGCAGGGTTAGGGTGGGCGAGGCCATGGAGGGCTTTGAAAGTGAGGACCAGGATCTTGGATTGAATCCTCTGGGTGATGGGGAGCCAATGGGGAGCCTAATAATCCCTCCATAAAAACAATAATAAATTGGTCATTTCAATCCACGGCTGTTTGTGGGGACGCTGCTGTGTGAAACTGTGTGCCGCTTTTCGCCCACAAATATACAGTCAATTGATTTGACAGTCTATTCTGTGAAGCGCTTTGAGACGTCTAGAAGACATGAAAAGCACTGTATCAAATGCAGGGATTTTTGTAATTTTTAAACATCAGAACCTGTTGAAATCTCGCCGCAGATAAGAATATTCCTTGCATTTGAAGCAACGCCTTTTCACGTCTTCAAGAACTCTCAAAGCGCCTCACACGACGACACTGTAAAGCGAAGCGTATTTTGCAGCCGAAACGCGGCAGACAATCACGGATGGGAGCGTCCCCCAAACAGTCGTGGGTCGAGTGACTGCACTTTCTGGCCGGGAATCGAACCCGAGACCTCTCTGGCTTGCGAGGCGAGCGCTCTAACCACTGCACTGCAGGACTCCACAGCTCTCCCCCACCTCACCCCACCCCCGCCTCCCCCCGCTCCACCCAACCCACCAACCCTCCTCTCTCCCCCCTCCTCTCCCGACAGCTGACTCCAGCCAGGATGTTGTTCTTGGCAGCAGCCGTGAGTTTAATGTCCTGAAATGTTTGACACTGCGATTTTGATCATTTTTTTTCCTCTTTCTTTCTTAAAAGCAAAATAACACACGCCTTTGCTGAGGTCAAATGCCCGCCCGCCTGCCCGTCAGGTCCCCGCTCAGGAGATAATGCTGTGTGTATGTATGGGGGGGGGTGGGGGAGGGGGGTTCGAGGGGGGGCGTGGAGAGGGGGGGAAGAAGAGGGGAGTGAGAGAGGGAAGGTATTGAGAGAGAGATTGAGAGTGGGAGATGTGGAGAGAGGGAGAGTCAGATATCTGAATGAGCGGAGGGAGCGAGGAGCGAGGGAGCGAGGGAAAGAATGAGGGAGCGAGGGAAGAAATGAAGGAGTGAGGGAAGGAATGAGGGAACGAGGGAAGGAATGAGGGGGCGAGAGGAAGGAGGGAACAAGAGAGGGATTATCAAGAAAGGGTGGGAGGGGGGAGGGAAGGAGAGAGAGAGAGTGATGCTAATTTTATAATAATAATCCTTGCATTTGATAAGCGCCTTTTTAAGTCATCGAGACGTCTCAAAGCGCTTCGCAGAATAGACTGTAAAGTGTAGTGACTGTGTATTTTTGCTTTGACGGCAAAGCGGGGCAAGGGCGGGTAATTGGATGAGAGGTACAGATAAGCCATGAGCATGTAGAATAACAAACAGGCTCGAGGGGCTGAATGAGCCTAGAGGGACTGGATAGGAATTCTCACAGAAACCAGCGAGAGAGAGAGAGAGAGACAGAGAGAGAGCACAAGAGAGAGAGAGAGACAGAGAACAAGATAGCGAGAGATAGAGAGAGAAAGTGCTAGAGAGCGACACACACACACACAGATAGAGAGATAGAGAGAGAGTGGGAGAGAGCGAGAGACAGAGAGAGAGAAACAGCGAGAGAGAGAGAGCGAGAGTGACACACACATAGATGGGTAGAAAGCCCGAGAGAGAATGAGATAGAGTGAGATAGAGAGAGAGTGAGATAGAGAGAGGGGGAGAGAGTGTGACAGAGTGAGTGAGCGAGCGCGATCCAGAGAGGGCGAAAAGGAGAGAGCGAGCGGAGGTGAGAGACAGAGAGAGTGAGAGAGACAGCGAGAGAGACAAAGAGTTGACAGGAGGAGAAAATTGTCTTAAAAACAGCTCACAAGATCACTGGGTTTCTGAAGCTTATCGTCTCACTCTCCAACCCCGCCCCACCCCACACACACTTTCTCCCACCCCCACCCACCAACTCTCCCAAGTACGAACAACTAACCCAACACGGAGATGGGGAGAGAGAGAGAGAGAGAGAGAGGTTTCTGTCTAGACAGTAACAACACTAACAATAATCCTTGCATTTGATATAGCGCCTGATCACATTGTTGAGACATCTCCAAGCACTTCACAGAATATACCATAGAGTGCAGTGACGGTATATTTTGTCGTTGTTACTGCTAGGTAAACGGAGGTGTGTGTGTCTGTGTGAAGGAAGGAAACTTGCCGAAGGTTTCGTCCTGGCCCGGGAATCGAACCCGGGTCCTCTCGCTTGCGGGGCGAGTGCTCTAACCACTAGGCTTTAATGACTAAGATTTTTCTCTCTCTCTCCGTCTCTCTCCCGTCACACACAATCCCGCAGATAAAATCGCAGACACACACGCGATCAGCCGGGTGTCTGTCTGTCTAACGCAGACGCGGAAACCCGTGATCAGCCTGTCGTGTTTCGCCGACAAACCACACAGTCCCTCCACCAGTACTGAATATTCTGCGAAGCGCTTTGAGATGTCTCAACGGCGTGATACGACACTGTAGCGAAACGCAAGGATTATTATTATATTACGTTAAAAACAGAGAGAGAGCGAGAGAGAGAGAGAGAGAGAGAGAGAGAGGAGACAGAGACAGAGAGAGAGAGACTCCTTTCTCGTTTCCTCGACAGTGCAGTGGGAAAATTTTAACGCCCGCCCGAACAGGGCAAAGACGGTGGGGGGGTGAGCGAGGTTTAACGTCTTATCCAAAGGACAGTGTCTGACAAAGCAGCGCTCTTTCTCTCTCCCCCCACCCCCTCCCACTAGCGCTTCGCTACACCATCAGCCTGGAGTGGGGGCTGGTGGGGGGGGAATTCCAACCACATCCTCCTGATTCAGAGGCGAGAGAGAGAGCGAGAGAGAGAGTGAGCGAGAGAGGCTGACATCCGACTACTACAGTACAGTACACACAATCCATTGGAGGTTTCAGGCTGTGCACAGTTTGGGGGCCAGTTGCGGGGAGAGGAAATGAAGACAGCAAAGACCAGCAAAGAATGAAGATGACTTGACAACTTTTTGAGGATCGTTGCCTTAAATTTTCCCCTTGCCCCCCCCTCCCCACCCCCAATTTTTTAAAAAAATCTATGTATTTCACTCAAAACAACCAGTGGCTCGATGGCAGGAAAAATCTTTTGAGAACCTCTCCCACCACCAACAACCAACCAAGCTAAATAATAATAATAATAATAATAGTCCTTGCATTGGAGATAGCACTTTCCACACCTTCCAAATAGTCAATTCGCTTGACAGTATATTCCGTGAAGCGCTTTGAGGCATCCAGAAGATGTAAAAGGCGCTAAATCAAACGCATTATCGACAATAAAGTGAATTGATTGTATATTTGTGGGTGAAACGCGGCAGCCAATTGCGCCACAGCAGCGTCGCCACAAACAGTCGTGGATTGAGTGACTGATTTTTTTGGGGGAGCGATTATTATCGGACATGTGGATAAGGAAATTTGCCCAAGGTTTCGCCCTGGGACCTCCTCCTGACGTGAAAAGCGCTTTACAAGTCTCTCACTTGTAACTCAAGGACTCTAACCACTGAGCTGCAGGACTCCACAATAATAATAATAATAATCCTTGTATTTGTTATAGCGCTTTTCACCTAAATGGAACCCGAGGATGATTACATTAGTCGGTCCTGTAGCTCAGTGGTTAGAGTGCATGTCTTGCGAGCGAGAGGACCTGGGTTCAATTCCCGGGCGGATCAGGGTGAAAACATAGGCAAGTTTCCTTACTACACACACACACCTAGCGGTAAGTAGGAACCTGGTTGTTAGTGGATTGGGGGAATCGCTCAATCCCTCTGCCTTCTGCCTTGCACCCTCCCTCCCTCCCTCCCTCCCTCCCTCCCTCCCTCCCACCCACCCACCCATAAAGTGACCTGTTAACAACAACAACATCGCAGAGCGCTCGACAGCACGCCACACTCTACAGTATATTCCGTGAAGCGCTTTGAGGCATCTCAGGAGACATGATAAGGTGCTGTAATGATGCAAGGATTATCATTATTATGATTATTATTATTATACTATTCTACGTCCCATCTCAAACTCTCCCGTTCAAACCAACTTGTTAAAGGAACTCACAGATTCATGTGTTTGTGGGTTCAAATCCCCCACCCCCCGACCCACCCCGCATGTGCTAATTCCCCTGTTATAATATCGCGCTTTATCACGAATAATAATCCCTCTCCCCCTCAAAAACCAATATTAAATTGGCCACTTCAACAACCGTTTATGGGGACGCTGCCGTGCGCAATTGGCTGCCGCGTTTCGCCCACAAATATACCGTCAATTCACTTTACAGTATATCCTGTGAAGCGCTTTGTGACGTCGATAAGACGTGAAAAGCGCTATATCAAATGCAAGGATTATTATTATATTCCGTGAAGCGCTTTGAGACGTCTGGAAGACTGTGCCATGTCAAATGCGAGGGTTATCCTTACTGGTATTATTTTTATCTTCACGAAAGCTGAAACCGCTTCCCAGAAGATACTGCAAAGCGAAGTGACTGTGTGGGATTTGGTGGGTCGAAACGCGGCAGCCAATTGCGCGCGGCGGCGGCCCCCACAAGCAGCCGTGGGTCGAGTGACCGCATTTGTATTTTACGGCATCAACGGTTCGATTTTACTCATGAAAACAGCAACAAATTAGAGTAAAAATCTGCCCCGATTTTTATTTTGAATTGATTTTTTTTTGCAAGAGTGCAAACTAGAGCGATTAACAGCAACGTCTGAATGACATTTGAGGAGGAACCAGCTGGATTTCAGCTTAAACTGAGTTGTCAAAGAAAATAATAAATCCATTTGCAGTCACCCCCAGGATTCTCTCTCTCTCTCTCTTTCTCTCTCTCTCTCGCGTGAACACACTCTCACATGCACACAAACTCTCTCACATGCTCTCACACACTTTCTCACACTCTCACGTACTCTCACACACTCATACACAAACCCTCACACTCCCTCTCACTCACAGTCTTTCTCCTCTCTCACACACTCTCTCACATACTCTCCCACTCCCACTGTCTCAGACACACACACACTCACTTTTAGTCAAAGGTTTTCAAACTTCTGCAGAAATACTTAATATTATTAATAATAATCTTTGCATTTGATATATTGAATTTGCATTAAAATCAAAGCGCTTCACAGAATATAGTCTGATCCCTGCCCACACACACGCAATCCTCCCTCACACACCCCTCTCACATAGTCTCACACACTATCTCACTGACACACACCCACTCACACACAGTCTCTTACACACACTAACACACACTCACACACACTTGCACACACACTCTCACTCACAGTCTCTCACACACACTATCACAGACACACACAACTCAGTCCCCACAGTCTCAAACACAGTATCACACAGACACACACACTCGCACACTCACTCACTCTTTCACACACTCACACGCAGTGTCTCACACACACTATCACACAGACACACACTTGCACAGTCACTCACTCTCACTCACACTCTCTCTCACACACATACACAGTGTCTCACACACACTATCACACAACCACACACACTCACACTCGCTCACTCTCGCTCACACACACACTCACAGACAAATACTAACACATACTCAGGCACACACACACAGCTCCAAAACAGTTTCATAGCAACTTGGGGGGGATTAATAGGTGAACCATTCAGTCAGGGAATGAATGCATTTGATTCCAATCCCCTAAATGGTTTTGATCTCAGTCGCGAGAGAGAGAGACAGCGAGAGAGAGAGAGAGAGAGAGAGAGAAGGGAGTAGAGAGAAAATACAGAGACACAATGGAGAGAGAGGGAAGCACTTTGAGACATCTTGAAGACGTGATATGGCGCTATATCTAATGCATGGATGATTATTATTATGAGAGAGACAAAAGAGAGAGAGAAAGTGAGGGGGCAAAGAGAGAGGGAGGGAGGGAGAGAGAGAACAGTGAACAAGGTAGAAAAATAGACTTGACTCAAATCCCCCCCCCCCCACCACACACAAAAAAAACACTGTTATTTTTCTCTTAGATTGAAAGCTGAAGAAAAACTTTGGAAAGGGGGGAGAGAGAGTGAGAGAAAGAGAGGAATTTATTATGGTACTTTAATAAAATTGTCATTGCCCCCCCCCCCCCCACCCCACCCTTCCCACAATTATGTTTTAATATATAAAAATATACAAATCTCTCCCGCCCCCCACCCCCACTCACTTTCTCTTGCTCCCCGCCACCCCCCCCCACCTCCACTCTCCCCTCTCGCACACACTCACACATACAGACATACACACACTCACTCACTCACAGACACACCCATATAGATACACAGACACACACACACACACAGAGAAAGACAGAGCGAGGATGGAGAGAGAGGAATAGAAGAGAGAGAAGAGAACGAAGAGAGAGAGAGAGAGAACTATTTAAAAACAACAGAGCAAAAATATCACGAGACATCCTTAATATAGCGCCTTGTTCTCGTTTTCCTGGGCGTCTCAAAGCGCCTCACGGAGTGGACTGTAAAGCGAATTTACCACGTATTGTGCGGGCGAAACGCAACAGCCGGTCGCGCACAGCAGCGTTCGTCCTCCACAAACAGCCGTGGTTTAAGCGACCAAATTAATAACTGAAGTGTGTGTGTGTGTGAACAGGGACACTGTCTTAGCAAACAAAACATCAAAATACAAGGCAAAACTATGTACAACGAGCTTTATAACACATAAACATAGACACACACACACACAGGCAAACACAGACATACTCGCACATACACGTAGAGACACAGACACACACACCATAGAAACACACACATACATAGAGAAAAACATACACACACTGCCACACACACACGAGAGAGAGAGACGCACCCAGCTGTTTAGCAGCACTTCCCAGCTGTGCCAAAAGTTTTGCAACTTTTATTGAACAACTTTCTATATTAAAAAAAGTTTGGCAAAAGTTTCTGCAGCATTTCACGTTGTTAAAAAAACAAACCCTACAACTTCTGCAAACCGCCCGGCCGCCCACGCGGTGAGCAGTTTGGTGTGAAAGTTTAGGCAACAGTCTTGGTAAAAAGCTTCGCAAAACGCCTAGTAACAGTGTTAGCGAAGTCACCCTTTGCCTAATGATTTTTTGGCCAACTTTGGGAGAGCTTTGGGAGAAGTTGTATTTGGTCTCTGACTCTCTCTCTCTGATCCGAGACGGAGATATATTATATATATTTTTATGTCTATATATACATATGATCATAATAATCCTTATGTATTTGATAGAGCGAATTTTCACGTCTTCCAGACGTCTCAAAGCGCTTTGCAGAACAGACTGATATTACTTGTCTGATTTGAACCTTTCTTCCGATGCTAATCTGACCCGAATCTTTTTAACAGAATCTGTGCTGCATCCGACGGTTTTCGCCCACAAATCACACAGTCACTACGCCTTACAGTGTGTCCTGCGATGGGCTCTGAGGCATCTCAGAGACGTGATAAGGCGCTGCAGCGAACGCGAGGATTATCAGTACTATTACTTTTTATTATTATTAGAATGCGATGTGAATAATAATAATAATAATCCATGATTGACTGATCCCGACATCTCAAACAGCTTCACAGAATAAACACAAGGTGAATGTGAATAGTAACTGAGTGTGATCTGGGTGTGTGCGTGAGTGTGCGTGTGGATGTGATGTGAGTGTGATCTGGGTGGGAGTGTGTCAGTGTGAGTGTGGGTGTGATGTGAGTGTGATCTGGGTGGGATGTGAGTGTGATCTGGGTGGGAGTGTGTCAGTGTGAGTGTGGATGTGAGTGATGAGTGTGAATGTGATGCGAGTGTGATCTGGGTGTTAGTGTGAGTGTGGATGTGATGAGTGTGATCTGAGTGTGAATGTGTGAGTGTGGATGTGGGCGTGTGTCGGTGTGGATGTGACATGAGTGTGGATGTGAGTGTGATCTGAAATGAGTGAGTAAGTGAATGAGTGAGTGAGTGAGAAGGTGAGAGAGTCAGTCAGTAAATCAGTGAGTGAGTGAATGAGAAGGTGAGTGAGTCAGTCAGTCAATCAGTGACTGAGAAAGTGAGTGAGTGAGACAGTGAGTGAGTCAGTGAGTCAGTCAGACAGTCAGTGAGAAAGTGAGTGAATGAGTGTGGGAGCCAGTCTGTCAGTGAGGGAGGGAGGGAGTCGGTCAGTCAGAAGGTGAGAAAGTCAATGAATCAATCAGTCAGTCAGTGAGAAGGTGTGGGAGTCAGTCAGTCAGTGAGTGAATCATTGAGTGAGAAAGTCAGTGAGTGAGAAAGTCAGTGAGTGAATCGGTGAGTGAGAAAGTCAGTGAGTGAATCAGTGAGTGAGTGAATCAATGAGAAAGTCATTGAGTAAGAAAGTCAGTGAGTGAGAAAGTCAGTGAGTGAGAAAGTCAGTGAGTGAGAAAGTCAGTGAGTGAGAAAGTCAGTGAGTGAATCGGTGAGTGAGAAAGTCAGTGAGTGAGAAAGTCAGTGAGTGAATCAGTGAGTGAGTGAATCAATGAGAAAGTCATTGAGTAAGAAAGTCAGTGAGTGAGAAAGTCAGTGAGTGAATCGGTGAGTGAGAAAGTCAGTGAGTGAGAAAGTCAGTGAGTGAATCAGTGAGTGAGTGAATCCGTGAGTGAGTGAATCAGTGAGTGAGTGAGTGAGCTGGGGAGTGACTTACCCAAAGTAGGCTGCTGTGTGGAGTGAGGAGACGAGGGTACAGAGAAGGACAAGTTGACATCTCACACTGTGTTTTCCAGCCAGCATCTTGCCCTTGGCCCTCTCCTCTCTCTCTCTGCTCTCCTCTCTCTCTCTCTCTCTGCTCTCCTCTCCTCTCCTTCCACACTCACCATCTCGTTCACAGGACAGGGTTTACTGTTGGCTCTGCTCCCTACCCCCCCTGCTTCTTATACCCCCCCCCCCCCCCCTCCCCAACACACACACACACACACAGCCAAGGGCTGGCTCTCCACTGGTCCCTCCTTCTCCTCTTCTCTCTCTCTTTCTCTATCCCTCCTTCTCTCCTCCCTGTCTCTCTCTCTCTCCTCTCCTCTCCCTCTCTCCCACTGTCTCTCTCTCTCTCTCTCCCTCTCTCCCACTGTCTCTCTCTCTCTCTGCCTCTCTCCCACTGTCTCTCGCCTCCCTCTCTCCCACTGTCTCTCTCCTCTCCCACTGTCTCTCTCCTCTCCTCTCCCTCTCTCCCACTGTCTCTCTCTCCTCTCCCTCTCTCCCACTGTCTCTCTCCTCTCCCACTGTCTCTCCTCTCCTCTCTCTCTCTCCTCTCCCTCTCTCCCACTGTCTCTCCTCTCCCTCACTGTCTCTCTCTCCCTCTCTCCCACTGTCTCTCTCCTCTCCCTCTCTCCCACTGTCTCTCTCTCTCTCTCCCTCTCTCCCACTGTCTCTCTCCTCTCCCTCTCTCCCACTGTCTCTCTCTCTCTCTCTCTCTCTCCCACTGTCTCTCTCTCTCTCCCACTGTCTCTCTCCTCTCCCTCTCTCCCACTGTCTCTCTCTCTCTCTCTCTCTCTCCCACTGTCTCTCTCTCTCTCCCACTGTCTCTCTCTCCTCTCTCTCTCTCCCACTGTCTCTCTCTCTCTCCCACTGTCTCTCTCTCTCTCTCTCTCCCACTGTCTCTCTCTCTCTCCCACTGTCTCTCTCTCCTCTCTCTCTCTCCCACTGTCTCTCTCTCTCTCTCTCCCACTGTCTCTCTCCTCTCCCTCTCTTCCACTGTCTCTCTCTCTCTCTCTCCCACTGTCTCTCTCTCTCTCTCTCCCTCTCTCCCACTGTCTCTCTCCTCTCCCTCTCTTCCACTGTCTCTCTCTCTCTCTCTCCCACTGTCTCTCTCTCTCTCTCTCTCTCCCTCTCTCCCACTGTCTCTCTCTCTGTCTCTCTCCCTCTGTATCCCTCCTTCTCTCCTCCCTGCTTTTCGTCTCTCTCCCTCTCTATCTGTCTCTCCTTTCCCCTTTTTCTCTTTCTGTCTCTCTCTCTCTCTCCCACCTCTCCCTCTGTCTCTCCTCTCTCCCTCTCCTTTTCACTCTTCCTCTCTCTCTCTCTATCCCTTCTTCCCGTCTCTCTCTCTCTGTCTTTCCTTCCCCACTTTTTGTCTCTCTCTCTATCTCTCTATCCCTCCTCCCTTTTCTCTCTCTCTCTCTCTCTCTCCTTTTCTCCCCCCCTCTCAGCCTCTCTCTCTCTATCCCTCCTTCTCTCCTCCCCGCTTCTCGTTTCTCTCTCTCCCGTCTTCCCCCTTTCTCTCTCTGTCTTTCTCTCCCTCTGTGTGTCTCTCCCTCCCTGTCTGTGTGTCTCTCTCTCCCCTCCCTCCCTCCCTGTCTGTGTCTGTCCCCTCTCTCCCTCCCTCTCTGTCTCCTTCCCTCCCCCTTCTCCCTGTCTCTTCTCCCCCCCCCCCCCCCCCACTGTCTATCTCCCTCCTCTCTGTCTTCCTCCCCCCCTCCCCTTCTCTCTGTCTCTCATTCCCTCTCTCTCCCCTTTCAATCTCCCCCTCTCCTTCCCTCCCTCCCTCCTCTCTCTATCCCTCCTTCCCTCCTCTCTCTCTCTCTCTCTCTATCCCTCCATCCCTCCTCTCTCCATCCCTCCTTCCCTCCCTCCTCTCTCTATCCCTCCTTCCCTCCCTCCTTTCTCTCTCTATCCCTCCCTCTCTCTCTCTCTCTATCCCTCCTTCCCTCCCTCTCTCCCTCCTCTCTCTATCCCTCCTCTCTCTCTCTCCCTCCCTCCTTCCCTCCCTCCTCTCTCTATCCCTCCTTCCCTCCCTCCTTTCTCTCTCTATCCCTCCCTCTCTCTCTCTCTCTCTATCCCTCCTTCCCTCCCTCTCTCCCTCCTCTCTCTATCCCTCCTCTCTCTATCCCTCCTCTCTCTCTCCCTCCCTCCATCCCTCCCTCCCTCCCTCCTCTCTCTTTCCCTCCCTCTCTCCCTCCTCTCTCTATCCCTCCTCTCTCTCTCTCTCCCTCCATCCCTCCTCTCTCTATCCCCCCCCCCTCCTTTATCTCTCTATCCCTCTCTCTCTCTCTCTATTCCTCCTTCCCTCCTCTCTCTCTCTATCCCTCCTTCTCTCCCTCCTCTCTCTCTCTCTCTCTATCCCTCCTTCTCTCCCTCCTCTCTCTCTCTCTCTCTCTCTCTATCCCTCCTTCTCTCCCTCCTCTCTCTCTCTTTATCCCTCCTCTCCCCCCCCCCCCCTCCTTCATCTCTCTATCTCTCTCTCTCTCTATCTATCCCTCCTTCCCTCCTCTCTCGCTCTCTATCCCTCCTTCCCTCCCTCCTCTCTGTCCCCCTTGTCTCTCTGTTCCTCCTTCCTTCTCTCCATCTCTGCAACCCTCTCACTCCCTTCATCTCCAGCGAGTGAGACAGAGGAGAGAGAGAGATCAGACAGAGAGAGAGAGAGAGGTCAGACAGAGAGAGAGAGAGGTCAGACAGAGAGAGAGAGAGGTCAGACAGAGAGAGGTCAGACAGAGAGAGAGAGAGAGAGAGGTCAGACAGAGAGAGGTCAGACAGAGAGAGGTCAGACAGAGAGAGAGAGAGAGAGAGGTCAGACAGAGAGAGGTCAGACAGAGAGAGGTCAGACAGAGAGAGAGAGAGAGGTCAGACAGAGAGAGGTCAGACAGAGAGAGCGAGGTCAGACAGAGAGAGCGAGGTCAGACAGAGAGAGCGAGGTCAGACAGAGAGAGCGAGGTCAGACAGAGAGAGCGAGGTCAGACAGAGAGAGGTCAGACAGAGAGAGAGGTCAGACAGAGAGAGGTCAGACAGAGAGAGCGAGGTCAGACAGAGAGAGCGAGGTCAGACAGAGAGAGGTCAGACAGAGAGAGAGGTCAGACAGAGAGAGGTCAGACAGAGAGAGCGAGAGGTCAGACAGAGAGAGGTCAGACAGAGAAAGAGAGAGAGGTCAGACAGAGAGAGCGAGAGGTCAGACAGAGAGAGGTCAGACAGAGAAAGAGAGAGAGGTCAGACAGAGAGAGCGAGAGGTCAGACAGAGTGAGGTCAGACAGAGAAAGGTCAGACAGAGAGAGGTCAGACAGACAGAGTGAGGTCAGACAGAGAGAGGTCAGACAGAGAGAGCGAGGTCAGACAGAGAGAGAGAGAGGTCAGACAGAGAGAGAGAGAGGTCAGAGAGAGAGAGAGATCAGACAGAGAGAGAAAGAGGTCAGACAGAGAGAGAGAGAGAGGTCAGACAGAGAGAGGTCAGACAGAGAGAGCGAGGTCAGACAGAGAGAGAGAGAGGTCAGACAGAGAGAGAGAGAGAGGTCAGACAGAGAGAGAGAGAGAGGTCAGACAGAGAGAGGTCAGACAGAGAGAGAGAGAGAGGTCAGACAGAGAGAGAGAGAGAGAGGTCAGACAGAGAGAGGTCAGACAGAGAGAGAGAGAGAGGTCAGACAGAGAGAGCGAGAGGTCAGACAGAGAGAGAGAGAGAGATCAGACAGAGAGAGAAAGAGGTCAGACAGAGAGAGAGAGGTCAGACAGAGAGAGGTCAGACAGAGAGAGCGAGAGGTCAGACAGAGAGAGAGAAAGAGGTCAGACAGAGAGAGAGAGAGGTCAGACAGAGAGAGAGAGATCAGACAGAGAGAGAGAGAGGTCAGACAGAGAGAGAGAGATCAGACAGAGAGAGAGAGAGAGAGAGGTCAGAGAGAGATGAGAGAGAAAGAGGTCAGACAGAGAGGTCAGAGAGAGAGAGGTCAGACAGAGAGATCAGAGAGAGGGCGAGGTCAGACAGAGCGAGAGAGGTCAGACAGAGAGAGACAGAGAGAGATGAGAGGTCAGACAGAGAGAGAGAGATCAGACAGAGAGAGAGAAAGATTAGAGAGAGACAGATCAACGAGAGAGGCAGAGAGAGACGTGAAACGGAGACGAGAGATAGAGATCAGAAGGGGAAAGACAAAGAGAAGATAAATTAGAGAGCGAGAGAGCTACACTGAGCCACAGGAGCTCCATAATGAGACGCCGCTGTATGTAATTAATTGCCGCGTTTCGCTCGCAATGCACTGCATGTTGTGGGCGAAACGCAGCAGCCATTCGCGCACAGCAAACGCCCGCAAAGGCTCGCGGATCGAGTGACTGGATTATTATTTGTTTTTAAGGGATGATTGCCCCACAGAAAGCCTCCCAATCGACCAACTGCTCGCCTCCTGCCGACGGATGGGTAAACAGAGGCGCGCGGAGTAAGCAAAGTTGGCTCCTGTAGCTCAGTGGTTAGAGCGCTCGCCTTACAAGCGAGAGACCTGGGTTCGATTCCAGACAGGTCAGGGCCAAACCTTGGGCAAGTTTCCTTACTCCACACACATGCTTAATAATAATCCATCCCCCCAAAAACACACAATAATAAAAATTAGTCATTTTCAACCCACGACTGTTTGTGGGGACGCTGCTGTGCGCAATTGGCTGCTGCACTTCATCCACAAATATACAGTCAATTCACTTTACGGTCTATTCTGTGAAACGCTTTGAGACGTGAAAAGCACTATATCAAATGCAAGGATTATAATAATTATTATATATAAAGTTGGGGAAGTTTCTTTGCTCCATATATGCCTCTGTCTTCCCAGCACTCAGCGGGTTGTTAGTCGATTGGCGGATCGCATTTCCAGGGGGTTAATAATCTCTTCAAAACAATACATGAATTTAAAACAAATTGGCAATAATTCGGTCACTGAATCAACGGCTGTTGAGTGAGTGAGTGAGTAAGTGAGTGAGTGAGTGAGTGAGGGAGGGAGGGAGGGAGGGAGGGAGGGAGGGAGGGAGGGAGGGAGGGAGTGCGGAGTGCCTGAACGAGCGAGGGAGCGGGTGGGTGGGTGAGGGATGGAGGGAGGGAATCTTGTGTCCCAAGGCGTCTCAAAGCGCTTCACAGGATACAATGTAAAGTGAATAGACTGTGTGTTTTGTGGGCAAATACACACGTGCATACACACACTCACATACATACACACACTCTCACACACACATACTCACACACACACACACACCTGCTCCTTTACCAGCACATTGCACCTGTTCATTGCTTGGACCTGTCTGTCCCGTGTGGCTCTAGCGCCTCTCAGTGGCCAGTGTGAGACTCACAATAATAATATTAACGATAATAATCCTTGCATTTGATACAGCGCCTTATCACGTCGTCTAGACGTCTCAAAGCGCTTCACAGGATATACTGTAAAGTGAATTGTCTGTATATTTGTGGGTGAAACGCGGCAGCGCACTTTGCGCAAAGCAGTGAACAGTCGTGGATTGAAATGACCAATCTTACCTGGGAGACAGAGAGAGAGGGAGGGGAAGAGAGAGAAGCTGGGGAGAGAGCCTTGGCCTCGTAAGCCACAGTCCTGTAGCTCGGTGGCTGGAGCAGTTGTAAGAGAGAGGACCTACGTTCGATTCCCAAGCCAGGGCGATATGTTGGGCAAGTTTCCTTACTCCAGCGCCTCCGTTTACCTGGCAGTAAGCAGGACCCTGTCAGTCAGGTTGTCAGTCAATTGGCTTTTCCAGGGGAGTAATAAAACCAATAGCAACAATAATTTGGTCGCTCAATCCACGACTGTTGGTGGGGCACTCAGTCAGAAGGGGAGTGTGTCCGAGCTGCAGGCAGCAAGATAGTGGCAATGATAATTTCATACTGATTCATACACATTTCATACTGATACACTAACTAACTAACTAACTAACTGACTGACTGACTGACTGACTGACTGACTAACTAACTAACTAACTAACTAAAAGGGGAGGGTGGTCCTAGTTGGACAAGCATTGGGAAAGCCTGACCGGACAGTGATATCAATGGCAAGATGTGTAGTTTTCATAATAATAATAATCCTTGCATTTGATACAGAACCTTATCATGTCATTGAGACGTCTCAAAGCGCTTCACAGAATAGACTGTAAAGTGAATTGACCGTATATTTGTGGGCCAAACGCGGCAGCCAGTTCCCCACAAACAGTCGTGGATTGAAATGACCAATTTTTTATTACCATATTGTGCTTCTTTTTGAGGGATTATTATCAAGAGGGTGTGCGTGTGTGTGGAGTAAGGAAACTTGCCCAAGGTTTCGCCCTGAGCTGACCTGACCTGCCTGGATTCGAACGCAGGTCTCACGCTTGTAAGACAAGTGCTCTAACCACTGAGCTACAGGAGCTCCACGTTCCATATGTTACATATGTGAAGCGGGCGGGCCGAAACCTTAGGCAAGTTGCCATATTCCACACTCCTCTGTTTACCTGGTCATAAATAGGTTGCTAGTGGATTGGCGGATCGCTTTCCGTAGATATTAATCCCTCCCACAAAAAAACCAAATTGGGTCACTTCAATTCCACAACTATTTGTGGGACACTGCTGTGCGCAATTGGCTGCTGCTTCAGCCCCCCCCAAATACACTTTGCAGTATATTAATATATAATATAATTAATATAATTAATATAATTAATATAATATACAATGAATGTAATATACAATTAATAACAACAACACTTTTTTTGATTTATATCGCGCCCTCCACGCCGGACGGCGTCTCAGAGCTCTTAAATGCATACTCGGGCAAGTTTCCTTACTCCACGCACATACACGCCTAATAATAATCCCTCCGAAAAAATACACAATAATAAAATTGGTCAATTCAATTCACAATGTGTGGGGACGCTGCTGTACGCAATTGGCTGCCGCATTTCGCTCCCAACAAATATACAGTCAATTCACTTTACAGTATATTCTGTGAAGCGCTTTGAGACGTCGATAAGACATGAAAAGCGCTATATCAAATGCAAGGATTATTATTATTATTATTACCCTTTGAGACATCTCAATCTCAAGTACAAGGGTGATTGTTAACGTGAGATTATAAATATTATTATGATTCTGTGAGTTTATACTGTTGAGATGTTTTCGATGATTGTTATCAGGATTTAGTTCAAATGCAAAGATGGTTATCATCGATCTCCTCCTCTCTCATACTTTCATCTCCTCGTTTTCTCATTCTCTCGCTCTCAATCTTCCTCTTTAACTGTCGGCTCACTTTCCCTCCCTCTGTCACTTTGCTCTCTCTTGTTCATTGTCTGTCTGTCTCTCACATGCTCACACACTATCTCACGCTCACACGTACTCTCATACTCACTCATTCACTCCCTCACTCCCTTCCTCTCTGACTCACTCACACTCATTTACTCCCTCCTTCTCACTCACTCACTCACTCCCTTCCTCTCTTACTCACACTCACTCACTCCTTCCTTCTCTCTCACTCACACTCACTCACTAACCCATACTTATTCACTCCCTGCCTCTCTCTCTCTCTCTCACTCCCTTCCTCTCTCACACACACTCATTCACTCCCTCCTCTCTTACTCACACACTAACCCAAATTTATTCACTCCCTCCCCCCCTCTCTCTCTCACACTTACTCTCTCACTCACTCATTCAATCCTTCCTTCTCTCTCACTCACTCACTCACTCACTCACTCACACTCACTAACCCACACATATTCACTCTCTCCCCCTCACTCACTCCCTCTCTCTCTCACTCACTAACCCAAACTTACTCACTCTCTTCCCCCTCTCTCTGTCACTCTCCCACTCACTAGCATTGCGTAGTACAATGTTATGCACACACTCAACCACACTCACTCGTTCATAAATTAGTCAGGAACAGACCAAGTACCAGTTTAGGAGGAATCCCTTCACACAGAGGTGTGAGAGTGTGAGAGTGTGCAATGTACTTTGTGGTCAATGCGATTGAGAGCCAATGTTCTAACATTCTGTTTAATTCAATACTGCGTTCACACTCGCTCACACATTTACTCTCACGCATACTCATGCATACCTTCACACCCACTCACACGTTTACTCGCATTCACACTTACACATTCACACTCGCTCACACATTCACACTCACACATTCAAATTTACTCACACACACTCACACATTCAAACTTATTCACATGCACATTCACACTCGCTCACATGTTCACACTCACACAAACATTCACACTCACATTCACACTTACACATTCACACATTCACACAATTACCCATTCACATGCACTCACACATTCACTCGCCAATTCACACGCACTCACCGATTCACACTTTCAGATGCACATATTCACACTCACTGACTCACACATTCAGACTCACTCATGCATTCACACTCACATAATAATAATAATAGTATTAATCGCTTCACAGAATATACTCTTAGTAGGTTTCTTGCTTGCAAGGCAAGTGAGCTGGCCACTAAGCTACAGGACTCTGCACTCACTCACACATTCACTCATTCACACTCATCCACACTCACCCACACTCACTCACACATTCACACTCACACACATAATCAAAGCCACACAGTCAGACTCATTCATTCATCACCCATAACCATTCACTTTCATATCCACTCACACATACATACTCACATGTGTACACCCATTTGCACACTCACAGTCATTGATTCACATTGATAGATTCTCACACACATGCACACTCTCACTCATGCTTTCACACTCAATTACGCACATCCTCACACGTTCATTCACACCAAACACAAACACACATAAACAAACACACACACACACACAGAGTAGCATCCACTCACAAACAAACAGACACACTCATTCACACACACTTAAAGGTACTTTGACTGTCATAAATTAACACTCACACTCACTTACATACCCACACACAGTGACATACTGTACTCACACACATAATAGTAATAATCCTTGCATTTGATATAGTGCATTATGAGGTTGAGACGTCAAAGCGCATCACAGAATGTACTGTAAAGTGAAGTGACTGTGTATTTTGTGTGCAAAACGCAGCAGTCAATTCCGCACATGAATATACTGTAGTATTCTGTGTAGCACTTTGAGATAATAATAATAATAATCCTTACATTTGATATAGTGCTTTTCACATCTTATCGACATCTCAAAGCGCTTCACAGAATATACTGTAAAGTGAATTGCCTGTATATTTGTGGGCGAAATGCGCCAGCCAATTGCGTACAGCAGCGTCCCCACAAACAGTCATGGATTGAAATGACCAATTTTTATTATTATGTTTTTTTTCTTGGAGGGAATGTTATTAGGCGTGTGTGTATGTGTGGAGTAAGGAAACTTGCCAAAGGTTTTGCCCTAACCTGCCTGGATTCAAACACAGGTCTCACACTTGTAAGGCGAGTGCTCTTAACCACTGAGCTACAGGAACTCCACGGGAGATTTCTAAACAATATGTTAATGCACTGTACTTAATGCAAGGATTATTATAATATTAAGATTAGATTACAGAGAAGTGGGTGGGTGAGTGAGTGAGTGAGCGAGTGAGGGAGGGACGGAGGGAGTGAGACAGTGACAACAACAACAAAATGACACTTGCATAGTGTCTTTTGCGTCAGGAGGACGTCACAAGGCATTGGACAGTCAGTGTTTTAGACAGAACCGAGCTGGGATCGGGGACGGGGAGGGTGGAGGGAAAGGGGAGTATTTGAGTATGTGAGAAAGTGAGCGAGTGAGAGAGAGAGAGAGTGAAAGCGAGAGAAAGAGAGAGAGAACGAGAGTGTCTCGCCTGGGGGAAAATATCAGACAGGACCTTTAAACTAAACCCTCTTGAAATGAAGAGAGAGAGAAAGAGAGAGAGAGAGAAGTAGGGATGTGTTGTTCGAGTTGACTGACTAACTGAACTGTCAGTTCATGTTTTCAGCCTATTTTCCCCTGTGGCAATCCTTGGTGCAACCTACATTTTCTGTTCAGCTCAATATTGTTCCACAGCTGTAAGTGAGTTCTTTAAAGCCCACACTCAGATCACCTCTCTCGCTTTTTGTCTGCCTGTCTGCCATCTGCCTGTCTGCCTATCCCCCTGTCCCCCTGTCCCCCTGTCTGTCCGTCTGTCTGTCTGCCTGTCTGTGCCCCTGTCTGTACGCCTGTCTGTCTGTCTGCCTGTTCGTGTGTGTGTTCGTGTGTGCGTTTGTCTGTCTGTCTGTCAGTCAGTCACCGTTGTTTATTGACAGAGATATACACAGGCAGAGGTTTACAGCCACAACCCCTAAAACTTGAGCAACTTTGCGAAAGCTATCTTCTTCAGGGTGGGTGGCGGGGGGGTGGGGAGTGGGGAGGGTGAGGGAAAGACAGTGTGAGAGAGTGTGAGAGAGAGTGTGTGTGAGAGAGCGAGAGAGAGAGAGAGAGAGACGGATCGCACTAAAACACCTTGACAAAGATGTTACTATTTGGATATTACTTGCTGCTAATGATTTTGAGGCAAGTCTCAGCGAGTTACCCCATTTGGTGGTAAGTACTAGTTTTCATATTTCATATTTTTATGCGGAGTGAGAGGGAGAGAGAGAGCGAACGAGAGAGAGAGTTGAAACGCAGTGAAACCTTTAAGACAAATCACTCGTTTTTAGACGAGTGGGATTCTGTTGGGAGAAACAATTTCGCTTTATTTTGCCTCGTTCCTCCCAGATTCTATCGATTTGAATCCGATTTTGCTGTCGTCTTTCAATGCCATCGAACAATTTCGGATGGGACAAATCGACACCAAAGTTTAAAAGGATTTAAAGAGCTTGAAGGACGACAGAGAGAGAGAGGGGGAGAGGGAGAGGGAGCAAGGTAGAGAGACACGGACAAATAGAAAGAGTTTGAGAGAGACAGAGGGAGGGAAGGGAAGGTGGGGGTGTGCTGGGAGTGTTGAAAAAGAATAAATGATTAGAGAGTTAAGAAGAGAGAGAGATCGAAAAAGAGACAGAGTTAGAGAGTAAGAGCGCAAGAGAAAGAAAAAGTGAGACAGGTAGAGAGAGAGACAGTTTGAGAGAGAGAGAAGAGGTGGTTGAAACGGAGAGATAAACGGGAGACTGAGAGAGTTGAAGGAGAGAGAGAAAGGGAGATCGAAAAGGAGAGACAGAGCTGGAGGGAGAAGGAAAGAAAAGAGACAGGGAGATAGGTAGACAGAGTTTGAGAGATAGATAGCGAGAGAGAGAACAAGAAAGATTAGGAGGGAGAGAGAAACTGAGAGAGAGAGACAGTCAGAGAGAGAGAATGAGAGAGGGAGAGAACGAGAAAGATAATATCAAAAATAATAAGTGTGAGAGAGAGATACTGAGGCCATTTGTTTAATAATAATAATAATCCTTGCATTTGATATAGCACCTAATCACATCTGCGAGGCAGCTCAAAGTGTTTCAGTTAACGACAGGTGAATAGTTTCTCTGTCTCTGTTTTTTATCAGGCAAAATAGGGTTTAATTTCACTATATTTTTGCACCCAGTAAAATGCAAATTAGTCTGATGCAGGTAGAATTCCTCCCCCCACTCCAAAAAGGAGGTTAAAGGGGAGGGAGTGTAGTGTGAGTCAGTGTGTGTGTGTGTGTGTACTTTGTGTGAGTGTGTATGAGAGCACATTTGTGTGTGAGTGAGTGTGCGACAGCAAGTGTGTGAGTGAGTGTGCGACAGCAAGTGTGTGAGAGAGAGAGCAAGTGTGTGTATCTGTATGTGAGTGTGAATGTATGTGTCTGTGCATGTGTGTGTGTATGTGTGAGTGTGTGAATGTATGTGTCTCCCTCTGTATGTGTGTGAATATGAGTGTGTATTTGTGTGAATGTGTTTATGTGTGTTTGTATGTATACGTGAGTGTGTCTATGACACATATGAGTATGTGTGTGTGTGTGTCAGACACTCACTAAAGTTTGTACGTTAGATAGATCGGGGGACTACAAGAATTTTATGTCATCCACAACACAAAACAAGGGATAATAATTCCTCCCATCCGTCCCCAAGTAATAATAATTTGGTTATTTTAATCCACAACTGTTTGTGGGACACTGCTGTGCACAATTGGCTGCCGTGTTTCACCCGTAAATACACAGTCACTTCACTTTACAGTGTATACCTTGAAGATGTCTTGAAGACGTGATAAGGCACTATATCAAACATTAGTATTATGATTGTTATTGTATATCTCTTCATGGCGAGAGGGAAGGAAGGAGAGAGAGAGAGAGAGACGGGGAGAGAGGGATTGAAAGAGAGTGATAAAAAAGAGAGTGGGGGACTGAGAAAAAGAGAGATTCTAAAGGAGACGCACAGAGTTAGAGACAGACAGAAATGCAGAGAGAATAATAATAATAATCCTTGCATTTGATAAAGCACTTTTCACATTTTATCAATGTCCCAAAACGCTTCCAGAATATACTGTAAAGTGAATTGACTGTATATGTATGGGCGAAACATGGCAGCCAATTGCGCACAACAGTGTCCCCCACAAACAGTCGTGGATTGAAATGGCCAATTTGTATTATTGTGGTTTTTTTCGAGGGATTATTATTAGGCATGTGTGTGGAGTAAGGAAACTTGCCAAGGTTTCGCCCTGACCTGCCTGGATTTGAAACACAGGTCTCACTCTTGTAAGGCGAGAATGAGAGATAACAACAATCCTTGCATTTAACGTAGAACCTTATCACATCGTTGAGACATCTCAAAGTGCTTCACAGGATATACTGTAAATTGGAATGACTCTGTATTTTGCGGGTGAAAGATACAGAACGTGAGAGAGAGACACAGAGAGGTAATTTTATTATGTCAGCAAGTGCTCTCCCTGTTTAAATACGGATTGAGGAGCCAAATTAGTATCACTTTTATTATTATTATTCATTATTTTGTTGTCAAAGGGAATATTAACCCTGGAAAAAAGCGATCCGCCAAGCGATCCGCGTTCCTACTGACTAGGATACCTGCCGGGAATCAGACCCAGGCATGATGGGCAGAATGGCCTTCTTCTGTGACTCTGTAAACCCGGTTGAAGAGGAAGGTCAAAATATGGGGATGGATAAAGGGGAAGGCGGAGGGAGAGAGTTCCAGAGGCTCGGGGTGTAGTGGCTGTACACACACACACACCTGTATACATTTAAAGCCTTCCACAACCTTGCACCATTCTACATCCCTGACCTCCTAACCCCTTACCAACCTGCCCACCCCCTCCGCTCAGCCCCTTACCAACCTGCTCCACATCCCCCAACCCACCCACCCCACCTGTGGCGGGTGAGCCGTTAGCCACTCTGCCCCCAACCTCTGGAACTCCATCCCGCAGTCCCTCGGCCTCACCCCCTCCCTGGCCTCCTTCAAGTCCCGCCTCAAGACCCTCCTCTTCGATGGTCTCATTGGCGACTTCTAATTCCCCGCTTCCCTCCCCCCCCACCCGCTCCCACCAACACCATTCCCAGCTTGGATCTGAAGCAGTGACTGTCCAGCGCATACCTGTGTACACATCCAACTATAAGTACACACACACTTGTACACATACCTGTACACATACACAACTGTACACACATCTGTGTACACACACCTGTCACCTGTACACACACCTGTACCCAAACACAACTGTGCACACACCTGTACACATACCCGCACACATACCCGTACACACACCTGTACACATACCTGTACACATACACAACTGTACACACACCTGTACACATACCTATACACACACAACTGTACACACACACCTGTGTACACACACACACACACAACTGTAAACACACACACACCAGTACACACTCTCATACACACAACTGTACACACACACCTATGTACACACACATACCTGCACACACAAGTACACACACACCTGTGTACACACATATGCCTATACACACACAACTGTACACATGCACCTGTCTACACACACACCTGTTACACACAAACGCATGCACACTACTGTACACAAACGTAACCAGGGAACATGGAGCACGATAGAAGGTGTGGGTGGGAGGGGGGATTGTGGAGGTAAATTCAGAAGAAACACTACTCGAGCGAGCAGGTGGGAGATGAGATCATAAATATATAATAATAATTCTCGCATTTGATATAACGCCTTTCACATCCTCTCAACGTCTCAAAGCGCTTCACAGAATATACTGTAAAGTGAATTGACTGTATATTTTTGTGGGCGAAACACGGCAGCCAATTGCGGACAGCAGCGTCCCCACGAACAGTCATAGATTGAAATGACCAATTTATTATAGATTTTTTTTGGGTGGGGACCGATTATTATTAGGCATGTGTGTGGAGTAAGGAAACTTGCCCAATGTTTCGCCCTGACTTGCCTGGATTCGAAACCCAGGTCTCTCACTTGTAAGGCGAGCGCTCTAACCACTGAGCTACGGGATCACACAAGACGCCAAGGTTCTCGACTGGCTTATTGAGTTGGAGTGTGTATGTGTCCATGGAGGTTGATGCTGCCAGCGCCTGAGGTGTGGAGGCGATCAGGAGGGCCTTGGCCTTTTATTGGCATTCAACTGAAGAAAGTCAGCCCTCGTCCAGGACAAGAAGTCCGTCAGGCAGTCTGTCAGGATAGCAGTGGTCCTGGAGACGAGGGTGGAGACTCAGAGAGAGTTAGGTGTCATGCGCACACATGTGGAACTTAAACCTGAGGTGAATTTACTTACTCCACACGCCTCTGTTTACCCAGCAGTACAAGACGGACGCGGTTGTTAGTCAATCGGCGGATCGCTTTCCAGGAGTAATAATTCCTCCCCAAAATAATGATCATAATTTGGTCACTCGATCCACAATTGTTTATAGGAGGCAGTTGGCTGCCGCATTTCGCCTATAAAATACACACTCAGTTCACTACATAGCTGTGTAACTTGTTGTATCTGTGTCCACAGAAATACAGCCACACACAGACTCACGTCACTGTTTCCAGTCACGCAGACATCTTACACAGTAGAGTTATATAGTCAGTGGAGTCCTGGAGTCCTCAGTGGTCAGCAATTCGCTCCGCAAGCAACAGACCTGGGTTCGATTCCCGGCAGGTCAGGGCGAAACCTTGGGCAAATTTCCTTACTCCACAATAATAAAACCATATTAATAATCCCTAAAAATAATAATAAATTGGTCATTTCAATCCACGACTGTTTGTAGAGACACTGGCTGCCGAGTTTCGCCCACAAATATACAGTCAATTCACTTTACAGTCTATTCTGTGAAGTGCTTTCAGACGTCTAGAAGACCTGAAAAACGCTGTATCAAATACCAGGATTGTGATTATTATTATGAGCGATACAGTCAGCAGAGACTGAGGTGTGCTTAAAGCAGATAATAATAATGACATTAATCATAATAATAGTCCTTGCATTTTGATACGGAGTCCTACCATGTCATCAAGACGTCTCAAAGCGCTTCACAGAATATACTGTAAAGTGAATTGACTGTATGTTTGTGGGCGAAACGCGGCAGCCGATTGCGCACAGCAGCGTCCCCACAAACAGCCACGGAGTGAGTGACCGATTCTATCTGGAGGATTGTCAGCTAGGACACTAGGAAAGAGAGAGAGCGAGAGAGAGAGAAAGAGAGAGAGAGACGTGGGGGCTTGAACCTGCAACCTTCTGACTTAGAGGGGAGAGGGAGCGAGAGAGAGAGAAAGAGAGAGAGAGACAGTGCTACCACTGAGCCAGGGTTGACAGACCAGCTGTCATTATATGACAGGAAACATGTAAACAGTATGCCCGACTTGCATAGATAAAGGAAACGCAGCTAAATATTTTGCCTTTTCAATTGATCTCAGCGTAGGGCTGTTTACACAAGCCTGGGAGTGGTTACACGGGAGGCAACAGGGCAGAACAGACTGTCAAAGCATCCGAAACCCTACCCGCTCCCTCCATGTTGTACCCAACTTCGCCTCACAAGCGTGAGGACCCGGGTTCGATTCCTGGTCCAGACAGGAGCAAAAAAACCTTAGGCAAGTTTCCTTCCTCACCTCTGCTCCCCCTCACCCCCCACCCACCCCAGCAAGCGGGGGAGTCAGTTATTAGCCGATTGGCGGATGGCTTTGCCGGGGAGTAGTAATGCCCTCGAAAACAGAATCATGAACAGATAATAAGAATAATAACGATTTGGTCAGTCAATCCACGACTGTTTGTGGGACACTGTTGCATCGATCGGTTGCCACCTTTCGTCCACAAAATGTACAGTCAGTTCACTCGATAGTATATTCCGTGAAGCGCTTTTTGGGACGTCTCGAAGACGTGATAAGGCGCTCTATCAAACGCAAGGATTATTATTATTACTGTGCAAGTCAGTAATAATCAAGTCACGACGCATTTCGCAGAAGCAATTACCAACCCAACAATGACAGCAAGTTGAATGCGCGTCATGATAATAATTATAATAATAATAATCCTTGCATTTGAAACAGCGCCTTATCATGCCTTCGAGACGACTCAAAGCGCTTCACAGGACACACCGTAAAGTGAATGGACTGTATGTTTTGTGGGCAAACCGCGGCAGCCAATTGCGCATGGTTTAACGTCTCACCTAAAGAACGGTGTCTCCAATAGTGCATCTCTCTCTCTCTCTCTCTCTCTCTCTCTCTCTCTCTGCGCACTGTGTTAGAGCATCAGTTTAGACTGTTGCGATTAACCAAGTCCTGATGTGGGCGTTCAACCCACAATCTGTGGAGCACTGTAGCTTGGCGGTCAGAGCGCTCGCCTCGCAAGCGAGAGGACCTGGGTTCGATTCCCTGGCAGGGCAGAATGTTGGGCAAGTTTCCTTACTCCACGCACCTCTGTTTGCCTAGCGGTATACAGTGGACCCGGTTGTTAGCCGATTGGCGGATCGCTTCTACCGCAGGTGATAATCCGGTGAAACAAAAATGAGGAGGTCCCTCAATCCGCGGGACGCCACTGTGCGCAATTGGCCGCGGCGTTTCGCCAACAGAATACACAGTCAATGCGCTTTGCAGAGTAACGCTGCAAAGCGCTTTGAGACGTCTCCACTGGCTCCCCATCCCCCAAAGGATCGAATTCAAGATCCTCGTCCTCACTTTCAAGGCTATTCACGGCCTTGCCCTCGCCTATCTCCCCGACCTGCTGTGTCCCTACCAGCCTGCCCGTCCCCTCCGTTCAGCAGGCTCTGTCCTGTTCTGCATCCACCACTCCAACCGCCCACCCATCGGCGGCCGGGCTTTCAGCCTCTGCTCCCACACTGTGGAACTCCATCCCACAATCCCTTCGCCTCACTTCCTCCCTTTCCTCCTTCAAGGCCGGTCTTAAGGCCGTCCTCTTCGATCGTGCCTTCTGCTGCCCTCCTAACTCTTCCCCCTTCCCCCCCCACTCCCCCCCCCCACGCACTACTCAGGTCCCGACCTGACTGTTCAGCGCCTCGGGACGTCCTCCCGACGTGAAAGGCGCTCTATAAATGTAATTTTTTTGTTATTGTTGTTGTTGTCTCGAAGACGTGATAAGGCGCTGTGTCAAATGCAAGGATTATTATTATTATTGTCATTATTATTATCATTATCATTATTATTGTAACCTACTGACTCAGAGGCGAGAGCCAGGCTGACACCCTATTTGCGGGACGCCGCTGCGAGCAACTTGGCTGCCTCGTCCGTCTGCAAAACACACACACACACACACACACACACAGAGTGACATCCTCCTGACTTGCAAGGCCCTGTATCAAACGGAAAGATTATTGTTGTTGAGATGTGAGCAAATGATTTATATGGGGGATTTTCAGCCAGGACACTGTGTGTGAGAGAGAGTGAGAAACTCCTTCCTCATCACAATAATAATAATAATCCTCGCATTTGACATAGCAGCTTGTCACCTCATTGAGACGTCTCAAAGCACCTTCACAGAACATATTGTTGAGTGAATTGAGTGTACGTGTTTGTGGGCGAAACGCAGCAGGCGGGCAGGCGGGCAGGCAGCCAATTGCGCACAGCGGCTTCCCACAAACAGCCGTGGAATCGGAGCAGTCTGAGACATCTCAACTACGTGCGTGATAAGGCATCATATCAAACGCAAGGACCATTATTATTATTATTATTAGGATAATTCTCAAAGCGGAAAGTCACCAAACAGCATTTCAATGTCGAAAATTAATTTAATTGCGTAAAACTTTGAGAATTTTTTTCCCCAGGGCAGGGCGATACCATGGGTAAGGTTCTTTACTCCACACACACACACACGCGCGCGCACACACACACGCACACACACACACACACACACACACACACACCTATTAATAATAACCTCCCACACACACACACACACACACACACACACGCGCCTAATAATAATAACCTCCCCAAAAAAACGCAATAATAAAAAAAATTGGTCATTTCATTCCACGACTGTTTGCTGCTGTGCGCAATTGGCTGCCGCATTTCACCCATACAGTCAATTCACTTTACAGTATATTTTGTGAAGCACTTTGAGACGTCGATAAGATGTGAAAAGCACTACATCAAATGCAAGGATAATAATAATCCTTTCATTTTATAGAGTGACTTTTTACATCTTATCGACATGATGTGGTCACTCAATCCGCGGCTGTTTGTGGGACGCCACTGCGCGCAACTGGGCTGCTGCGTATCGCCCACAAATGTACAGTCACTCCACCTCACAATATAACCTATGGAGGGAGAGAGTCCCTGCGTTTCGGGGTCCCAGTGGCTGGAAGCGCGGGCACTAATGGAGGACACAGGGCCAGGGCCAGTCGAGCGGAGGAGGCGGGTGTTAAAGAGGGTGGCGGAGAGGGTGAGGGGTGGGAGCTGTGGGGAGGGTGAGGGGTGACGGAGTCAGGGGCTACCAGCCTGGGACAGTGAGCTCATGGTGTGTGAGGTTGGGGGGAAAGATTTGAGGGAGGGAGTGGGAGGGAGAGAGAGGCAAAGAGCAAGGAGGGAGCCAGCGTAGGAGGGAAGAGAGAGAGCATTGGGGAGAGAGAGAGAGAAAGAGAGAGAGGGAGGGAGGGAGGGAGAGGGGGAGGAGGTGATTTATGGTGCAGTAATTTCAAGACTCTAATCCCCTGTTGGGCTCGGGTGGGGCGCAAACTGCCACTCAACAGGTTTATCCGGTGAAGCGCAGACAATCACACACACACACTCACATACACACACATACACTCACACACACACATACACTCACACACTCACATACACACACATACACTCACACACTCACATACACACACATACACTCACACACTCACATACACACACATACACTCACACACTCACATACACACACATACACGCATACACTCACATACACACACATACACTCACACACTCACATACACACACATACACTCACACACTCACATACACACACATACTCACACACTCACATACACACACATACACGCATACACACACATACACTCACACACTCACATACACACACATACACGCATACACTCACACATATACACTTACACACACACACACACACACACATATATACACTCCCTCATACACATATATATACTCACATACACATTCACATACACTCACTCACACACTCACACACATCCACACATACACATACGCTCACACACATACTTCTCACTCAGACACACACTCACACACACTCACTTACATACACACTCATATACCCACTCAGACACGCACCCACACTCACATACACTCACACATGTACACTTACACACATACACTCACACACACACTCACTCAGACACTCATACACACTCACTTACATACACACACATACACTCACACACACACACATACACTCACATACATCCACACGCGCACACTATGCACACACACATCCATACACTATACACACATACACTCACACACATATACAAGTCTCACAAGTCTTACAAGTGAGAAACCTGGATTCGATTCCAGGTAGGGCGAAACCTTGGGCAAGTTAACTCCAGAAGCCTGATAATAATCCCTAAAAAAAATTAATTGGTCATTTCAATCCATGGCTGTTTATGGGACACTGCTGTGTGCAATTGGCTGCCGTGTTTCGCCAACGAATATACAGTCAATTCACTTCACAGTATATTCTGTGAAGAGCTTTGAGACATCCAGAAGATGTGATAAAGCGCTATATTAAATGCAAGGATTATTATATTATTACCCACACTCGCACTCACTCACACACACAGAAACACTCACTGATACACACACAAATATAACTCACACACACTCACATACACATACACACTCACTCATGCTCACATAAACACGTACCCACACAGATACATACATATCCACACATACAACAAACAACAAAATTACATTTATGTAATGCTATCACATCAGGAGAATGTCCCAAAGCGCTGGACAGTCTGTGTTCCACATACACATACACACATATATGTACACAAATACATACACACACACAAATACACACACATACACGCAAATACACACACAAGCTTATATACATACACACCCACACAAAACACACACACATACACACTTTCACACACATACACATTCACACAGATACATACCTGACCTTACTCCTTCCTACCTCTGTAACCTACTAACTCCATACTCTATACAGTATATTCTGTGAAAAGCTTTGAGACATCTAGAAGATGTGAAAAGCGCTATATCAAAAATGCAAGGATTATTATTATTATGTTGTTGTTGTTGTTGTTGTTGTTGATGATGCTGTTGTTATTCATAGATGCACAGAAGGAGGCCATTCGGCCCATCGTGTCTGTGCCGGCTCTTTGAAAAGAACTGTCTGCCTCCATCCCACTCCCCCGTTCTCTCCCCTTATCCCTGAAAACCTGTCTTCAGTGGAAATAGTTTCTCCTTGTTCATCCCATCAAATCCCAGCATAATTCTGAAAACTTTGATTGAGTTTGATTGAGTTTCCTCTTAACCTTCTCTGCTCCAAGGAGAATAATGCTAGCTTCTCTAGCCTCTCCTCATAACTGAAGTCCCTCATTCCTGGTAAATCTCCTTTGCACCCTCTCCAATGCCTTGACACCCTTCCTAAAGTGTGGTGCTCAAAACTTAACACAGTCTCCAGCTGAGGCCTAACCTGCAGTTTTATGCAGGTTCATCATAACTTTCCAATTTTTCTATTCTATGCCCTTATTTATAAACAACAACAACAACTTTGATTTATATAGCGCCCTCCACGCCGGACGGTGTCTCAGAGCGCTTCACAGTAGCGGATCCCAGGACCGAGCCAGGGGCAGGGGCAGGAAGGTGACCAAAAGTGCGGTCGAAGAGAAAGGTCTTCAACTGTGACCTGAAACTGGGAAGAGAAGGGGGCGAGGCGAAGCGAGTGAGGAAGGGAGTTCCAGAGCCTCGGGGCTAAAGGCACAGCCGCCGAGGGTGGAGCGGAGGATTCGGGGGGACATGGAGGAGGCCAGACCCAGAGGAATGAAGGCAGCGGGTGCTGGGTTGGGGGGAGAGGAGATCAGAGAGATAGGGGGGTGCAGTGGAGTGGAGAGATTTGAAAACAAGGGTGAGGACCTTGAAGTCGATCCTCTCTGGGATAGGGAGCCAGTGAAGTCTGGCAAGGACTGGGGTAATGGGGGAGCGAAGCTTAGAGCGGGTGAGTATGCAGGTGGCAGAGTTTTGGATAAACTGGATTTTGTGGATTGTGGTGGAGGGGAGACCGGCGAGGAGGGCGTTGCATTAGTCCAGCCGAGAGGTGACAAAGGCGTGGACCAAGGTTTCGGCGGCTTTTGGGGTGAGGTATTGCCGGAGACGGGCGATCTGTCGGAGGTGGTAGAAGGCAGTGCTGGTGACGGACCGGGTGTGGGGGAGGAAGGACAGTTGGGGGTTGCGCACAGGTTTGGAGAACCTGCCAATATTCTGTATGCTTTTTTAACAGCTTTGTCTTGATGTTGTCGATGATGTTGTTGTTGATGATGTCATTGATGATGTTGTTGTTGATTATGTTGTTGTGTTACTGTTCTTGTTGATGATGTTGTTGTTGGTGGTGGTGGTATAATGGTTGATGTTGTTGGGGTTGCTGTTGCTGTTGTAGTTGATGATGATGTTGTTGTTGTTGATGATGTTGTTGTTGTTTATGTTGATGATGTTGTTGTTGATGTTGCTGTTCTTGCTGTTGTTGTTGATGTTGTTGTTATTGATGATGTTATTGTTGGTTGGTGTAGTGGTTGTTGTTGTTGGTGCAGTGGTTGTTGTTGTTGTGGTGGTTGTTGTTGTTGTTGGTGTAGTGGTTGTTGTTGTTGGTGGTGTAGTGGTTGTTGTTGGTGTAGTGATTGTTGTTGGTGTAGTGATTGTTGTTGGTGTAGTGATTGTTGTTGTGGTTGTTGTTGTTGTGGTGGTTGTTGTTGTTGGTGGTGTAGTGGTTGTTGGTGGTGTAGTGGTTGTTGTTGTTGTGGTGGTTGTTGTTGGTAGTGTAGTGGTTGTTGTTGTGGTGGTTGTTGTTGTTGGTGGTGTAGTGGTTGTTGGTGGTGTAGTGGTTGTTGTTGTTGTTGGTGTAGTGGTTGTTGTTGTTGGTGGTGTAGTGGTTGTTGGTGGTGTAGTGGTTGTTGTTGTTGTGGTGGTTGTTGTTGGTAGTGTAGTGGTTGTTGTTGTGGTGGTTGTTGTTGTTGGTGGTGTAGTGGTTGTTGGTGGTGTAGTGGTTGTTGTTGTTGTGGTGGTTGTTGTTGTTGTTGGTGTAGTGGTTGTTGTTGGTGTAGTGGTTGTTGTTGGTGTAGTGGTTGTTGTTGGTGTAGTGGTTGTTGTTGGTGTAGTGGTTGTTGTTGGTGTAGTGGTTGTTGTTGTGGTGGTTGTTGTTGTTGTTGTTGGTGTAGTGGTTGTTGGTGGTGTAGTGGTTGTTGTTGTTGGTGGTGTAGTGGTTGTTGTTGTTGGTGGTGTAGTGGTTGTTGGTGGTGTAGTGATTGTTGTTGGTGTAGTGATTGTTGTTGGTGTAGTGATTGTTGTTGGTGTAGTGATTGTTGTTGTGGTTGTTGTTGTTGTGGTGGTTGTTGTTGTTGGTGGTGTAGTGGTTGTTGGTGGTGTAGTGGTTGTTGTTGTGGTGGTTGTTGTTGTTGTGGTGGTTGTTGTTGTTGGTGGTGTAGTGGTTGTTGGTGGTGTAGTGGTTGTTGTTGTGGTGGTTGTTGTTGTTGTGGTGGTTGTTGTTGTTGGTGGTGTAGTGATTGTTGGTGGTGTAGTGGTTGTTGTTGTTGGTGGTGTAGTGGTTGTTGGTGGTGTAGTGGTTGTTGGTGGTGTAGTGGTTGTTGTTGTTGTGGTGGTTGTTGTTGTTGTGGTGCTGGTGGTGGATGTTGTTGCTTTAATAATTGATATTATAGTTGTTGTTGTTGATAATAATCCTTGCATTTGATACAGCGCTTTTCACGTCTTCTAGACCAGCGGTTCTCAACCAGGGGTACAAAATAACTTCCAAGGGGTACAGGTGGTGTATATTTATTTATTTAGCTCTTATTTAGCATTTTATAGCCTTCCAAATTGTTTACTGTACGTAACTGTTATTCCCCTGGTTTTGTATGTGCCAGTTATTTTGTTTTATAAGAAAAGCTTGGTCATAAAATGCAAGTGGAATGAGGGAGGTGGTGTGTGTGTGTGTGTGTGGTTGGGTGGAGGTACACGATAATGTTGAAAATTAACAAGGGGTACATTACTGAAAAAGGTTGAGAACCACTGCTCTAGACGTCTCAAAGCGCCTCACAGAATATACTGTAAAGTGAATTGATTGTATATTTGTGGGCGAAACACGGCAGCCAATTGCTCATAGCAGTGTCCCACAAACAGTCGTGGGTTGAAATGACCAATTGTTACTATTGTGTTTTTTTGTGGGGGACGGATTATTATTAGGCGCGCGTGTGTGTATGTGTGTGTGTGGAGTAAGGAAACTTGCCCATGGTTTCGCCCTGACCTGGCTGGATTCGACCACAGGTCTCACGCTTGTAAGGCGAGCGCTCTAACCACTGAGCTACAGGACTGCTTTGGTTAATGTTGTTGTTGATGACGTAGGAGTTGATGTTGTTATAGTTGTTGTGGTGGTGGCTATTGTTGTTGGTGTAACCATAGCCCTCGCTGGCCTGTTATTGCAGGTCTCTAGCTGTGGGTCACCAGCCTCCGTTGCTGGGGGACGGGCCCATCCTGTGTGGGAACATCCCTGGCCTCGTTCCCAAACAGCTGCGGTTCTGCCGGAATTACATGGAGGTGATGCCGAGCGTGGCCGAGGGGGTGAAGCTGGGCATACAGGAATGCCAGCATCAGTTCCGCGGGCGCAGGTGGAATTGCACCACCGTGGACCACAAACTGGCCATCTTTGGGCCCGTGTTGGACAGAGGTACATCACGCCAGCCACACGCCAGATGCACACCAGATACACGCGTCGCACTCTCCGCACTCTGTCGTTATAATTAGAATACACGAATCCTTACACGACCTTATTGTGTCTTCGAAATTAACCTCCCCGCCGGCCTTCGCTGGGCTCCACTGGCTGCCTATCCCACACACTAAACTTCATCCCCCCATCACACCAGCCTTCGCCAGGTTCAACTGGCTCCCTGTCACACACACTAAACTCCGTTTCCCCCATCACACCAGCCCTCACTGTAGTAACAAAGTTATAAGGGAATATATCCATTGCAAGGTTAATTATCATGAAAGTATAAGATAGCCAGCAATTCATCTAATGCAGTATCAATGCTTCACACACAGGTGGTTGAAGCTAAAAGCATCAATGTGCTTAAGAGGCAACTTGATACCTACTTATTACTAATAATAATCCTTGCATTTAGTACCGCGCCTTATCACGCTGTTTCAAAGCTCTTTGCAGAACATACTGTAAAGCCTAGTGACTGTGTGTGTATTTTTTAGGCAAAACATGGCAGCCAATGCGCACAGAAACGTCACACAAAACAGCCATGGAATGAGGGGCCAATTTTATCTGGGGGACTGTTGGTCAGGACACTGGGAGAGAGAGAGAGACAGAGAGAGAGAAACCCCCCTCTCTAGAATAGTGCCATCTTTAATGTCCAGAGTGGTTTAACATCTCATCTGTAGGATGAAACATCACGTCTGATATCATAGACCTTCCCCCAGCACTACATTAGAGCATCGTCTGAGACTGTGGGATTCCAAACTGACACTAATAATAATAAGAAGAATAATCCTTGCATTTGATATAAGGCTTTTCACGTCTTATCGACGTCTCAAAGCGCTTCACGTAATGTACGGTAATGTGAATTGACTGTATATTTGTGGGCAAACCACAGCAGGCAATTGCGCACAGCAGCGTCCCCACTAACAGTCGTGGATTGAAAATTACCTTTTTATTATTGTGTTTTTTTTGAGGGATTATTATTATGGGGCGTGTGTGTGGAGTAAGGAAACTTGCCCAAGGTTTCGCCCTGATTTGCCTGGATTTGAGCACAGATCTTACGCTTGTAAGGCGAATGCTCTAACCACTGAGCTACAGGAGTTCTACAGGACATTGAGGGAGATTGTGTGTCAGCCTGGCTCAGTAGGTTGCCTGTGAGGCAGAAGGTTGTGGGTTCAAGTCCCCACGTCGGGACATTGAACTGGGGGCGTTTTCTGCATTGTTGGAGGTGCCTTATTTCAGATAAGGCACCTTATGGAGTCCTGTAGCTCAGTGGTTAGCGATCTCGCCTGGCAAGCAAGAGATCTGGGTTCGATTCCCGGCAGGTCAGGGCAAAACCTTGGACAAGTTTCCTTACTCCACACACACGCTTGAGAATAATCTCTCATCTAGAGAAAAAAAATCAATAATAATTTGGCCACTCAATCCACAACTGGGACGCTGCTGTGTACAATTGGCTGCCGCGTTTCGCCCACATATATACAGTCAATTCACTTTACAGTATATTCTGTGCAGCGCTTTGAGACGCCTAGAAAACGTGAAAAGCGCTATAACAAATGCAAGGATTGTTATTATATTATTATATTATTCGAAAAGGCACGTGAGTTTCTCCCTCTCTCCCTCTGGGCAAACAATCCCCCAGATAACATTAGTCGCTAGCTTCATGGCTGTTTGTGGGACAGCTGTCGCTGTCTGCAAGCTGGCTCCCGTGTTTTGCCTATGATAACACAGTCACTGCACTTTAGAGTAAAACCCTGGGAAGCGCTGTGGGATGTCTTGACAGGCAAAGGGAATCAAGGATCAGTAGAGGTGGGGCTGCGTTAGGGTATAAACATCAGAGCAAACTGTTTGTGGTTAGGTTGAGTGACCTGTTTTTTGTGTTGCAACCTTCTACTCTATATCATTCCTTTCTTTCTCTCTTTCTCTCGCTCGCTTTCTCTCTGCCTTTCTCGTTGTTTCTCGCTCGTTCTCTCTCACTCTCATTCTCTCTGTCCATCTTTCCCATTCTCTCTCTCTCTCTTTCTCTGTGTGTCTTTCTCTCTCTCTCTCTGGCTCTCTCTCTCTCTCTTTCTCTGTGTATCTCTTTCATTCTCTGTGTATCCCTCTCTCTGTCTCTCTCTCTCTCTTTGTTTCTCTCTGTCTTGTTCTCTCTCTCTGTCTCTCTCTCGCTCTATGTCTCTCGCTCTCTGCGTCTCCCTCGCTCTCTCTGTCTCGTTCTTTCTTTCTCTGTGTGTTTCTCTCTCTCTCTCTCTCTCTTTCTGTCTCTCTCTGTCTCTCTCTCCGTGTTTAACGCTGTGTTTTCTCTCCCCACAGCCACGCGTGAATCCGCCTTCGTCCACGCCATTGCAGCGGCGGGGCTAGCGTTTGCGGTCACGCGATCCTGCGCGGAGGGCGGCCTGCGTCTGTGCGGCTGTGACGACCGGCACCGGGGGGCGGGGGACGGGGGCGGGGGCGACAGCTGGCGCTGGGGGGGCTGCAGCCAGGACGCAGACTTCGGCAGCACCGTGTCCCGGGAATTCGCCGACGCCCGGGAAAACCGGCCGGACGCTCGCTCCGCCATGAACCGTCACAACAACGAGGCCGGCCGCGTGGTGAGTGCGAACGTCCCCAGCCCCTCCCCAGCCCCCCAGCCTGTAGCCCCCAGCACCCCCCTCCGCCAGCCCCCCAGCCGCAGCCCCTTCCCGGCCCCCACAGTCTGCAGACCCCCAGCTCCCCCAGCCTCGAGCCCCCAGGCCCTCCACTCTGCCAGACCCCAGCCTTTCCCAGGCTCCTCCCCAGTCCCTCCGCTCTGTTAGCTCCCAGCTCCTCCACAGCCCCACCTCCGGTCCCCAGCCGCCCCCCCACCCCTCCGCTAGCCCCCACAGCCCCTCCCTGTGGAGGGCGCTATATAAATTGAAATCGTTTTTGTTGTTGTTGAATCAAATCCAGGTCCTAGACAAGGCAAGGCAAGCGCTCTAACCACTGAGCTGCAGGACTCCACATGAAAAGGCTTTGTACATTCACAATAACCATCCTTGATAGAACGCCTTAACACGTCCTCAAAATGTGTCCCAAAGCCTTCGCACAATATAATGTATATATTTGTTGTTGTGGTGATAGTAGTTGTTGCCCCCAACCGCTGGAACTCCATCCTGCAGTTCCTCCACCTTGCCCCACCACCCTGGTCTCTTTCAAGTCCCACATCAAGACCCTTCTCTTTGATGGACCCATCGACAACTCCTAATCCCTCCCTTCCCTTCCCCACCCCTTACACCCGCCCCCCCCCCCACCCCCGTTCTCAGCTCAGGTCTGAAGCTGTAAGTGTCCAGCACCTTGGGACGTCCTCCTGACTTGAAAAGCACTGTACAAGTGTCATTATGTTGATGTTGTACACACACCTGTACACACGCACAACTGTAAACACACACACCTGTGTACACACACACTCCCATACACACAACAACAACAACAACAAATTGCACTTATAGAGCGCCTTTCACATCGGGAGGACATACCAAGGCGTTGCACAGGAGGCATGTGACCCGAGCTGGGAGGGGAGTGTTCGGGAGGGGGTAAGAAACGCAGGGGAAGTCGAAGAATTAGGGGGGGAGCACAGTCGAAAAGGAAAGTCTTCAAACCGGCCTTGAAAGAGGAAAAGGAGGAAACAAGGCGGAGGGATTGGGGGATGGAATTCCAAAGGGTGAGAACGGAGAAACCGAAGGCCCGGCCTCCGATGGTGGGGCGGTTCGGGCGGGGGGCTTGGAGCAGGCCAAGACCTGCTGAACGGATGGTCCGGGTGGGCTTGTAGGGGGAGAGTAGGTCGGAAAGATAGGGCGGGGCAAGGCCATGTAAGGCCTTGAAGGTGAGGACGAGGATCTTGAACTCGATCCTCTGGAGGATGGGGAGCCAGTGGAGACGGGCGAGGGTGGGGGTTACGTGGTCGCGGAGGCGGGTGCGGGATAGTACACGGGCTGCAGAGTTTTGGATGATCTGCACAAATGTACACACACACTCACATATACACACACAAGTACACACACACACACCTGTGTCATTTAGTTGTTGTTGTTATTGTGTTGTTGTTGATTGTTGATCTGGTCTCTCTCTCTCCATCGCTGCGTCCTCTCTCTCTCTCTCTCTCTCTCTCTCCGTCTCTCTCTCTCTCTCCCTTCCTCCCTCCCCCTCTCTCTGCGTCCAGGCTATCCTGGAGCACATGGAGTTGAAGTGCAAGTGCCACGGCTTGTCGGGCAGCTGCGAGGTCAAGACCTGCTGGTGGTCCCAGCCCGACTTCCGGCTGGTGGGCGACTACCTGAAGGACAAGTATGACAGCGCCTCCGAGATGATGGTGGAGAAACACAGGGAGTCCCGCGGGTGGGTCGAGACACTCAGGCCCAAGTACGGCTTCTTCAAGCCGCCCACCGAAGGCGACCTAGTCTACTACCAGCCCTCGCCCAACTTCTGCCGCCCCGACGCCGTCACCGGCTCATTCGGCACCAGCCAGCGGGTGTGCAATGCCAGCTCGCACGGCATCGACGGCTGCGAGCTGCTCTGCTGTGGGCGGGGCCACGACACGCGGACCGAGGAACGCACTGAGAAGTGCCTGTGCGTCTTCCACTGGTGCTGCTTCGTCAGCTGCCAGGAGTGCCTCCGAGTGTACGACGTTCACACCTGCAAGTAGAGACTGGTGTGGGTGGTGTGGGGTTGTGTGGGGGTGTATGGGTGTGTGGGAGGGGGGCGAGGGCTTTGGAGTAGGGGTGGGAGAGGGGTTTGTGGATGGGAGGATTTGGGAGAGGGCTTGGATCCAATCTTCAAAACTCAACCCCTCCCGCCTCCGCCTCAATCCGATCCGCCCTTCCATCCCACCCACCCTCCTCCACCCCCCCCACCTCCACACCCCCTATCCAGCTAGTCTGGTTTTGCTCGATTAGTCTGATTTGTGGAGTCCGATATGGTAGGGGTTAGAGCACTCACCTGGCAAGCGAGAGGACCCAGGTTTGATTCCCACAAAATCTTCGGCGAGTTTCTCTACTCCACACCCATGCCTCTATTGACCCAGCAGTAAGTTGGGAACCCAGGTGTTAAGTCGAATGGCAGATCGATTTCCCGGGGCCCTAATAATACCTTCACGCAAAAAAAAAATTATAACGGTTTGATCACTCGATTCACCACTGCTAGTGGGGACACTGCCATGCGCAATTGGCTGCCGCGTTTCGCCCCACAAAACACACGGTTAATTCGCTTTACAATATATTACGCGAAGAGCTTTGAGATATCTCGAGCAACGTGACCAGGCTTTGTATCATTATTCTTATTTATTATTATTAACAGATTGCCCTTAGGCTCCTACCCTTGGCTTTGGTTTCCTAACCGTTTTTTTGATCCATGCTGCTATCTCTATCACTGTACCGGGTTGTGGAGGGAGCTAAAATGAACACCAGATAAAATGGAAGGGAGAGACGTGATAGGCTGGATGTGGCCCACGGCCCGCAGGCCGCCAGTTGGAACACACTGATCTAAAAGACCTTTCCTACCAAACCCCAGTCGGATCGATCCACACAAGAGGCTTGAGTCAGTCACCCAATGGATCCATTTCAAGATCCTCTCATTGGTTTTTATCAAATCCCTTCATTCCCTCGCAACTCCCTACTTATCTCTTTCAATCCACACACCAAGCTCCGTGATCCTATCACCCCCACCACCCACCCCCCACCTCGTCCGGCTCCACTGGCTCCCCATTCCCCAGCTGAGAGGATAGAGTTCACAATCCTCCTCCTCACCTTCAAGGCCTTGATTGTCCAGTGCCCTGGGACAACTTCCCGACGTGAAAGGCGCTGTGTAAATGTCATTTTTTAAAATTGTATTGTATCTTTCTTCCACCTGACATCTCCAGTTCCCTCACCCCCTTTCCTTTTTCGCTCAACCGTTCCCCCGCACTCCCATCCACACCCGCCCACCCTCTCTTCCCATCCCCATCTCCCGTTGCTCTCAAGAAAGAAACACAAAATCCACTACATTTTGTATCATTATTTATTTCGAAGGGGGACAGACGTTGTGTATAATAGTGTAAATATATATATCAGCAAAAAAAAATGTATATATCAGCAACTCATGTACATATAATTATATATTTGTGGACTTACTCTGTCGCCATGCTTGGTTCTAGAGCTCTAAAACATCTTACACCCTTTTTCCCCCTTCCTATTACCCCCTCCTTTTCCCCCATCTCCCACTCCCCCCTCCCACCCCTGCTCCTCACACCCACCCTCCCATCTACCCCACACACACTCAGGATCTTTCAAACCAAAGAAATCAACTTTCAGGGAAATTTAAGTTCCCAATGGCAATGGTAGGGTCATAAATAAAGACTTACTTGTCAACTGGCTTTGCTTGAGTTGTTCTTCAATCACTTCATTGGAACCACAATAACTTTCGTTCATTACGCAGCGGCGCCCCTCACTTGGGTAGTGTCCCCCAGAGCACTTGACAGTGGGTGAGTCTGACCCCCCGAGCCAGGGGGGAGAGGGAGGGGAGAGGGGACTGTAAAGAGGAGCGATGGGGGGACGGAGTTTAGTGCAGGTGAATATCTGGACAGCGGAGTTTTGAATGAATTGGATTGTATGTATGGTGGAGCTGGGGAGACCAGCGAGGAGGACATTGGAATAGTCCAGCCGGGAAGTGACGGAGGTGTGGACAAGGGTTTCAACTGCGCTGGATTTGAGGTATGGATAGAGGTGGGCAATGTGACGGGTTGGGGGAAGGAAAGCGGTCTTGCCCAACGACGGGATTATTACCCCAGAAATACAATCGACTGACAGCTGCCTTCCTACTGACTGCCTCTAATAGAGGCGTGTGGAGTAAGCGATCAAACCTACGGTTTCATCCTGCTTGGGAATCAAACCCAGGTCTCTTGCTTGCAATGCAAGTGCTCCAACCACTGAGCTGCAGGGCTTCGAATGCTGATTTTAACGCCTCACCCGAAGGACGGCGTCTCTGACAATACGATACCCCCCCAGTGCTGCACTGGAATGTCAGCTTACACTGTGTGATTCCAAATTCTGACCAGTCACTGGGGGCAGGGAATCCTCCCACTGCAGCTCCTGTTAACCCGGCAGCCAAAGCTCTGACTGATGGGTAGGGAGGGAGGTCCTAGCTGGACAAGCAGCGGGAAAGCCTGGCCAGACAGTGATATCAATGGCCAAGCCATGTGTAGGTTTAGCTGGTTACCCCAGCAGTTACCCCAACACACACTCTGGGCTCCCCCCACAAGGCTCGACTCTCACCAACCTGCGCCTGATACAATCTGTTGTTGGAATTAGGTAAACAGTATATGTCCCTCCAGAGAGAGAGAGAGAGAGAGAGAGCATTCCATCCCAACAAACCATCTCTGGGGTTTCCTTGTGCGGGTGGGAGGCCAGGAATTCTCAATTGGGTTTGGAGACTCTTAAGCAAAGGTGACGGGTTTCCAGGTGTGTGTCAGACACCTGGCTGAGCAAAAAACAAATGCTTAAACACACAATTGGTTCAGTCCATGTGTGTCTGTGTGTGTGACCCCTTCCCCTCTCTCCCTCCACCCCAACCACTACCCCATTCCAATTCTCTCTGTAAAAGCAAACTCCTTCCCAACACCTCCTTCTCTCGCTCCCCCCCCCTCCCCACCCCCAACACTCGACCCCTCCCACCCCCCCAACCCTCCGACCTCCCGCTCCAGGATGAGGATATAATTGCAATGCACCTGGCCCCGGCGGGAGATGAAAGGAAATGGAGTCAAAAGGGGCCGGGGGCAAGAGTCCTGTGAGAGGTCTTTATCTCAGGCCCTCATCAAAGGCTTTCTCACACCATCCAATTTGCAGCCTCAAAAGTCAATTATACAGCAGCTACCTCTCTCTCTCTCCATCTCCTCCATCTCTCTCTCTCTCTCTCTGTCTGTATTTATCGGTACCTCCCCACTTCATGTTATGTTCCAATATTGCACTCTTCTCCCACCCCACCTCCACTCCCATCTTGACCAATCCATTAGCAGGGAGGTAGAGAGGGAGGGTGGGAGAGAAGGAGGGAGTGTTTCTCTGTACGTATGGAGTTCTGTAGCTCAGTGGTTAGAACACTCGCCTTGCAAGTGAGAGACCTGGGTTCAATTCCAGGCAGGTCAGGGCGAACCCTTGGGCAAGTTTCCTTACTCCACACACACACACTCCTGATAATAATCCCTCAAAAATACAAAAGTTTGGTCACTCGATCCACGATTGTTTGTGGGGACGCTGCTGTGCGCAATTGGCTGCCGTGTTTCGCCCACAAATATACAGTCAATTCACTTTACAGTATATTCTGTGAAGCGCTTTGAGAGGTCTAGAAGATGTGAAAAGCACTAAATCAAATGCAAGGATCATTATTATTATTATTATTATTAAACCTCACTCCCCACCTGTTCCCTGTTCAGGAGGATGTTAAAGAGTTTCTCTCTCTCTCTCCCAGTGTCCTGGCCAACAATCCCCCAAATAAAATTTGCTCACTGAATCCGTGACTGTTTGGGACGTCCTCCCGACATGAAAGGCGCTCTATTAATTTAATTTTGTTGCTGTTGTTTGTGGGACACTGCTGCTCGCAAACCAGCTGCCATTTTTCGCTCAGAAAATATACAGTTACTACAGTTTACAGTATATTCTGTGAAGTGCTTTGAACCGCATGATAAGGTGCTATATCAAATGTAAGGATTATGATTATGCCACTGCTTGTGTCTGTGTGTGTGAGACAGTGTCTATGTGTGTGTCAGTATGTGTGTCAGTGTCTGTGTATCAGTGTCTGTATGTGTGTCAGTGTGTGTGTGCCTGTGCAAGTGTGTCTGTGTGTCAATGTGCATATGTGTCTGTCAGTGTCTGTGTGTGTCTGTGCGTGTGTGTGAGTGTGTCTATGTGTCAATGTATATGTCTGCGTCAGTGTCTGTGCTTGTATGTGAGTGTGTCAATGTATATGCATGTGGGTGCCTGTAGGTGTGTGTCTGAGTGTGTGTGTCTGTGCATGTGTGTGTGTCAATATGTGTGTGTGCATCTGTGTGTGTGTCAGTGTCTATAGGTCAATGTGTGTGTGTGACTGTGTCTATGTGTGTGTGTCAGTGTCTGTGTGTGTCTGTGCATGTGTGAGTGTGTGCATGTGTGTGAGTGTGTCTGTGTGACAATGTGTGTGTGGTCGTCAGTGTATGTGTGTCTGTGTGACAATGTGTATGTGCGTGTGTCAGTGCCTGTATGTGTGTGTGTTTGTGTATCCATGTGTGTGTGTGTGACAGTGTATGTGAAGCAATATCTCCCGTCAGCAATCTTACGGGAAGAGGAAAAACAAAGCAATTTAGCGTTGCCATTCCGAGCCCAGAAACCTTGGGAAAAGAGTGTGTTCCCAGCAAAAGCAGAGCATTATCCTGCAAATGTGAGGTCCCCAGACTCCAGCCGTGTATAAACACTGACCTTATCAGATGAGATTTGAGGACCGGTGTCCGTCATTCCCACCAGAGCCTGTCCGTGTGAGTACCACAAGCTGTGAGCAAGACACGAGGGAAAGGGGGGAGAAATTCACGTCTGTGTCCCTTCGATCCTCTGGGGATCGAGTCTGGATCACCAGACGCTGGCTTCAAAGGGTTGGGGACATTTGTGCGAGGGAGGAGGGAGGGAGAGAGGGAGGGAGGAGAGGAGGGCAGGGACACCCTGTTTATGCTGATAATCATCATCCGGATGAACAGTTTCGTGCTCGTCTCTCTTCGCTTTTAAGCCGAGGGATGATCATGAACAGTGTCTGTGTGTGTGTGTGTTTGTATGTGTGTTTGTGTGTGGCAGTGTATGTGTCTCTGTGTGTGTGTCAGTGTTTCAGTGTCTGTGTGTGTGTGTGTCTGTGTATGGCAGTGTCTGTGTGTGTATGTGTCTGTGTATGGCAGTGTCTGTGTGTGTCAGTATGTGTGTGTGTGTGTGTGTGTGTTTCAGTGTGTGTGTGTGTGTGTGTGTCAATGCATGTGTGTGTCAGTATGTGGTTTAGTGTCTGTGTGTCGGTGTGTGTGTGTCTGTGCGTATGTGTCAGTGGTTGTGTGTTTCAGTATGTGTTTCAGTGTCTGTGTGTGTCAGTATCAAAGTGCATGCGTGCATCGGTGTCTGTGTGTGTGTGTGCACCTCAACAACGGTGACAAATTACAAGGCATGACTTTCACAACTTTCACGTCAGAAGGACGTCCCAAAGCACCTCACTGCGCTTCAAGATCACATAGTGTCGTTCGCACTCTCGCACTTTCGCACTCACTCACTCACTCACTCACTCACTCACTCACTCACTCACTCACTCACTCACTCACTCACTCACACACACACACACACACACACACTCACTCACTCACTCACCCACACAGTCCCACGCACATTCACTCACATGGTCACACACACACTCACTCACACTAAGGTTAGAGTGGTCGCCTTGCAAGCAAGGGGACCTGGGTTCAATTCCACGGCACTGTTGCAAAAGTTTCTCTCTCTCTTTTTCTCTCCCCGATGTCTTGACTGACAATCCGCCGAAATGTAATTAGTCACTCAATCCATGACTGTTTGTGGGACACTGTTGTGCGCAAATTGCTTGCTGCGTTTCACCCACAAAATACACGGTCACTACACATTACAGCGCATCCTCTGGAGAGCTTTGAGATGTCTCGAAGACATGACGAGGCGCTGTATCAAATACAAGGATTATTATGACCATTATTATTATCTCACAAGATGAGGACCAAATAATAATACAGTAATACTAACAATCCTTGCATTTGATACAGCGCTTTTCACATCTTGTAGACGTCTCAAAGCGCGTCACAGAATAGACTGTATAGTGAATTGACAGTATACTGTATTTGTGGGCGAAACGTGGCAGCCAATTGCGCACGGCAGTGTCCCCATAAACAGTCGTGGATTGAAATGACCAATTTTATTATTGTGTTTATTTTTTTGGAGTGATTATTATCAGGCGGGTGTGTGTGTGTGGAGTAAGGAAACTTGCCCAAGGTTTCGCCCTGACCTGCCTGGATTCGAAACACAGGTCTCACTTTTGTGAGGCGAGTGCTCTAACCACTGAGCTGCAGGGACTCCACAGATGTCACTGGAGTGAGTGGGGACATAAGGTTCTGAGACTGAATGCCCAGCTCAGGAAACCGCAGCCACATCAGAAGACTGAGATGTTGCCTGATAACAACTCACTGTCACAAACAGCCCTGGGTGTCCTAAGCCCTCTCTCCCCTCCCTTCTCCCCGTTTCCCCCACACAGTGTCCTGTGTGTGAGACACTGGTTCCTATTGTGTTTATATCAACAACAAAATCCTAGCTTTTGATCCACAACTTGTGGAGTCCCCTAGCTCGTAGTGGTTAGAGCGCTCGCCTCACAAGCCAGGGGTGCCTGGGTTCAAATCCCGTGAAACCTGGACAGATTCCTTTACTCCACCTGCCCGTCTACCAGTAGTATTTAGGAATCCGGTTGCTAGTCGATTGGTGCATCGCTATTCCGGGGGTAATAATCCCTCCGAAAATAATAATAATTTGGTCACTTCAATCCACGACTGTTTGTGGGGACGCTGTTGTGTGCAACTGGCTGCCGCGTTTCGCGACTTGGGACGTCCTCCCGACATGTGAGGCGCTGTGTATATGCCATGTGTTGTTGTTGTGGTGGTGGAAGTGGTAACAGGCACTGTATCAAGGCAAGTTTATTCTCTATGTTGCTCACACCCTGTGTGTGTGTCCCTCTCACACACACACTGTCACTTTCAAGTTCTCAAGTTTCCCCCTCCACACACACACACCTCTGTTTACCTAACAGTTAGTGGGAAACCGGTTGTCAGTTGATTTTCTTTCCAGTGCTAATAATCCCTTCGAAATAAATAAGTAAAATAATAATAATTTGGTCACTCAATCCCCCACCGTTTGCGGGACACCACTGCGCTGAGCGTAATTAATTGGATGCCGGGTTTCACCCGCAAATCGTACAGTCACTACACTTTTAGAATATGTCCTGCGAAAGTGCTTTGAGATGTTTCAGCAACGTAGTAAGGCGTTGGTTCGAATGCAAAGATTATTATTGCGAATCTCACACAATTTCTCCATCTCTCTCACTCTCTCTGTTTGTCTCTATCCCATTCTCTCACTCGCTCTCTCTCCCATTGTATGTGTGTGTGTCTCTCTCTCTCTCACTCTCTCCTCCTCCTCCTCTCTCTCTCCCATTGTGTGTCTCTCTCACTCTCTCCTCCTCACTCTCTCTATCCCATTCTCTCTCTCGCTCTCTCGCTCTCCCATTGTATGTGTGTGTCTCTCTCTCACTCTCTCCTCCTCCTCTCTCCCATTGTGTGTCTCTCTCACTCACTCTCTCCTCCTCCTCTCTCTCTCCCATTGTCTCTCTCTCTCTCTCTGTCTCTCACACTGTCACTCTTGACAGTGTAGTGTATGTCAGGAAGCCTGTAGGAATGTGGTTGACCTGAATTCCATCGTTAATGAAGGTGGTGACTGTGGGCATGAGAGAGGGAGGGAGTGGGGAGCGCAGTGAGGGAGAGAGGGAGTGAGAGAGGGAGGGAGCGGGGAGCGCAGTGAGGGAGAGAGGGAGTGAGAGAGGGAGGGAGCGAGGAGCGCGGTGAGGGAGAGAGGGAGTGAGAGAGGGAGGGACGGAGGAGTGCAGTGAGGGAGCGAGGGATGAACGGAAGAGAGAGTGTGAGCGGGAGAGAGGGAGGTAGAGATGGAGTGAGCAGGAGCGAGGGAGCGAGAAAGGGAGTGAGCGGGAGAGAGGGAGTGTGTGAGAGAGAGAGAGTGTGAGGGAGAGAGGGAGTGAGCAGGAGACAGGGAGCGAGAGGGAGTGAGCAGGAGAGAGAGCGAGAGAGGGAGTGAGCAGGAGAAAGGGAGTGAGCGGGAGAGAGGGAGTGTGTGAGAGAGAGGGAGTGTGCGGGAGACTGAGAGCAAGAGAGGGAGTGAGCAGGAGAGAGGGAGCGAGAGGGTGAGTGTGCAGGAGACTGGGAGCGAGAGAGGGAGTGAGCAGGAGAGAGGGAGCGAGAGAGGGATTGAGCGGGAGAGAGGGAGAGTGCGGGAGACTGAGAGCGAGAGAGGGAGTGAGCGCGAAACTGGGAGAAAGGGAGTGAGAGGGAGAGAGGGAGTGAGAGGGAGAGAGGGAGTGAGAGGGAAAGTGCTGGAGATTGGGAGGGAGAGAGGGCTTTTCTGACTTGATGAGGTGCTAAACCAAATCCACGACTATTATTCAAAATCATCTCCGACAATGGGACACTGCTGTGCGCAATCGGCTGCTGCGTTTTTCCCACAAAATACACAGTCAATTGACTCTACAGTTCATTCTGTGAAGCGCTTTGAGGCAGCATGAAACGAGGCATTGTACTATTATTCGAAGTTGTGGTTGTTGTTGTTGTATTCACCACCGTTTGGCCCAGAGCTGGTTGGAGGTGTTCGGAGGCTTTGGGCTTCTGTTAAGACAGTGAGAGGAGCTGTCACTGGGCTCTGTAGAGATCTGTGAGCATCGCACAGACTCCCTGTAATTAACCTGTCATCCAGATCTTAATCTGCTCTCTATAAACTGCTCCGCTCCGCACATCAGCAAGGTGTAACCTGAGCTCAGCCACCAACCACCCCTCAACCGATCAGTGTGTGTGTGTGTGTGTGTGTGTATGTGTTCTCTGCTCCCCGATTACCCCAGTCCTTGCCAGACTTCACTGACTCCCTGTCCCGCAGAGAATCGATTTCAAGATCCTCATTCGTTTTCAAATCTCTCCACTCCTCTGCACCCCCCACCTCTCCGACCTCCTCTCTCCCCAACACAGTACCCGTTGCCTTCGCTCCACCAGTTCTGGTCTCCTCTTTGTCCCCCGAATCCTCCGCTCCGCCATCAGTGGCCTGCCTTCAGCCACAAGACCCCGAAGCTCTAGAACTCCCTTCCTCACTCCCTTCGCCTCGCTCCCTCTCTTCCTAGTTTCAGGTCTCAGCTAAAGACCTTTTTCTTCAATCGCGCCTTCTGGCACCTTTTTCCCCCTCCCCCTGGCTCGAGCCCAGGTTCCGTTATTGCGAAGCGCTCTGAGATGCCGTCCAGCATGGAGGGCGCTATATAAATCCAAGTTGTTGTTGTTGTGTGTGTATGTGTGTGCCTGCACCTACAGCCTGTTCGCCATGGCATCCGCTCATGGGCTCGCTCAAACCCACAGTCACTACACGTCACGGTGAAACACTTTAACACGTCTCAACATGTCTTGAAGCCATGTTAAGGCGCTATATAAAATGCAAGGGTGATTAATCTTTTTATTAATATTAATATTATTATTATCCAATGAAGCACTGTGAGAGATATCATATTGATCTAATGAGGCAGCATATCAAATGTGCAGATTACAGTACTGTTAGTAAGTATTATCACTGCAGCTCAGTGGTTAGAGCACTCGCCTTGCAAGCGAGAGAAGCCAGATTTCATTCCCAGGCAGGGCGAAACCATAGGCAAGTTTCCTTACTCCACAGGCATCTATTTACCTGGTTGTAAGCAGGAACTCGGATTTAATTTTCGATGGCCTGTGGCTTTTCTGAAGGTAATAATCCCTCCCAAATTGTTTTTTTAAATAATAATCATTTGGTCACTCAATCCATGTTTGTAGGACACTGTCGTGCGCAATTGGCTGCTGAGTTTCGCCCACAAAACACACTTCAAGTCAATTCACTTTACAGTATATTCAGTGAAACTATATTCTCTTTGAGACGTCTCAAGCACATGTTTAAGGCACTGTATCAAAGGCACGAGTTATTATCAATAATGATAATTATCATGATCATGTATTTTATATGATGATTGATTCTGTGCTGGTATTGGAAGCGAGGCTCAGTGATTTCCCTAAATTAAACTAGAGGAGCCTGAGGCACAGCTCAGGGCGATGTTCATTTTCACATTTTTAATTAAATGACAAATATTTGAAGCATCTTCAACCCCACCCAGCGCCGACGGCCATTTGTCACAGCCTGAACCTGGGCTTGTGACATTCCCTCCCTCCCTCCCTCCCTGTTAATGAGTTCCAGCTTAGCTTTAGCAACATAGGAACAGGAAGAGGCCATTCAGCCCCTCCAGCCTATTCCACCATTCTATTAGATCAATGGTTGATCTGTACCTCAACCCTGGCCTGGGAGTTTGGACGGACAGACAGTGCAAAGATAGCTTTACTGTGTCTCTAACCCTGACCTGAGAGTGTGGACGCAGTGTAGAGGGAGCTTTACTGCGTCTCTAACCCTGATCTTGGAACATCCCACAAACACTCTAAACGTTGCTCTCCACCAAAACCCAGGGAAGTGGAGTTCGATAATCCTTATTTTGTTGCGATAAAAGAATCCATTGTCTAGTCGTCCCCTCCCCTCCCCTACCCCACCCCTCCCCTCCCACTCCAACCTGGATTCACAACCAATCCCCCCCCAAAAAGGACCATATTTTGAGAGTGAAACGCAGCAGCCACATTGCACATAGCGGTGTCCCCAAAACAGCTGGTGAGTGAGTGAGAACATTTTATTCGGAGGGGTGGTGCGGGGTGGGGGGATTTTTGGCCAGGACACTGGGAGAGAGAAACTTACTTCTTGTTTCTATTGGCACCACGGGATATTACCTGAACAGGGCACAGCTCGGTTTAACGATAGTGACGCATTGTGAGTGGAGTGGGGAGGGGGTAGTGGGGCGGTGGGGGGATGGTGAGAGACGGAGTTTGAGTGCTTGTTGATGTAACATGCTTAGTCTTTACCCAGCTATTTACATTCCTGTCCTTGGCCAGCTCACTAACAGCCCCTCTCGCTCTCACTCTCATATTGGGACATTTTTAATAAAAGGGTCATTATCCAGCCAAAAGTATGTGTTGAATTTAATGAGGTATTCAATAGGGAACAACAGAACCCACACTATCAGAACTCTGCAGCTCGTGTCCTCTCCCCCATGCCCCTATCACTCCCACCCTCACCCGGTTCCACTGGCTCCCCATCCCCCAGAGGATAGAGTTCAAAATCCTCTACAGCTTTACAGCCCCCTAAAGCCGTGCTCCTTCCTACATTTAACGTGTTCCCCTCATATAGACCCATCCGCTCCGTCCGCTCAGTAGCTTCTCGCCTGCTCCATGTTCCCCTGCCTGGCACATCCTAATGTCAACGGGTAGGCCTTCAGCCTCTTTGCCCCCAAGCTTTGGAACTCCATCCCACAGTCCCTTCACCTCGTCCCCTCCATTGCCTCCTCCAAGGTCCATCTCAAGGCCCTCCTCTTCAATTGTGCCTCTGGTGACCCTCCTACCCCTTCCCTCCTTGACTTCCACTTGTATGGTGGAATAGGCTGGTTGTCTTGCGCCTTAGGACATTCTCCCAACGTAAAAGACGCACAGTGTAGAGGGAGCTTTACTGTGTCTCTAACTCTGAGCTGGGAATGTGGGGACGGACAGTGTAGAGCGAGCTTTACCGCGTCTCTAACCCTGAGCTGAGAATATGGGGGCGGACAGTGTAGAGGGAGCTTTAGTGTGTCTCTAACCCGTGCTGTGGCTGACCTGGGAGTGTAGACACTGACATTCCCCAGCACTGACATCAGTCACTCGGATGAACATTGCCTGGGGACAGGTTTCAGTGTGAATCAGCTGAAAGATCAGTTTCGCTTGTAGTTGAGCAATCACCAGGATAGCGGCTGTGTGGGTGGTGGGGGAATGAATCAGCAGATATCTACACAACATATCTTGTTTTTAACATACACCAGATTCACTCGGGCACCATATCAGGTCACCAGTAACAGTGACTCTACCTGATACAGAACGCACTCGCTCCTCCACTAGAGCTCTCTATTCTAACCCCATTGCCTGCTCCCAGTTTCTCTCTCTCTCTCGCTCTCTCTCTCTCTCTCTCTCTCCCCATGGTGTCTGTGCTGATGCTCGCTCCCCCACTGGAGCTCTCTACTCTAACCCCAATCCCGTGTCAAGGCTGGCGACTTCAGCAACTGAACAAAGCAATCGTTAGTTGATTGGTGGATCACTTACCGGGGTTAATAATCCATCACTGTTTGTGGGACATGGCTGTGTGCAATTGGCTGCCATGTTTGGCCCACAAATATACACAAACGATTCACTTGACAGTATATATCAAGGGAAATGCCAGAGGGATTGAGGGATACGCAGAGGGATAAAACCAGGGAGATGCTTAAGAGTGAGACACTGAGGTAGGAGAGGAATTAGGGGGCGCGGTGAAAAGGCACGGCATTGGAATTAAAAGATTAACAGGGTGTCATCAGCCTGACTGAAATGGAAAATCATTTGCCTCTGAGTCAGGAGTTCTCGGTTTGAGCCCCAAAGTCAGTCCCAGAGCAGCTCTGGGTGGGGGGTGGTGGGGGGAGAGGGGAGAGAAGAAAGTGCCACATTGTTAAAGATACTGTCCTTCACATTAGACATTATAGCTCAGTCCCCATCTGTGCCTGTTCAGGTGGGTGTTAAAGATCCCGCAGCGCTGTTCTCTCTCTCTCTCTCTCCTGGCCAATAAAACTGGTCACTCACCTGTTTGTGGGACACTGCTGTGTGCAATGGACTACTGCGTTTCACCCACAAAATACACAGTCACTACACTCTTCAGTATACTCTCTGAAGCGCTTCGAGACAACTCATTGATAATAATAATAGTAATCCTTGCATTTTATATAGCGCTGTTCATGTCTTCTAGACATCTCAAAGCGCTTCACAGAATATACTGTAAAGTGAATTGACTGTATATTTGTGGGTGAAACGTGGCAGCCAATTGCGCACAGCAGCGTCTCCGCAAACAGTTGTGGATTGAAACAAACTAATTATAGTTTTTTGTTGAGGGATTGTTATGATGCGCGTGGAGTAAGGAAACTTGTCCAAAGTTTTGCCCTGGCTGGATTCAAACACAGGCTTTATGCTTGTAAGGTGAGTGCTCTCACCACTGAGCTGCAGGACTCCACAAAGGTGAGCAAGATGATAAGATCTGATTTCAAAAGCAAGGGTTACTATTATTTTGTTATTACAGTTTAAATCAGTCTGTAGTAATAGTAATAATAATAATTCTTGCATTTGATATGATGCTTTTCACATCTTATCGACGTCTCGAAGCGCTTCACAGAATAGACTGCATATTTGTGGACGAAAAGCAGCAGCCAATTGCGCACAGCAGCATCCCCATGAACAGTCGTGGATTGAAATGACCAATTCTTATTATTGTGGTTTTTTTTGGACGGATTATTATTAGTCGTGTGGAGTAAGGAAACTTGCCCAAGGTTTCGCCCCGACCTGCCTGGATTCGAGCGCAGGTCTCGTAAGGCGGGTGCTCTGACCACTGAGCTACAGGAGCTCCAAGTCTAAGTGGTTTTCCTAAGTGGTTTTTGAGTGATTGTTCAGCCAGGCAATAATACTGCCAAGCTACATGTGAATGTTTGCTAAGTTTTTTAATGTATAGGAAAATATATAGGATTTATTGCAGGGAAGGAGATTGATATATTTCTGAACGGTTTCATTAACAGTCCCGGGTGCACCAATGACTTTCTGAATTATGTTTGTATAAAACTACCCAATCAGCTGCATTTAATTTCTCCTTTGGGATGTCCTCCCGATGTGAAAAGCGCTCTACAGATGTTATTTTGTTGTTGTTATTGTATCTTATTTGTTATGTAGTAAAATTTACAAAACACCTTTCACATCGAGGGCACATCCCAAGGCACTGAACATTCAGGGGTTTGGATTCAAGGAGAGGGGTTGCGATCAGGGGTAGTAATAATAATCCTTGCATTTAATATAGTCCGTTATCACGGCTTCGACGAAGGGTAGGGGGGGGTGACCAAAGCTGCGTTCGAAGACGAGTAATAATCACTTGGGATAACCACATAAATCCCTGTTCAACCTATTTGACTCCTTATGATAAGATAAGATCTGGTCTGTGCTTTTGAATCTTGGCAGATAATAATTATTATTATTCTTGTAATTAAAAAAAACTGGTGGAACGGGCTGGATGGGCTCACTGTCCCCCTCCTTTCCCTGATTTCCCATGTTGCTGAGAAGCAGGAAGGGTGTTGGTAAGGCTTGCCGGGCCTTCAGTCCACTCCGTCCCAAAACTCTCTCAAACCCACAATCCCTCTGGAAATATACAGTCAATTCACTTTGAGATGTTTAGAAGACATGAAAAACGCTATATCAAATGCAAGGATTCTTCCTATCATTATATCGTTGACTTTGGCTGGGGATGGGACAAGTTTAGATTGATTCCAAGTCTACGTCTAACTCAGAGGTGAGAGTGCAACCACTGAGCCGGGGTTGTGAGAACATGGAACGCTCCAACTCAGAAGCCTGCACATCTACTTTAAGACAGCCTCTTAATCCTTACCCTCCCTGCCCTCTACCCCTCCTGATACCAACACCCAGCTCAAGTCTAAATCCTTGACTGTCCAGCGCCTTGGAATGTCCTCCCGATGTGAAAGACCCTATGGAAAAATGTAATTTTGCAAATTTGTTGTTTTTGTATCCTGAGAAGCGCTTTGAGACATGATCAAACACAAGGAATATTACTATTATTATTCTTGCTGGCAGCTGATCACCTAACACTCCTCTCCAGCAAAACATCCACTCCCTTTCTCCCCCCCCCCCCGCCCTCACCCCCCCACCCCACACACATTCATACACAACCAAACAAGCAGACAGTTTCCTCTCTACCTTGCTCCGCTTCAGGCTTTCACTGTGTCAACACTGTTGGCACGACACTTATTCAGTCACTTGTTCTCTTGTTCACTCAGGCACAGTCACAATCACACACATGCACACATATACTGAGACTCACATAACTACCTCTGTGTCTTAACAACAACAACAACAAAATTACATTTATAGAGCGCCTTACACATCAGGAGGATGTCCCAAGGCGCTGAACAGTCAGGTCGGGACCCAAGTAAGGGGAAGGGCTGGGGTAGGAGAGTAGGAAAGGGGGAAGAGTTAGGAGGGAAGCAGAAGGCACAGTTGAAGAAGAAGGTCTTGAGGCCGGCCTTGAAGGAGGAAAGGGAGGAAGCGAGGCGAAGGGATTGCGGGATGGAGTTCCAGAGTGTGGGAGCAGAGAGGCTGAAAGCCCGGACACTGATGATAGGGTGGTTTGGGCGATGGGCTAGAGCCTGCTCAAAGGACGGGACGGTAATAGTAGCAACTTGCAAAATACACAGCGCCACTCATGCAGCAGAGTGTCCCAGAACGCTTGACGGTGGCGGAAGATGGCACTGAGCCAGCGTGGGGTGGGAAGGTGACCACGGTCAAAGAGGAAGGTCTTCACTCTTCAGGAAGAGTGTTCCAGAGTTTCAGGGCATAGTGGCTAAAAGCATGGTCACCGATAGTGGAGCGGAGGGCACCAGGTGGGTGGGGTAAGCAAGTCAGAGAGGGAGGGAAGGTGCCAGGGGCATGAAAAGTGAGGAGTTTGACATCAATAATAATAATAATAATCCTTGCATTTGATATAGTGCTTTTCACATCTTCTAGACATCTCAAAGCGCTTCACAGAATACACTGTGAAAGTGAATCGACTGTATATTTGTGGGCGAAACGTGGCAGCCAATTGTGCACAGCAGTGTCCCACAAACAGTTGTGGATTGAAATTACCAATTTTTGTTGTTGTTGAAGGATTATTATTAAGTGTGTGTGTGTGGAGTAAGGAAACTTGCCCAAGGTTTCGCCCTGACCTGCCTAGGTTCAAACATAGGTCCCATGCTTGTAAGGCAAGTGCTCTAACCACTGAGCTGCAGGTCTCCACTCGGTGATACAGTTCAGTGAGCTTGGTGTGATGGGGATACTGAGTTTATTGCGTTATACAGAATACCAGCCTGTAGCAGCCAATTGCACACAGCAATTAAGGAGAATATATATTTCTCTCTCTCTCTGTCTCCCCAGCAATGCGCAGGGAGTGTCAGCCTGGACTGTGAGCTCAGTGTCCCCGACTTGAGATTGGGAAGCGATGTATGACTCGAGGTGAGGGTAGAGTAAATCTGGAACTCTCTCTCCACAACAACACTGTGGATGCTCAATCTATTCACATCTCCCAAGCAGAGGTGGATAGATGTTTGTTAGGTCAGGGTGTTAAGAGATACTGGGGGCAGGTGCAGGTAATTGGAATCGAGGCACAGATCCGCTATGATCTTACAGAATGGCGGAACTGGCTCGAGGGGCTGAATGGCCTCCTCCTGCTTCTGTGTACCAATGTTTCTACGAGTAGCTAAAGGCATGGAACAGGTTACAGGAACTCACTCACGTTGAACAAGCGCAGAGTTAGCAGAATGGATAGAGCAGGTGGTAGATCAGTAGCTCTGTGCTGCCCCCTGTTGACGATTCTGCCACACAGCTATATACAGTACAGTACGACATGTGATAATAATCCTGTCTGTTGCTTTCGTGCCTTATTGCGTCTTTGAGACTTCTTAAAAGCTCTTCACGGAATATACTGTAAAGTGAATTGACAATATATTTTGCGTGCGAAATGTGGCAGCCAATTGTGCACAGCAGTGTCCCACGAACAGTCGTGGATTGAGTGGCCAAATTTTTTTTCAGAAGGATTATTATCCCTGAAAAAGCGATCTGCCAATTGACTAACATGCAGGGTAATACTTACTGCTGCGTAAACAGAGGCGCGTGGAGTTAGGAAATTCGCCCAACATTTCTCCCTGCCCGGGAATCGAACGCAGATATCTTGCTTGCGAGGCAAGTGCTCTAACCACTGAGCTACAGGACTCCGCACTCACTCACACATTCACTCATTCACACTCACCCACACTCACGCACACTCAAAAACGTGAAACGCAGCAGCCAATTGCGCACAGCGGTATCCCACAAACAGTTGTGGATTGAGTGACCAAACTATTATTATGTAGTGGATTTCTAACAACAAATTGGATTGATGCAGTGTCTTTCACGTGGGGAACATGTCCAAATTGCGCACAGCAGTGTCATGGATTGAGTGACCTAATTATTTTTGGGGTGGTTGGAAGATTACCCTTGGAAAGCAATCTGCCAAGTGATCAACAATTTACTGCTACGTAAAGAGAAGTGTGAGGAGTAAGGAAACTTTCATACCATTTTGCCCTGCTGAAAGGCTGAAGGCCCAACTGTCTGTTTGTAAATATATAAATTATCATTAATAATAATTACAGAATCATTGGTGGCCCTTCACAACATGAAGGGACGTGCAATTTACAATATTTACACAAGTGTTTACACATGGTTAGCAAATTAGATCCCAATATTTGATTAGATCAGCAAATTAGATCTTGCAAGCGAGAGGACCTGGGTTCGATTCCCGACGAGGGCAAACCCGTAGGCAAGTTTCTTTACTCCACTAATTATTAAAGTAATTAAACTAATTAAATTATAAAGTATTACCTAGCAGTAAGTATGAACCCAGTTATTAATGCATTGGTAAATCGCTTTCCTTGGGGGGTAATAATCCCTTCAAAAAAATGAATAATTTGGTCAATTGTTTGCAGGACACTGCTGCGCACCATTGGCTGCTGCGTTACGCTCTCAAATCACAGTCAATCCATATTACAGTATATTCTGTGAAGCGCTTTGAGACGTCTCGGTGATGTGCTCAGGTGCTATATCAAATGCAAGGATTATATTTATTATATGCATATTAAACATATATTAATGCTCTTGTAATGTCTCCCACTTCCTGTGACCTGGGTGGATGTAAACAAAAGCAGAAGTAAATGGCCGTGATCTATCTCACTGTGTAATGAGGATGTGTGCCTCCTGATTGAGTAATATCCCTTGTGTCTGTTAATCATTCGAGCAAGACAAACCAACAACAACAAGGAGAGGACTTATATAGCACCCTTGAGGCGCTCTGTGACTCTTAACCCATCACAGAACCTGTGGAGTCCTGTAACTCAGCGGTTAGAGCACTCTCCTTACAATTGAGGGACCTGGGTTCAATTCCAGACAGGGTGAAACTTTGGGCAAGTTTCCTTACTCCACATGTCTGATAATAATCCCTAAATAAAATAGGTTATTTCAATCCACGACTGTTTGTGAGACACTGCTGTGCGCAATTGGCAGCTGGAGCTGGGAGATGAGGAGAGAGGTGGGGATGAGGTTGAGGGAGCAGGTGGTGGATTTCATTTTTCAGATGAGCAGAGAAGGTCAAAGGTGTGTGGTGGGGAGTGGGAGGAGGTGGATCCTGGCGGAGACGTAATGGGGAGATAGTGGAGGATGGGGTAGAGGTGGCTGAATGGATCCCCTCGATTTTTGATTTGAGGAAGTCCAGCATCTCCTCACAGTTGGAGTTGGAAGATAGGATGGGTGAGGCATGGGAGGATAAGCAGAGGAGATGGTTAGTGGTGGAGAAAAGGAGCCTTGGGTTGTCCTTGCTCTCCAAAATTAATTTGGAGTAATAGGAAGACTTGACGGAGGCATGGGCAGAGCGGTAGGCCTTAGTGTGATCCAGCCAAATTTGCCAGGAGACCATTAATTTTAATTTGGTCCAGGTCGCATTCGGCAGCTCACACTTGCACCTTAAGGGTTTAGAGGTGGCTGGTGTTTTATGGAAGTAAGAGGTGGTTTGGGAGGTGAGGGGACAAGGGAGTGAGGATGGAGGAGAGGGATCTGTGGAGAAAAGATAGAGGAGGAGGTTAGGTGAGTTAGTGAGGGCCAGAGGGGTAGGAGTTCGGACGACTCAAGAGAAACTTCCGTCAGAGTCCTTCGCACTAACAGACTGTGACATAGGCAATGTATTGCTGTAGCTCCACTCCCCGGATCCTTCCTCTCCTAGTCTTACCCCCAAATTGTTGCCAAATCGAGACTTGATGTTGCCAAAGAGGTATTTACTTTTAAATTACAGTACTGTACTACGAAAAATTACATAACACAATAATAAAATTGGTCATTTCAATCCACGACTGTTTGTTTGTTTGTTTCAATCCACTTCAATGAAGCCCACCACCTGCTGCCTCGACCCCCTTCCCACCAACTTCCTGGTCACCCAGCTCCCCCTCCTCTGCCCACTGCTGGCTGATGTCTTGGGATGCCTTGGACGTCCTCCCGATGTGAAAGGCTCTATAAATGTAATTTTGTTGTTGTTGTTGACGTCATCAATCAGTCCCTCTCCTCTGGATCAGTCCCTGCCCATCTCAAAACTGCTGTTATCACACCCCTCCTCAAAAAAACCTTCCCTAGATTCCTCAAACACCATCAACTACAGCCCTATTTCAAACTTGCTCTTCCATTGCAAAAGTCCTAGAACGCGTTGTTGCCAATCAAGTCCACGCATACCTCTCCTCCCACTCCCTCTTCAAAGCCCTCTAGTCTGCTTTCCGCCCTACCCACAGTACAGAGACTGCGCTTGTAAAGGACTCTACCTGTCCTCCATTATCCACCTCAATGGGACTGCACTCAGCTGGTTCGAGTCCTACCTCACAAAGCACCAGCAGTACATCTCCACAAAGGGCTTTTCCTCCCGCTCTCACACGGTTCTGCGGGGTACCCCAAGGATCCATCCGAACCCCCAGTCCTCTGATGTTCTGTCAGCCTGCCTATTAGACAGCAGGGGCTGGATGAGCGCAAATTTCCTTCAGCTAAATATTGACCAGATAGAAGCCATACCCTTTGGCTCTCGTCAATGTCTTCAATTGCATGGTTCCCACCTCTTCCACCAACCTACCCCTAAAACTCTCCGAACCCTTATGCAACCGCTTTCTTCCATCTCTGCCAATATCTCATCCCAAAAGCTGCCGAAACCCTGGTCCATGCCTTTGTCACCTCTTGGCTGGACTATTCAAATGTCCTCCTCACCAGTCTCCCCTTCGCTTACCATTCATAAAATCCAGCTCATACAGAACTCTGCCGCCCACATTCTCACCCAAACCAAACTCCACTCCCCGATTACCCCAGTCCTTGCCAGACTGCACTGGCTCCCTGTCCCTGAGAGGATCAATTTCAAGATCCTCACGCTTGTATTTAAATCTCTCCATTCATCTGCATGCCACCTACCTCTCTCCTCACAACAATACCCGTTGACTTTGCTCCACTGGGTCTGGCCTCCTCCTTCTCAGCCGAATCCTCTGCTCCACCATCAGCGGCTGTGCCTTCAGCCACTTTGCCCCAAGGCTCTGGTACTCCCTTCCTCACTCTCTTTGCCTCGTCCCCTCGCTTCCTACCTTCAGTTCTCGGCTAAAGACCTTTGTTTTCGACCACGCTTTCAGTCACCTTCTTCTCCCTCCCCCTGGCTCGGCCCCAGGATCAGTTACTGGGAAGCACTCCGAGACGCCATTCGGAGTGGAGGGCGCTATATAAATCCTTGTTGTTGTTGTTGTTGACCATACCCCCTGTGGTGAGTATTGGGGTAGGCGGGATTTTGAGCTATTGTCATTGGTGCTACCCCTTCTGGTGAGTTTGGGTTGGTGGGGGATTAAGCAATTGGCATTGACTGTACCCCCTCCGGAGACTATTGGGGTGAATGGGGTGGTGGGGGGGGGGGTTCAGCTATTGGCAGTGGTGCTACCCACTCTGGTGAGTACTGGGGTGAGGCGGGGGTTTCAGCTATTGGTATTGACCGAAACCCCTCTGGTGAGTATTGGGGCGAGGGGAGGGGGGAGTTGGGCTACTGGCATTGACCGTACATCCTCTGTCAAGTATTGAGTTGAGTGGTGGGGAGGGGAGGTTGAGCTGTTGGCAGTGGTGCTACCCCCTCAGGTGAGTATTGGGGCAAGGTGGGATTTGAGCTATTGATATTGACCGTACCCCCTCTGGTGAGTATTGGGGCGAGGTGGGGTGGGGGTTAAGCTATTGACATTAACCGTACCCCCTCTGGCGAGTATTGGGGTGAGGTGGGGTGGGGGTTAAGCTATTGACATTAACCGTACCCCCTCTGGCGAGTATTGGGGGTGAGTGGGGGGTGGGAGTTGAGCTATTGACATTAACTGTACTCTCTCTGGTGAGTATTGGGGCGAGGTGGGGGTTTGAGCTATTCGCATTGGTGCTACCCCCTCTGGCGAGTACTGGAGAGAGCGGGATGTTGAGCTATTGGTATTGACTCTACCCCCTCTGGCGAGTAATGAGCACATGACGTGGCGGACGGGAAGGGAAGAGGAAGCCGCAGCAGTAGAAGCACCAGCGCCGCCGCCATCTTGGTGCACATAGTCATCGGAGCGGCTGAGAGCTGAGGTAAGAGGCAGCGAGAGCCCGAAGAGCATTGTTGAGGCCCGGAGAGAGCCGCGGACGGGGGTCGGGGTTGTGAGTATTAAACCTCACGGAGCCGGGAGAGACAGGGGAGCGGGGAAGGGAGAGAGAGAGAGAGATGAGGAGAGAGCGCGGCGCCGACGCCTGACCGGAACCGGGTGCCATTGTTCGGCCTGTCCGCTTTCCTCAGCCATTTGCTGCCGATCAGAGCGGCCTGTCTGAGGTGGGCTGGCGGGGTTCCCAAGGATCCCTCTGGGCTCCTCCTCCTATCCCCCACTTCCCGCCGCCTCGGTTGCTCTAATCGGAATCGACTGTAATCGATTAGCGTTGGGAGACCTGAGACCCGCAGGCCGCCAAGGGAGGGGAGATCTGGGGGAGGGATGGGGAGACCTGAGGGAGGGGAGAGATCGGAGGAGGGAGGGGAGAGGGAGACCTGAGGCCCGCGGGCCGCCTGGGGAGGGGAGATCTGGGGGAGGGATGGGGAGACCTGAGGGAGGGGAGAGATCGGAGGAGGGAGGGGAGAGGGAGACCTGAGGCCCGCGGGCCGCCTGGGGGAGGGAGATCTGAGGCCCGCGGGCCGCGTTGGTTGGGGAGAGGGAGACTTTAACCCCTTTTTACCAAACCCACTTTCTATACGCATCAATTGCCCCCCTCCCGTGTTGCGGGACTAGTCAGCTCGGTTATAATCGGGTTGAGGTGGAGAAAATTGATGTTGTTTCATTTCTAACATATCTTTCGACCTCCTTCATTCAAGGGTGGGGTTTCACTGTCCCATTTCAGGCCCTGCAACCTCCTTATGCTTGGGGGGCTTGAAACTAAACATGTGTGAGTCTGTGAACTCGATTTATAATCGGTTTCCGGTGCATTTGAGCTGGTTGGAGGGTGGGCTGTATTTATTATCTCTTAAAATGTGTCTTGCTAGTTAAAGTCAGTTCGCTTTACTCTCTTTCTCCCTCCCTCCCCAAACCTCGGTTAAATCTCATCTCATATGAGGAAATGAAATACTGTACTTGGTTACACAATGTATATTTAAATATGTCAATTTGACCCCTAGCTCAGTTAGTTGTCCTTTGGCCTCCCAAGTCAGAAGGTTGCATGGATCAAGCTCCAAATTGGGGACTTTGAACTGACGGAGTCGAGGCTGCCACTCCAGTGCAATGTTAAGAGTTGCTTCCTTGAGGACCAGATGATAAACTTAGACCATGCCTGCCTTTTTACGTGGGCAGGTCCAATGACACTACAGTAATTGAAAAGAAAGAGGAGTTTCTCCCGGTGTCTCCATGGTTGCACACTCCCTCTGCGACCTCCTAATCCCCTACCAACCTGGCCACTCAGTGGGCTCCGTCCTCCTCCATGTCCCCCGACCCACCATCGGCAGGCTAGCCTTCAGCCACTCTGCCCTTAACCTCTGGAATTCCATCCGGCGATCCCTCTGCCTCGCACTCTTGTCTAGCCCCCTTCAAGACCTACCTCAAGACCCTCCTCTTTGATGGTCCCCATTGGTCACCCCAAATCCCCTCCTTTCCCTCTACCCTCCCATCCCCGACCTCAGCTTGCGTCTGAAACAATGACTGCCTAGCGCCATGGGATGTCCTCTGGCGTGAAAGGTGCTATACAAGGGTAATTTTTGTTGTTGTTATTCTATGAAGTGCTGTGAGATATCCTCCTGAAATCTGCTATATCAAATGTATGGATTGTTTTAATATAATTCTTGCATTTGATGTCGTCCCTTGTCGTGCAACAAGGTGCGATACAAATGTAATTTTGTTGTTGTCATCAATGCCTCAAAAAGCTTCACTGAATTTTACTGTATTGTGTATATTGACTGCTTTAAAGCCGACCAGGAGGGTCAACTTATGCACAGTGAACAGACATAAATTGAATATTTTATTTGTGGGAGATGTCGTTTCAAATAGTGCTGAGTAATCTTTAGTGTCCACCCGAACAGATGGATGGGACCTCAATTTAACGTCATATCTAAAGGTTGTTGCCTCTGACAAAACAGTAGAGTGTCAGATTGGACTATGAGCTCAAATGTGGGGGCTTGAACCATATTAGAATTGGGTTTGGTGTGGGTAGGTCCAGTTGTTAAGTGGGTTGAATTTGTTATCTCTTAGATTTGTTTTTATCATTGAATGCAGTGATTTTCACATACACCCCCACACACTATGCACACCATACACACATACATTCCTACTTTATTGTAATACTGAATATGGATTAGTTTGTGAGAAACTGTTCAGGAATGTTGTAACAAAAACAAACCTTTTTAAAATGAACTTCTTTTAGTTGAAAAGCCGTTAGGATTAGAAGGACCTTGGAAGGATTGTTCTTGGGAGTGTTTCAAGTTGGGTATCAAAGGGTAAAAATGTTACAGGGTTCTTGGGAGTTTTATGAAGTGCCGAGGATCAGACTGAAAGATTGGGCACAACATTAAAAGAAATTTGAATTATGGCTTTGACCTTAAAGGAATGTCCTTTCAGATGAGATGTTTCTGTCTGCCTTTCCAAGGGGATATTAAAGATCCCATAACTCTGGGAAAGAGAAGGGTGAATCTCCTGGTGTTCTCACCAACAATTCTCCCGATAAATTGGCTGGTGACCTTGAGAGGTCTGCTGTGTGTGATATTTTTTCTCTTAATAGGATTAATTTATATGAAAACTAGAATTGCTTCAAAGCGGCCCACACAAACTATGTTCCCTGAAATCCTGCCTAGCTTTTTGTCTTAAAACTTCAGATGAGGTAGAACCTGCGATTAAAGTCCAACTATAATGTGGAAATTAGTTTGATTTGTTTAATTTTTCAATCCACAGCTGTTTGTGGGATACTGCTGTGTTTCGCTCACAAAATATACAGTCAATTCACTTTACACTGAGATGTGCCTTGAGATGCCTCGAAGATGTGATAAAGACAACACAATTACATTTGTAAAGTGCCTCTCAAATCAGGAAGACATTCCAAGTCACTGAACAGTCAGGGATCGGGACTGGGGAAGCAGGATTGGGATGAGGGAGGGCAAAGAGCAAGGAGGGCGGCTGAAGACATGGTCGAAAGTAAGGTCTTGAGTCATTCCTTGAAGGAGGCAAGGTGAAGGGATTCTGGGGTGTGCGCGTAGAGACTGAAAGTCCAACCGCCTTTGGTGGGTTGGGCGGGTGATGCAGCAGGCTGGAGCCTGGTGCTATATCAAATGCAACGATTATTATTTTACCTCCTCGATTAGTATCATCTTCAAACTTTGATACCATACTCACATAACTAATTCTAGGCCTTTTAAAAATATATATATTTTTTTAAATGGAAGGGGCATCAGCACAAATCCCTGCTGTATGTCACTATTTACCTTCCACCAACACATCCTTTTACCCCAGCATCCTACCAACATAAAAAGCGCTATACAAATGCAAGTTGTTGTTACTCAGTTCCCAGCCGGTACTGTTAAAGCACTGAGGGATATCCTCCCGCAGTGAAAGGCACTATGAAAATATTGCATTTTAGTGTATCATTGATGATCCTTGCAATCGATACAGCGCTTTTCACGTTGGTAGGCCGATTGGACGAGCTATTACACAGGATTTAACTGTAAAGTATGTATTTGTAGGTGCACGTGCCAGCTAATTAACACACAACAACAACAACTTTGATTTATATAGTGCCCTCCACGCCGGACACATCTCAGAGCATTTAAATACACACAGCAATGTCGCTCAAATAATCATGAAGTGAATTACAAATTTTAGTTGGGAGATTGTTGGCCAGGTCACTGGAAGAAGCTCTCTTCTCTTGATTTGTGGAAGGGATAAGCATTGAGGCATACAGCATTTTGTAGACTTTATTCTTTAAGAGGAAGGAAAGGGTGGCTGGGCCTTGATTTATCAATTGTTTGGTTTATTTGTAATTTATGGGATTCGGAATAATAACAAGACAACTGAGATTTTCTTCCACTGAAATAAATTTTCTGTTTTATGCGGTCTACGACGTGTAGGTAGAGAGGTTATATATTTTCACCCTGGTTTTGTCCGAAGTTTGTACAGTTCAAGTCTGTGCAGGGAATGTAGCCTATTGTGACTCCACAATTGGCCGTATTTGAATCTTTGATTGTGACTGACCAAGGCAGCTTCCTTCATGTGTCTTGAATGACCCATCTCTCTATATGATGCCGCACAGTTTGTATTCCCCATTGAAGTTGTGACATTGAGTTTCAAGGCTGGATAGTATCAAGAAACTTTGATCTCCAAACTAACATTGGCCAATTCTCCCGGGTGGTGTCCGTTTTCATCAGTTTCCGAGAGCTTCACTGAACCTGCATATATCTTCAGAGGTTTCTGTTTCATCGGTCTTGGGTGTTACGGCAGACTTGGTATCCTGTATTACACCAATCCTTTTTGAGCAGACTTATTTTCTCTTCTTCCCGGGCAGAGGAGAATGTGAGTGTACTACACACAGTGTCATTATGTAGAATAATGGATGGCTGGGAGAGACTTGTTGGACTTCAATTTGATTTAGTGCTTCTCATGATCCAAACCTCTGGAGCTCTGTCAGTCCCTCAGCCTTCCCCTCATTGCCTGTCATATGAAAACATACTGTTCCGCTCTCTCTTTTGCCAAGTCGTCCTTCTAATCCAAGATAATCTTGGAAGCAAAGGGCAACCCCAGGCTCCTATTCTCCACCACCAACCGGCTCCGTCCACCCCGCACACTTTGCCTATTCTCTCCTCAAATTCTGACTATGGGTAGATGCTGGATATCCTCATCCAAAATTGAGGGAATCCATTTAGCTGCCTCTGCCTTCCCAACCATCATCTCTGTCCACACTCTGACCCCTACCCATCCCTCCTACATTTTCAAACTTGTCTCATCCTCCTTTCTCATCACCACCTTAATTGACCATGAAGCACACCATCTGCACCCTTAACCCCATCCCCTCCCTTTAACTCCCATCGGTCACTCCCTATCATCTGGCACCATTCCCATTTCCCTCAAAACAGCTATAATCATCCCCATCCTGAAGAGACCTTCCCTGGATGCATCCCTGCTCTCCAGCTATCAGCCCATTTGCAACCTCCATTTTCTCCAAGATCCCTGAAAGAGTCATTGCTTCCCAGCTTCGCTAATTCCTCTCCTATCACTTCCTTCATAAGCTCCCCTCCCCCACCAATTGAGGTTCCTTGCTGTTTACAGTATGGAAACTGTTCCGGTCAATGTTGCATCCTGGTCACAGGGCTCCCTCTACCACCTCATCCTCTGCTGCCTTCGATACTGTAGACCACTCAATCCTCCTCCACCCCTCTCCTTTCACCTCAGCCTTCAACATTCTGTCCTTGATTGGTACAGGTCTTATCTCTCACACCATCTCCAATTTGTCTCTGCTAACAGTTTCTCTTCCATCCCCGCACCATCTTGTGTAGTGTTCCTCAGGGCTCTGTCCTCTGTCTTCCCTCTTCAACTTCTACATCCCCCCAGACATGGGGTCAATTTCCACATGTACGCAGGTGACCCCCAACTCTACATCTGTATCTCCAGCCTCGATTCGAGGACAACTGGCATCTTGACAGACTGCTTGTCAGACATCAAATCCTAGATGAGAGACAACTTTTTACAGCTGAAGGTCAGCAAGGCCGAGGGTCTTGTGATTGGCTCGTGCCAGTGCCTCCATACTTCAGGCATTGGCAGCAACAGCATCCACAGGTGCAAACTCCACCCAACCAAGCCAGTCAGGAACCTCACCGTCTCGTTTGAAATTCAACTGTCCTTTCTCTCCCATATCCGTGTCATGACCAGCACCGCTTTCCACCACCTCTGCAACATTGCCCGACTTGCCCACCACCTCACTCGTCAGGCCACCGAAAAACTCATACATGCATTTGTCACCTCACAGTTCCACTATTGAAACTCCATCCTTGTCAGCCTCCCAAACTCTTCCCTCCACAAGCTGCAGATCATCCCAAACTCTGCAGCTTGTGTCCTCTCCCGCACCAGACTCCGTGACCGCATCACCGTCGCCTGGCTCGACTGTCTCTGGCTCGACTTGTTCCCCGTCCTTTAAAAGATAGAATTCAAGATCCTTGTTCTCACTTTTAAGGCCCTTCACGGTCTTGCCGCTATCAACCTATCTGCTCCCTCCGTTCAGCAGGCTCTGGCCTACTCAATGTCTTCCACCCTACAGTCAGTGACCGGGCTTCCAGTCTTTCTGCCCCCATCCTTTGGAACTTCATCCCATAATCCCTTCACATTGTTCCCTCCCTTACCTTCTTAAGGGCCTGACTCAAGACCCTCGTCTTGAACCTTGCTTTCAGCTGCCCTCCCACTTCTCTCATCCTGTCCCTCATCCCAACCCCCATCCCCATTGCTTGGGTCCTGCTTACCTCCACACGCTGCTGCAGATCATCCAAAACTTCAACCCGTGACCTCTCCAGCATCAGACTCTGTGACCTCCATCACCCCCACCCTCCATGCTTGCTTTTACAGTCACCTTCCCTTTCCCCTACAGTTCATTGGCACACTACGCCATTGTTAAGCACTCTGAGGCATGACTCCAGGTGAAGGAACAAGTTGTTTACTCATCGGCAAAACCTAGTTTTACATTACTTGTCCATTACAGTTTCATGAGAGGCATATGGAAATGTAGTCTGTCAGAGATCTATTTCCCCATATTCCTGTAAAGCACTTTGAAATCCCTTTCATGCATTGGAGTATATTCTACTACAACAACAACAACAACAACAAGAAAATTATATTTGTATAGTGCCTTTCACGTCAGGAGGAAGTCCCAAGGCGCTGGACAGTTAAGTGCTCTGAGGCTCTACCCACCCCTTTCTTGAATTTCTTTTTTTTACCCCCAAAATATCTGTGTTTTATTTTGCAATTCAAAATTGACTTGAATAATCCTTTGTAAAGGACCCTGGCATGAAATGCGCTACACAAACATAAATTTGTATTGTATTTTTTTAACCTCCAACTGGTCCTAAATTCTCCTGGGGATCAGTGAAACCCATCTGTAATAACATAAGAATTTGCTAGGTGAAAGAAGATCAAAGTCCATCTAGTTTGCCTTGCATCATCTTGGTAGTTGCTTGACATGTTGTATTTCAAACTGTATATACACACACTTAGTCCTTGCTTAACGTCGCAGTTGTGTTCGCGAAAAGTGCGATTGAGTGAAACGATGAGTGAACCCGCGCAAGAATACCGAATGTTCAGCGTCTACGTACGCCTACGCTACCCAAAGTAGTTTGCTTCCACCCGCGCGAACAACTTCATAGCAAACTTTGCGAAGTTAAATGAATGTATGTTCCCCTATGTATTAGCAACGTAATAACAAAGCAATGTTGACTGAAGCAACTTTTAAGTGAGGGCTACCTGTACTATATATAAGAACATAAGAATTTGCTAGGCATCATGCTTCTGATACTGTCCCACCCTCGATCCTCAGCAGGTGGGTTGAAATCCAGTGGAAGGAAAATCTCTGCTTCCTGGAAGGGTCCTTTACAAAGGATTATTCAAGTCAATTTTGAGTTACAAAATAAAACGTATATTTTTGAGGGTTTTTTTTTAAAAAGGGGAAGAAATTAGAGTGTGGTAGAATGAACACCAAAAGGATAAATTTAGAGAAAATTGAGATTTATATTGGGAAAACTGCCTGGCTACAATGAGTTATTGAACCTATTCCTGCAACCAGCAATGTAGTTGGGTTATTTTTAGGGATGTGCACACAATATTGCTGGAAAAAAAACGCAAACTTGCATTTTAAAAATTACATTGGTTTTATTAATTGACATTCACCGAAAACAAATTAGCAGTGAAAATCAGTTTTTAAGAAAAAAGAAGCCTAGAAATAGTCTTTAATGGATGTGAGTGTGCCCCTGAGAAGCTGGTTTGAGGGTGCTTTATGACCATTCTGAGATTTAGGTTAAAGACTAGGAAGGAATGTTTCACTGAATTTCCCAGTGTCTGAAATTAAATGCAGGGAGCTCATGTTGCACCTCTAGTTACTCTTGTGCTATGGCCCTGCTTGGGATATGCTCATGCTCAGCCCCTTGATACATCTTGCCATGAAAGGCAATTGTCATTTAAAAAATTATAATAGGACATTTTGTGTAGAAGTTTTGTGACATCATGAATAGGGAAGGGTTGCCACAATTCCTGCCTCCATTTTACCACATTATCCAGAAGACATGGTAATATGATGAGCAGACAACAATAACTTGAATTTATGATGCGTTTTAAATCAAAGAAACATCTCAAAGTGTTTTACAGGAATATGGGGGGAAATAGACGGGCCACCTTTCCACATGGCTCAGTGCCTTGATGGGTAGAATCCTGTAGCTTATTGATTAGCGCGCTCGCCTCACAAACGAGATGTCCTGAGTTCCAATTCAAAGCACGGTAAAACTTTGCACAAGTTTCCTTACTCTTCATGCTTCGGTTTACCTAGCAGCAAGTTAGAACCCGGTTGTTAGTCTGGCCCCCGAGTTGGCAATACTTTAGACAACCTGTGCCTAATATTTTCCAGAATTAGGAACGCAGAATGTGACCCTTCAGGGGGAGAATTCCAGGTCCATTGCAACAATCTATCTCTAGGATTTCTATGTGTAGGTGGGATGCATGGAATTCTTGGTTTGATTTGAAAACTCTTAAGCATGGTGATAAGTTTCTGCATTAGGTAGACACCTGGCTGACCAAAAAGCAAAATCCTTCTATCTGATACAGGGCCACCAGTGTCTGGAGAACTTCACAGGATTTATTGTAAAATGGAGTGACTGTATTTTGTGGGTGAATGCAGCAACCATTTTTGTGCACAGTAGTGTAACACCGGGTCTTCAGCCTCACTGCCACCACCCTCTGGAACTCCATCTCACAGTGCCTTCGCTTTGCCCCCTCCCTTGCCTCCTTCAAGACTTGACTCAAGACCTTCCTCTTCGACCGTGCCTTTGGTTACCTTCCTCCACCCTTCCTGATTCCAACCGCCAGCTCAGATGCAGATCCCTGACTGGACACCAGGAGACACACACTTTTCCTTTCCAACAGTGCCATGGGATCTTTAATGTCCACCTGAACAGGTGGATAGGACTCAGGGCAACTTCTCAACTAATAGATATCATACCCATAATGCAGCACATCCCCAGCACCATGTTGTGATGCAAGTTCAAAGTACTGATGTGGGGCTTGAACCCACAACATTCTGACTCAATGCTAAACAAAAGTGCCAGCAACTCAGACCAACTGACACCTGCATTGAGTTTGGGTGCCCTTTCCAAATCCTTCATATATTGCAATGACCTATAATAATTAACACTAGATTTAGCTTTGTCTCGTAGAATTTACTTAAATTTTTCTTCCAGAATATATTGGGGAGGGTGTGGTGTAAACTGAGCCTTTTTATTTCCTGCCTTGTTTGTGGTTCTCCATTGATGGGAGTTCATGAAAGATAAATGCTCTTTTGTAGCCTTATCTAGCCCATCCCCTCTACCTCAGTAACTCGGGCCAGCAGCCCACACCCCTCTGCTCCACGATCAGTGACTGAGCTGCTATTCCCTTTACTCTTTGAGATGTGTAAAGCATTATATCGCTATGAAAATTTGTTGCTGTGGTCTATGCCAACATTGATTCAGTGATTCGATTGGACTGGATTCCATGGATGGATGGATTCAGTTGTGGGAATGTGACCTGAGAGTCATATTATTCATTATTTTACTGTATGGACGTGTTAGCAGGATGTGTGATTGTGTTAGCAGGAAGTGTGGGGGAGGAGGTATGGGGTGTTCTGTTGAAGTGCATGAAAATCTAAATAACATGGAGAGCGGCCAGTTAGTTCTAATGACTTTGGTTAATGATAATGATAATCCTGCATTTGATTTAGCGCCTTGTATTTTTGAGATGTCTCGATATCTCAGAATATACTGTGAAGTGAATTTTATGTTTGTGCACAAAACGCAGCAGCCAATTTCGCACAGTGGTATGCCACAAACAGTTGTGGATTGAGTGACCCTTTTTTTTAATTTAAAGAGATTATTACCTCCCAGAAAAGCGATCCGCCAATCAACTAACAATAGGGTTCCTATTACTGCTACACCTAGGTAAACAGGCACGTGGAGTAAGGAAACTTGCCTCACATTTCACCCGGCCTGGGATTCAAACCCAGGTCCTCTCGCTTGCAACACAAGTGTTCTAACCAATACACTGCAGGACTCGCTGATTAATGGATGGATGTCTGTTGTTTCTCAGCTTTGTTTCTTTACTGGAAATTATTTTCTGTTTCCTCACTCTTGCCAGGTAAACCTTTCCTCTGTGTTGCAACTTTCTTCCCTTCACCCCCTCACCCTCCTCTTTTCTTTCCCCCGCCCCTCCCTCCATCCGTTACATGAGATTAAATTCTCACTGTTCAGGAATTGGATCCTGTTTTGCTGCAGTGTATGAGAGCACCAATCCTATACAAAGCTGCTCTGGGTACTTGATAATTCCGCAGTGAGCCAGTTAACGACAACAACAACAAAATGAAACGGTAGGATGTTATTTGCTTTGATCGTATTTCAGGGTAACCCAGCAATGCGTCATCGAGTTTATGTGTACTCTGAATGAAGAAACCCTGAATCCCCCTCAGCAGCTGTTTGACATGAACTAAGAGTTGCGGTAAATTTAGAGTTACATAGCAGTAGACTTAATGTTCTGATGTGAATCGGCAGTTTTGGCAAAATTAGAGTATTGTACCAAAGCCTACCATTGGGAAAACCAGTAGGTATATTGACACTTTTCAAATGTCATTTTGTTCTGATAATGAAATGTGATTCACTATTTTTGCTTAGCCGGGTGTCTGACACATGCAGAAACCATAATAACTACTTATCCTTGCCTTTGATATAGACCCTTATCAAGTCGATGAAACGCTTTAAATCGCTCCACAGAATATGTATTTTGTGCAATGGGCTGCCAAAACGCCCTCATAGCTTGCACAGCAGTGTCCCACAAACAGTTATGGATTGAGTGACCAAATTATTATTTTCTGAAGGGATTATTAGCCTTGAGAAAATGATCTGTCAATTGATTAACAATCAGTCTACTTATTGCTAGGTAAACAGGGGGATATGAGGTAATGCCCAATGTTTTGCCCTGCCTGGTGATCGAACCAGGTCCTCTCACTTGTGAGGCGAGTGCTCTTAACTGCTAAGCTACTAATCACTCGTCCTGTGGCTGAGTCTCTTTATACAGGTAATCCCCGCTTAACGTTGCCTCTGTTAACGTTCTTTCATTATTGCATTGCTGATACATTGGGAACATATATTCATTCAATGTTGCGATGTTCGCTATTACAACGCTCGCCAACAGGTGGAAAGGGGGCACGAAGGCGCTAGGACCTGGGAGTGAGCCGAGAGAGAGAGAGAGAGAGAGAGCCAGGCCAGGCCGGCAATGAGTGAGACTAGTAGTGAGTGAGTTGAGCCAGGCAGGCAGTCAGGGAGCGAGTATAATATTTTTTAAAAGAAAATTTTGATTAAAAATGTCCTAAAAAACCCAACTCCAGTTTTTACATTCATTTTTATGGGAAAAATGTATTCCCTTAATGTCGTTTCGCTTAAAGTCACACTTTTTAAGAACCAAACTACGACATTAAGTGGGGACTACGTTCACATGAGTGGTTAATATGCGGCAGTACAATCACAGATTCATTGTCCTTCGTTCCTGTGACTGCAGGAATTTGGAAGTGCTTAGCAATTTGTCAGTGGTGGCAATCTTACTGAGTGCTACGTACCAAGTGGAGTGTAATTCTCAGTAGTGATATGAAAGCAACCTAATTTTGCAATCTTTTAATTATTCAAGTATTTAATTTTGGCTTTAGAGGGTGCGACCAGGAGAATTTCATGGATATACTCTGGTTGTAAGGTCTCCTTGGCGCTGAAGTATGTCCAAGGTGACATGTTTGACACTCTCAGTGGGAGTCTTGGTAGTTCAGTTCCCGAGCCAGGCAGTGCAGCACAGCCTGACTCATCGCAGGACCTGGAAAGACAGATCAGTTATTCATGGCACTGAACTTTCCCAATCAACCCTGTTAACCCTGCAAGTCAAAGCCCCAATGGGTAGGGTAGTCCTAGCTGTATAAACGGAATTTGATTTCAAGCGGTATATCTGGGATTTGCATGCATAGATGGGTACATTGACCTTTGTTTGGTTTGGATACTCTTAAAGTATGGTGATGGGTTTCCATGTGGGTCAGACATCCAGCTGCCCCCAAAAAATCAAGTTTGATTCCTGGGAAGGGCGAAAGCTTAGACAATTTTCCTTACTCCACACCTCTGATTACCTAGCAGTAGGTAGGAACCTGGTTTTTATTCAGTTGGCTGATTGCTTACTGGGAGTAATAATCTATTTTTTTTTTAATGGTGACTCAATTCAAGACTGTTTGCGGGACAATGCTGTGCACAATTAGTTTTGCCCACAAAGTACACAGTCCACAAAATCGATAATATATCCTATGAAGGGGTTTTAAGGTGTCTTAAGGACATGATGCAGTGCTACATCAAATGCAAGGATTACTGTTATTATTTTGTGTTTTTCACTTTACTAATCATAAATGGAATTTCACCACATCTGAATTCCTAATTAGCCACTAGCTAAGATGTAACGGTGACCTAGACACAGTGGGTCAAATGGCTTCCTTCTCTATTGGAAAAATTCTACTTCTGTAAATTGTGTACTGAATTAAAGGGATGAGTTTGAGCGCAAGTGAAGTAAATAGGTTGAATTTGTGGAATCAATGTGGGTCTATTACTAAATCAACGTTTACCGCATTCAAAAGTTTCTGACCTTCACCATAACCTTTAAAACTCTGGTTGGTGGATGACAAACTGCAATGTAATCGAGCATCACAACTTAATTTGCTTACGTGGTTTTTATGTATTATTGTACCCGACATAGCCTGTCACCGGCACATATCTGATCTCACTTTAACACGAACAATTTGAGTCAGTGACTGGATGGGAACACTGAGTCATTTAGTGGAGGTTATAAATTTCTGTTCACCTAAACACAAAAGTTAGCAGAATTTATTTTTATATGCAGTCAACCTCATACAAGTCATATCAGTTGGCACCATACATTTAATGACATGGAGTCCTGTAGCTTATTGGTTAGAGCACTTGCCTCGTACGCATGAGGACCTGGGTTCGATTCCTAGGCAGGGCAGAAAGGTTGGGCAAGTTTCCTTATTCGATATGCCTCTGTTTACCTAGCAGTACGTAGAAACATGATTGTTAGTGGATTGGCAGATCACTTTTCTGGGGGTAATAATCCCTCAAAACAGATCCATTTAAAAAAGAAATAATGATTTTGTCATCCAGTCCATGACTGTTTGTGGAACAATGCTATGCGCGATTGCCTGCCACGTTTTGCTGACAAAGTACATTTTAAACCATGTTCTGTGAAACACTTCGAGATGACTCGGAAGATATGATAAAGTGTTACATCAAATATGAGTATTACTATGCAAAGTATGAATTATGTCATATTTGCATCGGATATAAACTCTTGAATGTACTTGGTTAGATAGATTATACGATTTGTATGGATCAGACTTGAACGAGTTTTGCTGTAGATACATAACATGTCTTGGTCTTGCTTCCAAACATGGTGGTAGAAGCAGAACTCCCCCAATTATGTTTAAAAGGCAGTAGGATCAATATTTTGGAAAGAAAAAGGGGAAAGAAGCTAAAGGGGAAAAAAGAGCGCGGGAGAGCAGGATTGAAGCAGACACAGTGAACTGAATGGTAAAGATATTTGAGATTTTATGACTATTGTATTGGTGTACCACGTAGAGATTTGAGTCATGTACCACAGCAGTTATACACACATTCGTTTAGGGGCGAACTGGAAGATATCTTGGTAATGGTATGTGAAACCATACAATGTTTCCTTCATGAATCCAAAATTCCAATGGTCTCCTTCTGAGCTGTTTGAATAAATTCCGTCATTTGAGTTAAAAGCAACATAAATGACTAGACTAGAGGAAGTGAATCTCCCCAGAAATTTGCCAAGTTTTCAGAATTGTGAGTAGGTTTGTTAGGTTACCAAAGTTTCCACTTGTCGATCAGGAGCAAGTTAGTCTGTGGAATAAATTAAGAATTTTTCCCAGCAGAAAAGGAAAGGTTAGAATTTTTTACAATTGAGTTGTGTAAGCGACCTGTCCACTCCCTCCACTTGGCAGATTTCGGCCTGTTCCATGTAATCCCTCCCTGCACACCCACCATCGGTGGTCGGGCCTTCAGCCTCTCCCCCTGCCCTTTGGAACTCCATCCCATAGTCTTTTTATCTCGCTCCCTCCCTTTCCTATTTCAAGGCACGTTTCAGGACCCTCCTCTTTGACCATGCCTTCGGTGACCAACCTCTTCGATCATGCCTTTGGTCACCCTCCTACCTTAACCCTCCCTACCTTCCTGATTCCAAAACCCTGTTTTTCCGGGGCCTTGGGATGTCCTCTTGATGTGAAAGGCATTGTGTAAATGTAATTTAATGTCGTAAAGTGGAAGGGGTTCTGCATATTATCTATTGAGCAATACTGCAATATGTACAGTTGGGTTTGTTCATAGGAACTGCATTACAGTTCCTATGCTCATCACAGAGCATTTACTCCAGTGCATGTAAACTGACAATTTTATGACCTTGAGTTTTGTGTTGTTTAGACTGTGTTTTTGGTCAACTGATTAACTCCCTGGTGGTGATCACAACCATAGACCCATAGAAGGTCATTTGGTCCCTCTTGCCCTTGCCAGGTCTCGGAAAGAGCTCTCCATTTAGTCTCTTTTCTGTATTTTTATATCTTGCCTTTTCAGATATTTGTATTTTATTTATCTAATTATTATTTTATTTATCCACCGTTTAATGTGGTTTCTAATAGCGGAAATGTAAGTGCTCTTGAGACGTTCGTCCAACACGAAAAGCACTTGTGTGTAAGAATGATCGCTGGAGTAAAATATCATACATAGCGAGCAAGAGAGTCTGGTTCCACAGGCTAACAAGTCCTCCCAGCTGTATGTGCAGGACATTCAAACCGCATGGTGGTATGGGAAACATTGGATAGGGTGGCAGTCCGATGCCACGGAAGGTATTGTCTGTCTATCTTGGGAATATGTGACCTTCTGATTTAGCTCCTCTCTGTTAGAAAATACTGAGCTTGAAGGAAAGGGGCTGCTGATTACAGTCACAGTAGATGATGCTGTTACTGGTGCTCATTACTCCTCTTACCGTTTAGGGCAGATGTTTGTAAGAAAGGACTGACTGTGCATTTTTATAATGCTTGGTATGTGGAAACAGCATAATGTTTTACTGTGGTGATGCCACACTTTAGCATTTTGCATACAGCAATGTCCCACTAATAGTCGTCAGCTGAATGGCCAAGGTATAGGGAAGATTGTCAGCTGGGAAACTATAAGAACCTCTCCTCTCTTTTTCAGTAAAAAAATTACATTTGTATATCAGACAAAGAAGGTATAACACTTTTCACGTTGGGAGGATGTCTCAAGGTGCTGGACAGTCGGGGTTTGGGATTTGGGGGAGGAGACTGGGAGGATAGGAGGGTCCTGAAGAAGGCCAGATTGAAATCTTTAACACCCACTTAAACAAGTAGACGGAAGCTCATTTTAACATTTCATGTCAAAGGTGGCACCTCCAATAGTACATTGCTCCATCCACCAGTGTTGCAGTTGAGCATCAGCCAAGGCTTTGAGCTGGAGACCCTGATGTGGAATTTCAACAGACAAACTTCTGATGGCACATCTGTTTGTTTTTTTGTTGTTGTTGCATTTGATATAGTGCTTTTCACGTCTTCTAGACGTCTCAAAGCGCTTCATAGAATATACTCTAAAGTGATTTGACTGTATATTTTGTGGGTGAAACGCGGCAGCCAATTGCGCACAGCGGTATCCCACAAAAGGTCATGGATTGAAATGACCAATTTTTATTATTGTGCTTATTTTGGAGGGATTTTTATTACCCATGTGGAGTAAGGAAACTTCCTCAAGGTTTTGTCCTGATCTGCCTGGATTCAAACACAGGTCTCACGCTTGTAAAGCGAGTGCTCTGGTGTGGGCAGCAGAGATATCTGAATAAAGGCTCTTCCACAAGCAAAATCTTATTAGGTGCAGGCTTTCGGGATCTGGTCAGAAAGACAAATGGAAGTATTGCCAGAAGGATAGTTGAGACAAAAAGCTTGGGTGTAATAAGAGTGGGGATTCTGAAACTGTGTAGTCAAATGGCTGAAGGAGGGACCTTCTTTGTCTGATCTTCTAGTGAAGCATGGGATTGGAGGGATTGCTCTTCAAAAAGAGCCAGCACATACACGATAGGCCAAGTGGCCACCTTCTGTGCTGTAGATTTCTGCCAGTGGATCTGTGAAAGCTGAATCAGAGACTGTTGTGTATCAGTTGATGTACCAGTTATTTCAGGCATCCATTGTTCAATCCAATTTGTTCAAATTCAAGGAAATGGTCAATATGGGGAAGTAGTAAGTTGAATTTTTGAAGGTCATGAAAGCAACATGCAGGGTTAAAATAGCTCTGCAGTTTGCAAGGCGTCATTTAAGCTTATGATTGCCATGCTGTTTCATAAGGGAAGTTATAAATCAAGAGTCACTAATTGCTGGACTTCCTCTTATATTGAAAGGCTGACTTGTGCCTTATTAAGGTTGCCAAGCCTTTCCTTAGAGGGTTAAATCCACTCTCAAAGAACAACCTTAAGTCACCACTCATTTTTTGGGATTGGGGTTCACTATGCTGTGACTATGACAGAGAATCCCAGCCAAGCAAGGTCCTGTCTTTTTCCTTGTAGTCCCTTTACCGACTGAGCCATCACTGATAAAAGCATGGCATCTTATAGAACCATGTGGAGTCCTGTAGCATAGTGATTAGATCACTCGGCTCACATGCATGTGAAAGGATCTGGGTATGATTCTAGGCAGGGCGAAATGTTGGGTAAATTTCCTTATTCTACATGCCTCTGTTTACCTAATGGTAGTTGGGAACCTGGTTGTTAGTTGTTTGGCAGACCGCTTTCCGGGGGTAATAATACATCCCAAAAAATTGGTCACTCAATCCCATGCCTTGTGGGATACTGCAGTGTGCCATATTTCACCCACAAAGTACACATTCAATCCATTTTACAATATATTCTATGAAGCAATTTGAGAGGCATCAACAACATTATCAAGCGCTATATCAAAAGCAACAACAACATTACATTATAGAGGGCTTTGCTGTGAATGTTCCAAGGTGCTGAGTAGTCAGGTCAGGGCCCGAGCAAGGGGGAGGGGCAGGGAGAGAGATGAGAGGGTGGCAGAAGGCATGATTGAAGAGAAGGGTCTTGAGACCAGCCTTGAAGGACGCAAGGGTGGAAGCGAGGCAAGGGGACTTTGGGATGGAGTTCCAGAGGTTGGGAGCAGAGAGAGTGAGGGGGCAGGTTCATAGGGAGTCAGCAGGTCGGAGAGATAGGAGGGGGCAAGGCTGTGAATGGTCTTGAAAGTGGGGGACTAGAAACTTAAATTTGATCCACTGGGGGATGGGGAGCCAATGGAGCTGGGCGAGTGTGGGAGTGATGTAGTCGCGGAGCCTGCTGCGGAGGAGGACATGAGCTGCAGAGTTCTGGATGATCTGTAGGTTGTGAAAGGAAGAGCCTGGAAGGTCAACGAGGAAGGAGTTTCTATAGTCGAGCCTTGGTGTGAAAAATGCATGGACCAGGGTTACGGCAGCCTGAGGGGTGAGGCAATGTTACGGAGGTGATGGAAGGCAGTGCTGGTCAAAAGCAAGGATTATTATGTATTATATTTATAGTTGCTGTAAACCCTACATGAAGGAAGGCAAGGAAGGCATGTTGTTGTAGTAATGGATTACTTTCTGTTTGCATGTGTTGACTGCTTTCCTCCCCTGAGATTGGGCTAAATTCATGCCTTTCCCCAAAGAAGACTAAATGGTGCTGATACAGATCTATTTATATATAGCTATTGCATTAGCTCCCAAAGGAACATTTAAAAAAAAAGAAAGGTCTGGCATAATACATTTGCAGTTATAGTGGTGCAGGGTAATCCTGATATTTGCAGGAATGCCGATAGATTGCCTATGGATAGCTTGTAACTAACCGATTAAGGTAAATATGTATTTTGATTCATCCTAATGTTGTGCCTATAACATCAGAACATTTCAGAAGTGCTGAATGGGTAATTACTCTCAAATGCCTCCTTTGCTTTAGTGTATGCTAATCCTCCAGCGGATTGAATTCAAATCCTTGCCGTTGCCTTTTAAATCCCTGCACAGCCTTCAAATCCTAACACTGCCACCTACTGCAACACGACTACTAGCTTCCTGTGCTCAAAGAACATGTCCCCAGCCATTTGTGGGCGAGCTTTCACACTTTCTACCCTTGCTCACTCTCCTTAAGACCTTTCCTTTCAACTGGGCTTTAACCTTCTTCCTTTCCTCTCCCTGCAGCTCATGCCCTTAGCTGATTCTGAATATCCTTGAGACCTGGAACTAATCAAATGCCTTCCTTGGCGATCTCCCTAGCTCCACTATCCTCAAAACTCAGTTCATCCAAAACTCTGCCACCTGCCAACTAAAAGTAAGATCAGGAAACATTTATTGGGTAGTAAAATTGTACAACCACACATGCAGAGGTTCATAAGAGACCGAATTGGCTGGGACATTATAGAAGGAGATAGGTTGAGAAAAAGGTGGAGAAATGGGATTAAAAGATCTTCCATTGTCTTAATAAATTGGCAGAACCGGATCGATGGGCTGAATGGCCCATGGAGTGGATTTCTTTAGCATACTGGTTATAGTACTAACCTTGCAAGTGAGAGGATCTGGGTTGAATTCCAGAACGGTGAAACATTGGACAAGTTTCCTTACTTCACACATCTCTGTTCACCTAGCGGTAGGTAGGAACTTGTTTGGCGATTGGCGGATCGTTTTTCTGGGTGAAATAATCAATTTTTAAAAATAATTAGTCGTTCAGTCAATGTCTGAAGGTATGGTCAGAGAGGAGGGTCTTGAGATGTACCTTGATGGAGGCAAGGGAGGGAACAAGGCTGTGGGATGGAGTTCCAAAGGGCAGGGGCAGAGAGGTTGAAGGCTCGACTGCTGAGTGGAGGTAGTGAACAGGTCGGTGGAGAGTGAGTGCCAGACCAGGTGACTGAAACTATTCGCATTGTATGCAGCGTTCATATTTTTTTTCTTGCTCGTAAATATATTCATCTGCATTTTTCATTGTGTCTGGTCACATTCTACCGCCCAATCGCCTGAATTATTGCGGCTTCTCTGTTTTACACTATTTATAGAAATGACGTGCTCCATATCTTACAATAGAATACCGATTGGTGCAGAGCCGCAGCAGCATTTCCAACGCAATAACCTATTGATATTCATTTCTAATCTTGAAACACACATGCTCTGCGTTCGTACCTTCAAATAAAGGATTAATTATAGTGCTCCTTTCATGCATTTGCTTGTTGGCGTAAAGAAGATTGATTGGTGGAGTCCTATAGCGTAGTGGCTAGCACACTCATCTCGCAAGCAAGAGGATCCAGGTCGACGCCTTAGGCAAGTTTCCTTAATCCACACCCTTCTGTTTACCTAGCAAAGTAAGAACCTGGTTGTTAGCCAATGGGCAGATTGCTTAGCGAGAGGTAATATTTCCTTCAAAAACAATTCACTCAATCCATGACCATTTGGGACATTGCTGTGCGCAATTAGCTGCCGCATTTCACCTACAAAACATTCAGTCAATCCAGTTCATAATCTATTCTGCAAAGCGTTTTGAGACGTTTCAACGATGCGATAAGGTGCTGTGTCAAAGTCAAGGATTATTATTTTGCTAATTATTTTCCACATTGATAGTCTTTTTTCATGTGAATTTCTGTTTTTATGGGGGTGTATCAGACACTCTTGATTAACCCTTGAACTAAAATAAATGATAATCCTTGCATCTGATGTAGCGCTTTTCGCATCTCAAAGAGCTTCACAGAATACACTGTAAAGTGAATTGACTGTATATTTGTGGATGAAACGTGGTGTCCCACAAGCCGTTCTGAGACGCCGTCCGGCGTGGAGGGCGCTATATAAATCCAAGTTGTTGTTGTTGACTTCTCTCCCATCTGGAATAATTTCAGATGGGTGGCTTGATGTTGTTGGATTAGAACAGCTACTCTGGTTTTCCTTTTACTACTGCAATGCAAGATTTATGTTATTCTCTTCGTCTCTGTGTGCTCCTTTTACTTCCGGTGATATCTTTTGTAATTTTTGTAAATGAGAACCCAAGATGTCACTACCTCTCTCTCTCTCTTGGCAGCCTGGCTAAGTGGTAGGTAGCACTCTTGCCTCGAGTCAGCCCCCATGTCGAGACTTGGAATCACATAGTCTAAGCCAGTGCTTTCCAAACTGTGGGACACACCTCCCTTGGCTGGGGAGATGCAGAACTTTAGAGTTTTGAGCCACCAAGTGCATGGGGAGCCGAGGACTCGAGTGTGTGTGGAGCCGAGGACCCAGGGGTGTGTGGAGCTGAGTGTGAAGGTGGTGGGTGGGGGAATGAAAACTTTGCTGAGTTAGGGGGAGGCGCTGCTATTCAAAGTTTGATGTTCCAATGCAGTGCTGGGGGTGTTGCATTTTCAGAGGTACCATCCTTCAGATAAGATGTTGAACCGAGATCGTACACTGTTTCGGATGGACAATAAAAATCCCATGGTACTATTTGAAAAACTGTTTCTCTCTTCTGGCCAGCGATCCTCCAAAATAAATTGTTCACTCATTTCATGGCTGTATACAATTGGCTGCCGCGTTTCGCTCACAGAATACAAGACATTCCACTTTAGGGTATATCCTTTGAGATATACAAACGTCTCTTTGAGACGTTTCAACGTTGTGATAATCATTGATCGCAAGTACTATTAGTAGTAGTATTTCCTTTCTTCTGCCGCCCAATCCCTATGGGCGAGTGAAGAGTGAGAGATGAACTATTAGAATTTGAGATTTATTGTTATAATTGAGAATGGACTCAATTGAGCACAATTAGGTGTTTGTTTGTGGACTGAAGATTCCAAACTCTACAAATAACTATGACTTGATCAGATGCTACAAGGTCAATGATTGATATATGAATGATCCTGCCCCCACCCTTTGGAACTCCATGCCAGGGTCCCTTTGCCTCGCTTCCCCACTTGCCTCTTTCACTGCACGTCTCAAGACCCTCCTCTTCAGCCACACCTTTGGTCTCTCCCGCCCCCACCTTCCCTTCCCTCTATCCTTCCTGATTTCAACCCTCTGCTTGGATCCAAATCCCTGACTGTCCAGCGCCTTGGGACACTCTCCCAGTGTGAGAGGCACTGTGTAAATGTAAAGGCATGAGACTTCTGATTGTGCACTCGTGGTGGGGTTCCAGAGCCTGGTACTGTCGAGACTAGTCAATAGAGTTAAGGAAAATCGTTATATTTGATTGAGTGCCTTTTGTGTCTGGAGGATGCTAGTATGACACAACTACGTTTGCTAACATGTGCAGTGCATTGCAGTAGAGGCGACTCTGTATTGATTGAGAATAAGTTACATTCTGCAAATGCTTTAAGGGACATACCTGATGTGAAAGGTGAAGTGCACATTCGTGCAAACTGAATTTTTGTGTGGAGTTCTCATCTGTGGGGAGGCTACCAAGTTTGGAAACTAAATTCAAGTTCAAGGACTGCTCAGTGCTTTGGGACGTCCTCCTACGTGAAAGGCGCTATACAAATGTAATTTTGTTGTTGTTGTTTGTGACTGTCCAGTGTGGCCATTGTGCACACGGCTCAATCTCAGAATCAGCTTTGAGGTGAATGGCCAACTTTTAGGAGTTGGAATTAGAAATTGTTGAAATTGTCCCTTGTCCTTTTTTTCGATAGTGATGCAAGACCCTTAGCATCCGCTTCATAATAACAATGATAATACTCTTGCATTTTATACAGCACATTATCACATTTTGGAGGCGTCTCAAATTGGCAGCCAATTGTGCACAGCAGAGGCCCACAAACAGTCGAGGATTGAATGACATTATTATTATTTTTTAAAAGGGATTAATACCCCTAGAAAAGCGATCCGCCAATTGACTAACAACTAGTTTCCTACTTGCTGCTGGGTAAACAGAAGCATGCGGAATAAGGAAACTTGCCCAACGTTTCGCCCAGCCTGGGAACCTAGGTCATATCTTGGGAGACAAATGAGCTAACCCTAAACTACAGGCAGATTGGATTACAGATTCATATCTCATCTGAAGGAGAGGCAGATTTCCAAATAATAGTCTCTTGGGGAAAGGAATGTGTTTTTTTAAAAAGGCATCTTGCACTCATTCTCAAAAGTTGTGAGATTATTGTAGTGGTTCTTGTCAGCACTTTTTTTCCGTTGCTCTAATCTCATAGAATTATACAGCACAGAAGGAGGCCATTCAACCCATTCCTGTCTGCTCTTTGAAAAGAGATGTCTTAATCAATCCCACTCCCTCATGTTCTCTCCATAGCCCTGTAAACTTATCCTCCCAAAATAATTATCTACTTCTCTCTTAAAATTTATCGAATCAACTTCCACCCCCTTTCAGGCAATGCATTCCAAATCCAAACAACTTGCTGTGTGAAAGACTTTCTCCTCGCCTCCCCTTTGTTTCCCGATGTAAAAGTCATTAAACAAATGGATTTTGTTGTTTCTTTTAACAGCTATTTAAAATTGGTGACCTAGGGTTACTGACCCACTCATTAGTGGACAAAGTTCCTCATTGTTCATCTTGTCAAATTGCCTAACAATTTTGAAAGCCCCAATGCCAGACTTTACTGACTTCCAACAGATGGAGCCAGATCTTAACAGTCGGGTCCCTTCCAAATCTCTCCCCTCACTACTTCTGAAATTTAATTTACCTGTTTGTAACCTCTGTGTTTCAGCCTGCTCATCATATCCCTCGTCCTGCCTGCCCACCCCACCATCAACATTGCAAGACACTAGTAAGCGCTCCGAGGCACCATCTGGCATGAAGGGTGCTATATAAATGCATGTTGTTGACAGGCCTTCAGCCTTTCTGAGCCCACCCTCTGTACTCTATCCCAAATCCTTGCATTATTGCTGGTAAAGGTCACTTCAGGAGATGGTTTCAACAGAATCCTGTAGCGTATTGGTTAGAGCACTCACCTCACAAGTGAGAAGTCCTGGGTTTGATTCCCATGTAGGGCAAAACCTTAAGCAAATGTTCTTACTCCACAAAACTCAGTTTACCAAGCTTGGTTGTTAGTCGATTGGCGGATCACTTTCTGGTAGTAATCCCTTTTTAAAAAATAATAATAAATTTGGTCACTCAATATATGACTTTTACAATTTACAATATATGTTTGTGAGACATCGCTGTGCGCAATTGGCTGCCGCATTTCTCCCACAAAATATACTGTCAATTCACTGTAAAATATATTCCGTGAAGTGCTTGGAGACGTGCAGTGAGGTGATAAGACGCTGTATCAAATGGAAGGATTATTATATACAATAGTCAAATTGTCCCCTGAATGAGGTGTGAAATTTTTTTAAAAAACACGGAAGTGAAGTTGAACTTATTTTTGGTAACCTTTGGTGGTTGTAGTTTCAGTCTGGCATTGCATGTATCAGCTCCACTGTTAATCTTCAGATAAATGCTTAGTTAATGATTTTACCATTATGCTCAGTTAGTCATTTGGGATTCCTGGTTAGCATCTCCTTCTGTGAAAAAGAAATCATTTAATGTGATTCACTCTCGAACCTTTGGCTCTCAAGGTTACTTTTTTGGCAGCCGGGTGTCTTGACACAAACAGAAAGCATCCATCACCATGCTTAAGAGTATTCAGACCAAACTTGAAGCATTCTGTGCATCCCACTTACACGTGGTCCTAGCTGGACAAGCAGTGGGAAAGCTTGGCTGGACAGCAATTTCAGTGGCAAGCTATACGGTTTTAGCTGGTTAGACTCCAGCAATTACCCCAACGCACACTCTGGGGTCTACACGTCCTGGCGCTTACCAACCTGCGCCTAATACTCTTCAGAATTAGGTGAGCAGGATGCATCCCTCCAGGGAGAGAGTTCCAACAATCTAACTTTGAGATTTCCATAGGTAGGTGGGATGCATGGAATTCTCAACTTGGTTTTGATACTCAAAGCTTAGTGATGATGCGATATTATATATTATTATGCATTTGATATTATATATAATATACATTCAGTCCTTGCTTAACGTCACAGTTGTATTCAACAAAAAGTGTGACTTTAAGCGAAGCGACATGAAGTGAACCCGCGCAAGAATACCGGACGTTCAGCATCTATATACGCCTACGCTACTCAAAGTAGTTCGTATCCACCCGCGTGATAGTGAATGTCGCGACGTTAAATAAATATTTATTCCCCTATCTATCCGCAACGTAATAATGAAACAATATTGACCAAAGCAACGTTAAGCAGGGTCTACCTGTATATAAAATTCACTACCCAGAGTGCTGACTGAATTTGTTCCCATGGTGCCTGACTATCTTTCTCTTTTTCCCTCCCTTGCAGATCAGTATCAGAGGTTGTGAGTCCAGACAGAAACTCTCACCATGGGTGGGTGGCCTAGCATTTTCAGGGGCTTTTTTGGCAAGAAGGAAATGCGTATTCTTATGGTGGGCCTGGACGCGGCTGGGAAGACAACCATTTTATATAAGCTTAAACTGGGGGAAATCGTAACCACTATTCCCACTATAGGTGAGTGCTCATCTTTCTTTGTGGGTTGGGTATGGGGGGTGGACTAAGAATCTTCTAGCTTTACTCGCTTGGTGTCACCTGCAAACTATATAAATCCCGTGTCAGATTTCCAAGGTTAGTGCATTCACTGGGTTTGATTCCCAGGCAGGCAGAGCCAAATCATAGGCAAGTTTCCTTACTCCACACGCGGATATCTGTTTACCTCAAAGTAAGTAGGAACCTGATTCTTAGTTAATTGACGGATCGCTTTCCGCAGGATTAATAACGCCTCTTAAAAAAAAAAAAGTGGTCCCTCAATTGATGACAGTTTTGTGGGACACTGTTTTGCGCAATTGACTGCCACATTTAGCCTACAAAATGCAGTTGCTTTATAATATATTTTGTGAAGCACTTTGAGACATCTCATAAGGGGCTATATCAAATGCAACGATTATTATAACCTGGAGAGAATAGAATCGGGATGGATTAACTGTCCTGTTTAAAGAGCGTTGCGTAGATGCTTGTTGTTGCTGTCTTACTGGCTATGTATATGGATTGAATGTTCCCCTCACCCTCTCCGCTCTCTTCCCCATCACAGGCTTCAATGTAGAAACTGTAGAATATAAGAACATTAGCTTCACAGTCTGGGACGTGGGCGGGCAGGACAAAATCCGACCTCTTTGGCGCCATTACTTTCAGAACACGCAAGGTGAGTACAGGCGGGAGGGAGGTTCTCTAGAGCGCAATGTGTTAACTCCCTCCCCCCCGCTCGCCACCCTGCTGAGAGACAGAACTTTTAAGGACCTAAGAATTTGCTAGGCGCACAAACACCAGGGTCTTCACCTTCCACCATCCTGGCAGTCATATGCACATGTTGTGTCACAAACTATGTACAGTAGAAGCCCGTTTATCCGTGACCCGATGCACCGGCACTTCCATATAACCGGCACGCCAAAAAAAAAGTCCCCATTCGATAAACTGGAACTTATCCGGAACAATAGCAGTGGAGCATTTGTAAATGCGTAAATAATAACATAACAACAGAATACTGCATTGGCACCCGCAGTCAAAATCACTCTCCCGCGCCCCCCACCCTTGCTGGCAGATGCTGCGCTTAAATCCATGATGTTGCGGTTGAAGGTTATAGTTCAGCGACTCTCCCCAAAATGGAGCACACCAACTTGGCGAATTAAACTGAGCCCATATGACTTTAAAGTCATACTAGCGGCAAGCCGATAACGCTAGCCGATAACCCATATTGTCATGCAGGTGCAGTATTTTGGTTTGCCGCTAGTAGAATCTAGGGCTTCAGCTTGCAGCTAGTAAAGTCGCGTGACTTTAAAATTGCGCTGCCGTTTTTTTCACCTGCCTGGTGTCCCCCATTAAAAAAAGAATCGCTGGACTGCAAACCCCAATCAGTAAAGGTGAGAAGCGCCCCAACAATAAGCACCAACACAATACTCTGCCACTATCTGCTATTACCTAGTATGGTGTGTGCTAAAAGAACTTTAATTTTTTTGTCGTGGGTTTTCGGCTGCAGTCCGCCCGAATATCCGGCAGGCGCTTTAACCGGCATTGGCCAGGTCCAGCGGGTGCCAGATAAACGGGATTCTACTGTACTGTGTCCCCAGATATTATTTTCCTTTTCTTTCTCACCAATTTTCTCCTCCACTTGATCTCGTCTCATAATTACCCTCTTCTACTTCACTCTTTTCTCCCCCCCACCCCCTCCCGGGTTGTGTTCTTATGTAAGATTATGCAAAATACAACTCCTACAAAATAAATAAATTAAACTTGTAGCATATGTTCCAACTACCCACCTGGATTTTGAACCCACAACCTCCTGATCTAGAGACGCAAGAGAGAGAATTACCAACAGAGCCAGATTGACATCAATCCTTTTCAATCTTTCCTCCTCTTTCCTCCCTACCCCCCTCCTGTAACTATATGTTATAGTCTAGAAGATGTGAAAAGCTCCATATCAAATGCAAGGATTATTGTTGTTGTTATTATGATGCAGGTTCTTTATATGGAATCATCGAATCTTACAGAAGGGGGCCATTCGGGCTGTGGCTGTGAAAGAGCTTCCCAATCAGTCCCGTTGCCCTGCTCTTTCCCCATAGCCCTGTAGGTTTTTCATGTATAAGTACCAATTCTCTTTTGAAAAGTATCATCTGCTTCCACCACTTTTCAGGCCCACGTTTTCTTATAACCCGTATCACATAGCTGTGTAGCTATTAGAGACTTACTGTTTAGTGACCTACAACAACAAAATTACATTTATAGAGCGCCTTTCACGTCAGGAGGAAGTCCCAAGGCACTGAACAGTCAGGACGGGACCCGAGCAAGGGAGAGTTAGGAGGGGAGGGAGAGAATTGGTAGGGCAGCAGAAAGCACGGTTGAAGAGGACGGTCTTGAGACCGGCCTTGAAGGAGGCGAGGAAGGGAGTGACGCGAAGGGACTGAGGGATGGAGTTCCAGGGTGTGGGGGCAGAGAGGCTGAAAGCCCTTCCACCAAAGGTAGAGCGGGTCGGGCGGGGTACATGGAGCAGGCCGGAGGCCGCCAAACGGAGGGTGCGGGAGGGTTCATAGAGGGACAGCAGGTCGGAGAGGTAGGGGGGGCAAGGCCGTGAATGGCCTAAATGTCTCTCTTCATTTGCTTTGGTAGAAAAAATAAAGAAGGCATCTATAGCCCAGAGGGTAGGAACCTTAGAGAATTCAGACACTGGAAATAGGTGGGTGGAGACTTTAGTGAAGTCGCCAAGACTGGTTAAAGCACTCGCCTGGCAAGCGAGAGGTCCCGGGTTTGATTCCGTCAAAAAATAACCCACAATAAAAAAAAAATTGTCCGTTTCCAATCCACGACACAGCTGTGTGCAATTGGTTGCTGCGTTTCACCCACAAATACAGTCAATTCACTTTACAGTAGGGTCTGTCGATATGGAAATTTTCCGATTTCGATATATCGACGGGCTCATATCACGATATATCGATATTTTCAGGATTTTCGTACTGCGCATGCGCACGTTTGCAAGGTACGCGTGCATTCGGAGGTGCGCGCGCATTCGGGTCCTATCTCCTCAGGAGGTAAATATCTGTCTCTCTCTGTGTCTCACACACTCACTCTCTCCATCTCTGTGTTTTTCTCTCTGTGTCTCTCTCGCATCCCCCCCCCCATCTCTATATATATCTATCTATATTATCACATTCCCCCCGTCTCTCCCCCCTCCCTGTCTCTCCCCCCCCCCCCCCCACCCCGTCTCTCCCACCCCACCCCCCCGTCTCTCCCCCCACCCCCCGTCTCTCCCCGCTCCCCTCTCCGTTTCTTCTCCCCCCCGTCCCTCCTCCCCCGGTCCCGTCCCCCCCCCGTCTTTCTCCTCCCCCCGTCTTTCTCCCTGCCCTCCGTCTCTCTCTCTCTCCCTTCCCCCCCCCCCCCCCCCCCCCCCAACCCCTTGCATACCTGTATATTGTATTCGAGGACTATGAATACAATATGGCGGCTTGCACCTCGGTCTGTGCATTGTGCATAGAGATGAGCATTCTGGGTCTTGTAGTTCGGTGTGCGCGCATTCCGTTTTTTAAATGCCTATATCGGCGTATCGATATGAAAATTATATCGGATATAACCGATATATCGCCGGACCCTACTGTACAGTATGTTCGGTGAAGCGCTTTGAGATGTCTAGATGTGAAAAACGCTGTATCAAAATGCAAGTATTATTATTAGCAAGTTTGCCCATTTATCCAGCACCCTCAGGACCTGGCCAATGCCGGTTAAATGGCATGCCGGATATTCGGGCGGCAAGTTCCCGAAAACCCAACACAAAAAAAGTACTTTTTTTTAAACATACCATATTAATAATAGACTAAATAATAACAGAATATTGTATGGATACTTACCAGTAAAGCAATAAATGTCATTTACAGTCTAAACAGCACACAATCACAAAGCAAACTTTTACAATGGCGGACAGAAGAGTTTTTTTCTTAAAGGGGTACTGTCGATTTTTCCTCTTTTTTCTTTCTCTCCCTCCTTCCCTCTCTGTCTCTTTCACAGACACACACTCAATCAGTCTGGCATCTTTATGACTCCAAACTTAACCCTCCTCCACTCCTCTCATTTTCCTTCTAAATTAATCAACTCACCCCCCCTCTCTCTCCCCCGGCCACTCCTCTCTTTCTCCCCCCCAACCCTCCCTCGTCAGAATGTGTAACTGTGACTGTAACCTCCCCTCCGCTGTCTGTTCAGGCTTGATCTTTGTGGTGGACAGCAATGACCGAGAGCGAGTGAACGAAGCCAGGGAAGAGCTGATGAGAATGCTGGCAGAAGATGAGCTCCGAGACGCTGTGTTGCTAGTGTTTGCCAACAAACAGGTGAGAGAGAGAGACCAATGCGTGCACTTTGCCATACTTAACTGAAAGCTATTTCCATATTCCTTCATTGGGGAAGCTGAGATTACCATACAACAGCAACAACAAAATTACATTTGTGTAGCGCCTTTCACACTCAAGGAGAGGGGGATGGGAGGTGGGGGCACAAATTAAAGTTATAATAATCCTTACATTTGATATAACCCTTCACAAGCGAGAGGAGCCAGGTTCAATTCCCAGGCCGGGTGAAACATGAGGCAAGTTTCCTGATTCCACACGCTTCTGTTTACCTAGCAGTAAGTAGGAACCCAGTTGGTAGTTGATTGGCAGGTTGCTTTCTAGGGATAGTAATCCCTCAAAGGAGTCCTGTAGCTCAGTGGTTAGAGCACTCGCTTTACAAGCGAGAGACCTGGGTTCGATTCCAGACAGATCACGGCGAAATCTTGGGCAAATCTCCTTACTCCACACCTGATAATAATCCATAAAATAATAAGTAAAATGTTTTTAAAAATTGGTCATTTCAATCCATGACTGTTTGTGGGACACTGCTGTGCACTGCTGCATTTCACCCACAAATATAAAGTCAATTCACATCACAGTATATTCTGTGAAGCGCTTTGAGGAATCCAGAAGATGTGGTAAACGCTGTATCAAATGCAAGGATTATTATTATAAGGGAAAAAAAATTTAGTCGTTCAACGAGTGTTTGTGGGACGCTACTGTGTGCAAATTGGCTGCCCACAAAATATACAGGCTATTGGCTTTACAGTGTGAAGCGCTTTGAGACCTCTCGGGTGAAAGGATTAATATTATTCTAAAAGGATGTTTTAAGAATATAAATGTTAAAACCAGCGACGGGAAACTCTCGCCTGCGATCCTGTCCTTCACACGTTGCAACGTTTGTCTGCTCTCGTTTATCCCCCAGGACCTGCCCAACGCTATGAATGCAGCAGAGATCACAGACAAGCTCGGTCTACACTCACTGCGTCACAGGAACTGGTACATTCAGGCCACCTGTGCCACCAGTGGTGACGGTTTATATGAAGGATTGGACTGGCTGTCTGCGCAACTGCGAAACAACAAATGAAGTCTTCTTTCCTCCCCCCCACCTTCCTTCTTTCCTCCCTTTCTCCCCCGCCGCCCCCCTCTTCTGCCTCCCCCCACCCTCCTTTCCTGCCTCCCCCCACCCTCCTCTCGTCCCCCTTTTTATTCTCTATTGTGTGGCAAACCGTGACCATCTTGACGGTATGCGAGTGTCAGGAACGTGCTTCATTACATCTGATTAATTAACAAACAAAAAAAACCTAAATCACTACACGCCAAGCGACAAGCTGTGTAGAGTCCCAAGCAAAGAGACCTGAGGTTAAACGCCCGGGCCCCCCCCCCAACCCCGATTTCTTATTTAAATGTAAATAGTCACTTTTGTAATGAGGCAGCTCCCTGCTACTCCTATGCAATCAATATCTTTCCCAACCCTCCTTCCTCCTCCCCATCCCGACCTTTTTAATCTCGGTTTTATCATGTGTGTTTTTATCATTTTTTTTGTCCTGTGTTAAGATTTGAACTGGCTTGTTTATGTATCGAGTACTGGAACAGATGTACACAACCAAAGTTTTATTGGGAAAAAGTACAGGAGTTTTTCCTTCCACATCCCCCCCCCCACCATTCCCCCTCCTCTCCTCGGACCCTCTATTCCAGCTCCATGCCCTGTGAACGCTTATTTCATTTTTTTTAATGTTTTGAGTTAGACGTATATTTCTTTTTCAGTATCCGTCTGTCTGTCTGATCTGTGTCTCTCTCTCTGTCTAATTTTCTATTGACCAAAGCTATAGAACATTAGGATAGAGAGGGAGTTTGAGATGGGGTGGGGGGGGGGGAAGAGTGGGGTTTTTAATTTTCTTCTGATGTACAAGACCACAAAGGTCCTGGTTTTAACCTGCCCGCTACTCTGCCCCTCCGCCCGCACCCCCACTCTGCTTGTGGCTACGGCTTCTGATTAGACGGCTTTACTGGGGGCTAATGAAATTATTCCCCTCCGACCTGTTTCCCTCTGTTTTCTGCGTCTCGCTCTTGCTTTGGGGAGGGGCGAGAGCTTTGCCTTTTCAAAATGACTGCTCTATCTACTGCTTGCTTTTGAGGTAGTTCTGTTCTCTTGAAAGTGTGGGGGTGTGGGTATCTTATCTGTTGATGTGGGGATGTAGTCGTGTGGATGTGTTGTGTGTGTATGTTGTTTTCAAAAACCAGGGGCCATTATTTGTTCAGCTCAATTTTTGGCATTAGAGTGAATTGCACTGAATTGCATCTTTCTTGGGTGGGGGGGCTGTAAACACTGGGGGAGAAAAGGGGGTGGGGGGAGGGACAGTTTCTCTGGATCAAAACATATCCGTTCAATTTCTTTTTATCGGGGTGTTTGAGTGAGCTGTGTGCGTGCCTGCGTCTGTGAAGAAGTGACCAAGTTTTTTTTCCCCACTGACTTTCTCCTGACAGCAGTCACTGCTGATTTCCTTTCTCCTTCCCCCCATATCACCCTAAGCTTTTATTAAAAGAAACCAGTCCTCAAACTAACACCTTTCTCTCTCTCTCTCTCTCTTTATAACCCCTTCGTCCCCCCACCCTCCCAGACACACACCCTGAAAACCAGCCACTGCCCCAAACCTTTGTTTAAGGAGGGAGGGGGTGGGGGGAGAGAGTAGATCATATCTCTGGCCTCTAATGTCTGGCAGTTAAATTGCCCCCCACTACCACCAAACACAGCAAGTATACGATATTGTCGGACATTTTTACTATCTCCCCTCCTCCCTGTCCCTCTTCCTTCTTTCCCTCCATTTATTCCCGTAACCAAAACAGTTTGTTCGAGTGAAGCTTTGTACAGGAACATTCAGTCAATACATGAGTAACTGCAAGGACCTGCTTTGCCACTGAAAAAGTGTCATTTTTTCCCCTCCTCCCCCCTATCTTTTTCCCTTTATCCCCCTCCTCTCTCCACTCCCACCCCCAACACGATTGAGTTTTGACACCCGAAGCTGAGGTGTGTGGATCTATCGGAACAAGTTATTGATGTCAATTCGTTCCTTACACACAAATACTAATCAGTTTTGTATCACTTGTTTCAGTTTTCATTTGGACGAACAAGCACTGTAATTAAAGCTATTAGAATACAAACTTCTCCTGACATTCCCTGCCTGTCTCCCTCTCTGGTCTCCTTACACGTTGCTTCATCATACTGAAGGCGGCTCACTTCAAAAGGTCTTCAGAGACTGTCGCCTCTCTCCAACACCACTGGAGGAGATGCTTGGATTTGAGCATCGGCAACAGCCATTTACACAGCGTCTTTCACAGCGGGGAGGACGTCCCAAGACCCTGGACAACCTGAGCTGCGGGCTGCAATCTAAAGGGGTGGGAGGACTACTGAAGCTAAGTCTTGTGTGCCACTGTCCTGACTTACCTGTCCTGTGTTAACATAACACCCAACCAGTCCAGCTGGCTCCAAAGTGACCTGCCTCACAATGGAACGTCGGACCCTCTGCGACGGTCTCTAGTCTGGTTCCTGAGCCAGGCGGGTCCGCAGTGTATCCAGGCCTCTCACTGCTGATGACAACACAGCCCCAGCCCTGGCTCATCAGCAGGACCTGGAAGGACAGACCTGGGGGCAGGGAATCCTTCCACTACAGCTTCCTCTTCATGTTTACAGGGTCTTCCCCCTCCCCTCCGCTGGCTCGGTGTCAGGCAATGTGTAAATACAAGTCATCGTTGCACAACCTGAGTGTGACTTCAGTGAGTCAAACCCCAGGCATTCCATTCCCTCAGGTTGGGCAGTGGCCAGGATTCTAAGAAATAAATCTCTGGGTTCGGTTTCTTTTTAAAGGGGGAAAAAATACATTTATTGATCGAGAAGAAAACTGATGGATTTTTTTTTAAAAGAGTAAAATCAGGAAGTCGCAGGCTCAGCGAAGCCAATTCCGATGGGATTACACAAGCTTTCTCATATTCATCTCCTATTCACTGGACGAATGTGCCTTTAACACAGTGTGGGTCACTTCTCTCCCCACAACGCTCACTCTGGGAACCCAAGCTTTGCCACTCGCCAACCTGCACCTATATAATAATACTTGCATTTGATATAGTTCCTTTCACATCTTATCGACGTGTCAGGATATACTGTAAAGTGAACTGACAGTATATCCCAGCCAATTGCACACAGCAGTGTCCCCACAAACAGTCGTGAGTTGAAATTACCAATTTTTAATATGTTTTTTTGGAGGGATTATTATTAGGCGTGTGTGTGGATTAAGGAAACTTGCCCGAGGTTTCGCCTGACCTGCCTGGATTGGAACACAGGTCTCACACTTGTAAAGCGAGTGCTCTTAACTAGAGCTACAGGAGCCTATTACTCTACATACTCTCCAGCGCAGCACTGTGGAGGGGGGTGGGTGGGGGGAGAGAGAGAGTGGCAAATAAGCAGCGGGGATTTTTTTTAATACAAAACGTTGGAAAAGCAGCTTCCAAAACAGTAGGAATTGTCTAGACTTTTTCACGATTGCAGGCAGGGTAATAATCCCTCAAAAATATATGATCTGGTGTCTTCCCCCAGCCCCTGCTCCGCTGGCTTCGGCTGTGTCCTATCGACTGTCTCTCCATCGTTTGGTGGTGCCACTGGCCTGATGTGGCCGGATCTCACCGCTCTCCTCGGACGATGTGTCGGTGTCGTGGCGAGCCCGCTCCTCCGCCCGCTCAGGATGGGCTGAAGGACTGCGCCGTTTCCTTGAGGATCTGACCTTCCTGAGAGAGAGATCAGGGGGAGTTGTCATGTAATAACATGCACGCACACACACAAAAGCACTGGGAAAGACCAGGGAATGGGGTTAGAGTAGAGAGCTCCAGTGAGGGAGTGAGCACCAGCAGACACCATGAGAGGTCGGGGGAGAGAGAATGAGAACAGGGAATGGGGTTAGAGGAGAGTCCAAATATTCTGCCCACCATGCCTGTACTGATTTACAGTACAGGCATCCCCAACCGCGGGGGATACGTTCCTGAAACCCCCGTGGTTAGTAAAACCGCAGTTGGCCAATGGGGTTATGGGGAGTAAGTTGCTTGTTCTTTTACTAAACACAAAAAGAACACAATAACCTAATAAAAACAATAAATGTTCAAATAACACAATCAAAAATATATTAAAAAAACAATAAATTCATGTTATTTACCTTGGTCCTAAGAGAAGCGACATCGTGGCTGGTTGATGCAATTGTGTCCTGGCGCCAAATGCTTGTGTTAGTGTTAAAACCCGTGGATACGCGAAATTCACTGCCGCTGTTGGCAAAAGTTGTCGCAGAGAGGAAACCGTGGATACATCAAATCCGCGGTTGCCAAGACAACCGGTTGGGGCAGGGTACCCGTGTATTCTGTGAAGCGCTTTGAGACGTCCAGAAGCCGTGAAAAGCGCTGTATCAAATGTAAGGATTATTATTATTACCTCTCCCTGGAATCCCCTCTCGTTCGGTCTTTGTGTTTCTTTTTCCTTTTCTCCTTTTTTTCCTTTTTCTTCTTTTTCTCTTTCTTGTGTTTCTTTCTGGCCTCGGACCTGGAGAGAGTGAGTGACGGGAGAGTGTGTGTGCACACATACATCAACCAAGGTTTTAGGTCCCCCAGTGCCCACTCCATGCTCACTCTGCCCTCTCTCTCCCCGTTCCCCGTGCCTTCACTCTCTCCCCACCCTCCCCCAGTGCCATCTCCCTGCCCCCAGTGCTTGCCCACCCCTCATCCCCAAACACTGACCTGTCACAGACGCTATCCTCTGTTACTGTGGGTTGCTGCGCACACAGCTCTGGGATCTGATCCGACCTTTGATGCTGTGAACAACACAAAGGGGTTTAACCCAGATTATCCTGAACCCGGGGGGGGGGGGGGGGGGAAATCAGACCCTCCCTCCTGCCCTAGTGAGACGACAACAACTAATTATACTCACATTGACATTTGCAGCGCCTTTCACAGCAACAACAACTTGGATTTATATAGCGCCCTCCACGCTGGACGGCGTCTCAGAGCGCTTCCCAATAACGGATCCCGGGGCGAGCCAGGGGCAGGGGGAAGGTAACAGAAACCGTGGTCGAAAAGGTCTTTAGCCAAGAACTGAAACTAGGAAGTGAGGGGGGCGAGTCGAAGGGGAGTGAGGAAGGGAGTTCCAAAGTCTCGGGGCCTAGTGGCTGAAGGCACAGCCGCCGACGGTGGAACACATTGGGAGGACGTCCCAAGGCGCTGGACACTCAGGGATTTGAGGGTGTTGGGATCTGGAGAGCAGGGAGGGTAGTAAGAGGGTGACCGAAGGCTACGATCGAAGAGGGGAGGTGAGGTTGGGAGGGAGGTTTCCCACATGAACAACTGCACTTCGCATATGAAGCCCCCCACAAACACACCCACCATCACCCCCACCCCAACACACACTCACCGTGAAGACAGAGAGGCCGAGCTTGGCTGCCTTACGATCCTCTTGTGTCAGTGACATCCCAGGCACACAACCACTGTAACAGACATGGCAGCTGTCAGTGTGTGTCAGGCCACCAGGGGGGCAGTGTAAGCCAACACAATGATAATAATAATAATAATCCTTGCATTTGATATTGTGGATTTTCACATCTTATCAACGTCTCAAAGCGCTTTACAGAATATACTGTAAAGTGAATTGACTGGATATTTTGTTGGCGAAACGCGGCAGCCGATTGCGCACAGCAGCGTCCCCACAAACAGTCGTGGCCTAAAGTGATCAAATTAATGTTTTTAAGGGATTGTTACCCCCGGATAAACAATCCGCAAATGGCTTTCCGGGGTTAGTAACCTGGTGAACTGTTGATGCCCCCGCCCCCCACAAGATGTTTTACAGTCCATCCCTCCCATCCAGCTCCCTCCTCTCCATCCCCTCCCTGATGAGATCTCCATCACACCCATGGCTGATAGAGCTTCTACCTGGCGCCACCCTGTGGAGGCACATCAGTAATGCTCATTAGATACTTGGAGGAGCTCCACTGCTCTGCGCAATTGGCAATTGGGCAATTAAATATGGGAAATTCAGTTTACAGTTTGCAAGTCAATTCACTTTACAGTGTATTCTGTGAAGCGCTTTGGGATGTTGATAAGATGTGAAAAGCGCTATATCAAATGCAAGGATTATTATTATTATATTATACTACATACCAGTACAGCAAGTCTAGAATAGAGGGCAGTCACACACACAACAACAACAAAATGACACTTGTATAGCACCTTTCACGTCAGGAGGGTGTCCCAAAGCGCTGGAAAGTCATTGTTTCAGACCCGAGCTGGGGACAAGGAGGCTGGAAGGAAAGTGGGAGGATTTGGAGTGACTGATGGGACCGTCAAAGAGGAGGGTCTTGAGGTGGGACTTGAAGGAGGCCAGGGAGTGGGGGGGGGGGGGGGGGGGCGAGGCGGAGGGACTGCGGGATGGAGTTCCAGAGGTTGGGGGCAGAGCGGCTGACGGCTCTTCAAAAGAAGTAAATTACAAGCCTGTTCCGACAAAGTTAAAAGTTTCTTTTTTGTTAGCAATAATTTAGTTCCAGTCAACGACAACTTGCACTTACATAGCCATCTCCACACACGGTAGAGTCACGCACCCTGTCTTCACTTGTCACATTTATTTATTTATATATATTATATATATAGTATATAGTATATCTATATATATATGCCTAACGCACCACTCTTTGTCACTCAGCTCTTTCCCTTGGGAGTTACATGTTAGCAGGAGTTGACTATACTGTATATCAAATGCTAACATGTGTTTCTATATCGCACAGATGTTTCCTGCTTCAACAAGTGATAAGGTTCTGGCAAAAAAATTACAATTCCCTCCTCCCTTGCCTCTGCCACGCCAGATCCCCTATTCCCAACTTCACTGTTCATTACAGCTAATTGCTTCACATTGCGTAAATCAATTGAATGAATAGGAGAACAAGACCTAGAGGTATTCATAGATGGTGAGAGCAGGTGCAGCAAAAACAACAAAATCACATTTATATAGCGCTTTTCCTGTCAGGAGGATGTCCCACAAAGAGCAGGCCACAAAGAGACAAACACACTCTCACACTCACAACCTGGTGCCTCCTTACTGCTGGGTAAACAGAGGCTTGTGTGAGTGTGTGTGAGTGTGCATTGGCGTAAGGAAACATGCCTAAGATTTGACTCTTCCCAGGAATTGAACCCAGGTCCTCTCGCTTACGAGGCGAGCGCTCAATCCACTGAGCTCCACAATGACTGGACGCACTCCTACCTGGAGCTGCCGAGACCCAACACGCGGGTCAACGTCCTTACTGTCCGGATCGGAGGCTTCTCGCTTGCACACCTCAGCCAACTCCTACACAACAGACAATCACAAGCATTTACACAGGGGCCCTTCACACAGAGCACGTCACAGAGCTGGAGGGAGGGGGAGCACGGTCTAATAATAATAATGATCCTTGCATTTGAAACAAAGCTTTTCACGTCTTCTAGACGTCTCAAAGCGCTTCACAGAATACACCGTAAAGTGAATTGACTGTATATTTGTGGGTGAAACGTGGCAGCCAATTGAGCACAGGGGAGTCACCACAAATAGTCGTGGATTGAAATGACCAATTTTATTATTGTGTTTTTGGGGAGAGGGATTATTATTAGGCACGTGTGTGTGTGTATGTGTGTGTGTGTGGAGTAAGGAACCTTGCCCACGGTTTTGCCCTGACCTGCCTGGATTCGAACACAGGTCTCACGCTTGTAACGCAAGTGCTCTAACCACTGAGCTACAGGAGCTCCACATGAGGAGGAAGGTCTTCTGAGCGCGAACTGGAGTTGGAGGGAGGGGAGGGAGGGAGGGAGGGAGGGAGGGAGGGAGGGAGGGAGGGAGGGTGGGAGGGAGGGGAGGGTGAGGAGGGAGGGAGGGAGGGTGAGGGAGGGAGGGAGGGAGGGAGGGAGGGAGGGAGGGTGGGAGGGAGGGAGGGACTGACTGGACTATGACAAGCCCAGTTTCAGGCTGTGACAAATGGCCGTCGGAGCTGGATGGGGTTGAAGATGCTTCAATATTTGTCAATTAGTTATTAGTTAGGAGGTGGAGGGGTGGGTGTATAAGCAGGTCAGAGAGGTAGGGAGGTGCCAGGGTGTGAAGTGACAGTCAACGGCGATCAGGAAAAGGCACTTGCGAGTGGAGAGGAAATAGGAGCGAGAGGGAGGAAGGAAGTTGTGGGGGGGGGGGGGGGGGGTCTGTGGTAAGGGGAGCTTTCTCTACTCCTCACTCACCTCTTTGCTCACTCCTGTGGGTTTCCGCTTGTAATTCCCATGGCCTCTGCACACAAACAGTCCGAAACAAACGTCAATCATCCCCCCCAGGCTCCCCAGTGACTCTCTATCCCGTGCCGTGCAGTGACTATGTGTTTTGTTAGCGATCGCGATGGTCAATTCGCACTCGGTGACGTCTCCGCAAACAGCCGTGAAGTGAGCGAGCGATATTACCTGGGGGATTCTCGCCCAGGACACCATCAGAGAGAGAGAAAGAGAGAGAGACTCCCTTCTCTTTTCCTGACAGTGCACTGGGAGATTTTTAACATCCGCCCGAACAGGGAACAGACGGGGGTGAAGCTCAAGGTCTCATCCAAAGGACGGCTTCTCTGACAATGCAACACTCTCTCTCTCTCCCACTCCCCCCAGTGCTGCGCTGGAGTGTCAGCCTGGACAATGTCCCAGACTTCTGTGTGTGTGTGTGTGGGGGGGGGGGGGGGGGGGGGGCGGCGGAGAAATAGGGGGCTCAAACCTACCTGACACCATGTATGACTGAGTCAGGCTTACACCTCGATTCATGTTGAAGCACGATAATAATAATAATAATCCTTGCATTTGATATAGTGCTTTTCACATCCTATCAAAGCGCTTCACAGAATATACTGTAAAGTGAATTGACTGTATATTTGTGGGCGAAACGCAGCAGCCAATTGTGCACAGCAGAGTCCCCACCAACAGCCGTGGATTGAAATGACCAATTTTATTATTGTAGTTTTGTTTTTGACGGATTATTATTAGGCGAGTCGAGTAAGGAAACTTGCCCAAGGTTTCACCCTGACCTGTCTGAATTCAAACACAGGTCTCACTCTTGTAAGACGAGTGCTCTAACCACTGAGCTACAGCTACAATAATTATAATCCTTGCATTTGGTACAAAGCATGTGGTTTATACATCTCAAAGCGCTTCACAGGATGCACGGTAAAGTGCAGTGACTGTAGTGAGTGATTTGGAGGTAACCGTAGGCCTGGCCTAAGAGGAAGGGCTTCCGAAAACAGGGAAGGAAAGAGACAGGACGAAGGGACAGAAGGGAGAATGTTCCAGAGTTTCGGGGTGAGGCGGCCAAACCGGAGACGAGGACTCACAGAGCTGTGCGCAGAGCCTCCTGCTCGGCCTGGCGCACGGCAGCCAGCTCCTCCTGCCTGGACAGAGCCTCCCCATGACTGCTCTTCCCCTTGGCGTACCAGGTCAGGTCCTTCCCCTTCTGCCACCTCCCCACCGGAGCCATCAGCGAGTTCCCTGTGAGAGACACAAAGCAAGCCATGGGAGACCTGGAACGCAGCGGTCGGAACTCTCGTCTCGCCAGAGAAGACTCGGGTTCGAATCCCGGAGCTGGGTGAACGTTTAATAATATCCTTGTAGTTGATATGAAAAGCTCTTTATCAACAACAACAACATTACACTGATAGAGCTACTCTCACGTCGGGAGGATGTCCCAAGGCACTGATTATTATTATTATTGATATAGCATTTTTCATATCTTCTAGACGTCTCAAAGCGCTTCACAGAATATACTGTAAAGTGAATTCATTATACATTTGTGGGCGAAACGCGGCAGCCAATTGCGCACAGCAGCGTCCCCACAAACAGCCGTGGGTTGAAATGACCAAGTTATTATTGTTTTTTTTGAGGGATCATTATCAGGCCTGTGTGGTGGAGTAAGGAAACTTGCCCAAGGTTTCACCCTGACCTGTCTGGGTTCGAACACAGGTCTCACGCTTGTAAGGCGAGTGTTCTAACCACTGAGCTCTAAGCACTGAGACTCCGTCAGGCGTGGAGAGCGCTATGTAAATCGAAGTTGTTGTTGTTGAGCTACAAAATTACACCTGTACAGCGAGCGCCTTTTACATCAGGACGTCCCACTGATCTCCGTAACCCCC
>CM068743.1:34376620-34723552 GCA_035084275.1 Hydrolagus colliei | reverse complement strand
TCCCCGCTGCCTCCGCTCGGCCTGCTCCGGCCTCCTGATGTCCCTCGTCCCCTCCACTCCACCGTCCTCAGCCAAGCCTTCAGTCACTACCTCCAAAACTCTGGACATCTCTCCCTCAATCGCCCCCCTCCCTCAATCCCTCCCTCCCTCAATGCCCCCCTCCCTCAATCCCGCCCCCCTCTCCCTCAATCCCTCCCTGCCTCAATCACCCCCCTTCTCTCCCTCAATCCCCCCCTCCCTCAATGCCCCCTCCCTCAATCCCCCCTCCCTCAATCCCCCTCTCCCTCAATCACCCCCCTTCTCTCCCTCAATCCCCCCCTCCCTCAATCCCCCCTCCCTCAATCCCCCCTCCCTCAATCCCCCTCTCCCTCAATCACCCCCCTTCTCTCCCTCAATCCCTCCCTCCCTCAATCCCCTCTCCCTCAATCACCCCCCTTCTCTCCCTCAATCCCCCCCCCCCCTCCCTGCCTCTCTCCCCATCTTCACATCCCACCTAAAGACCTTCCTTTTGCTGGAGTTCCCCCCCCCCCCCGGCTGAGGTGAGTGAGGGGCCGCTGTGTCCAGGCCTGGGCGGGGGCCGCTGTGTTGTTGTTGTTGTTGTTCCTCACCCAGGTAATTCTCTCGGTGTTTGTCCGTCTTCACCTCCTCCCAGGTGAACTGGTCCTGGCCGCCCCTGGAGGAGCCATTCATTGTGAGGCCTCTCTCTCTCTCTCTCTCTCTCACTCACTCACTATCTCTCTTCCTCCAATATACACCTTTCTCTCTCTCTCTCTCTCTCTGTCTTTCCTCGCTTCCCGTGTCCCCGTCTCTCTCTCACGTTCTTCCTAATTTTTCTCTCTGTCTGCCCCCGAGGCGACGATCACTCTCCTCCAGGTACAGGCCGCACCGCCATGTTGGTGAGGGGCAGCGGACGCCACATTAGTGAGGGGCCACCGCCGCCATGCTGGTGAGGGCAGATGACGCCATGATGGTGAGGGGCAGTGGAGGCCATGTTGGTGAGGTGGAGACGAACGCCATTTTAGTGAGGGGCAGACATGTTGGTGAGGTTCCCCATCACCCAGAGGATTGAATTCAAGATCCTGTTCCTCACATTTAAAGGCCTCCGTGGCCTTGCCCCCAACTTGCCCGCCCCCCTCCGCTCAGCGGGCTGTGGTCTGCTCCACGTCCTCCGACTCACCCTCCCCACCATTGGCGGGCGAGCCTTCAGCCACTCTGCCCCCAACCTCTGCAACTCCATCCCTCAGTCCCTCCGCCTCGCCCCCTCCCCTGGCCTCCTTCATGTCCCGCCTCAAGACCCTCCTCTTCGATGGTCCCATCGGTCATCCCCACCTCCCCTCCTTTCCCTCCACCCTCTCCACCCCCCCAGCTCAGGTCTGAAACAATGACTGTTCAGCTCCTTGGGATGTCCTGCCGACATGAAAGGCGCTATACAAGTGTCATTTTTGATGTTGTTGTAATATACATTTGTATTGTTATGCTGAACAAAACCGTATACTGATGTGATAATATAGTACCAACATTAATGCAAAGGCTATTGCTCTTGTGTATGAATAAAGACTTTATCTTTGAAGGTATGTGTCAACTGGTATTGAGTAAACTGGGGCTCCGGTAAACTTTACAACCCTCCCCACTTAAAACTCCTCTAACTCAGTGGTTAGAGCACTCGCCTCCAAGTGAGAGGACCCGGGTTTGATTCCTGGCTAAAACCTCAGGCAAATTTCCTTATTTCACATGTCTCTATCTACCCGGTAGATAAGTAGAAACCCGGTTGTTAGTCAATTGGTGGATTGCTTTTCCAGGGGTAATAATCATTTTTTTAAAAAAATTATCACATTAATCCACCACTGTTTGTGGGACATTCTGGATGCAATTGGCTGCTACATTTTGCCCACAAAATAGACAGTCAATTCACTTTAAAGTGTACTCTATGAAGCGCTTTGGGACGTCTCAAAGACGTGATATGGCGCTATAGCAAATGTAAGGACTTATTATTAAGACTCATGGCTGGAGGAAGTGCAGGGCAGCTGATGTGCACCTTAAAGCCGGTAATTGACAAGACGGGAGTGACAGACGGGAATTGACAGGCGGAAGTATCTCTTATGTAAACAGAATGGCATCCTGCCACAAGGGATAAGCCGTTTTATCTTGCATTGAACAATAGAACCAAAGGTTACGGCCTGCTCTTTCCTTTCCTTTCAACTCACTCACTCCTTGAACCCCTCCAATCAGGTTTCCGCCCTATCCACAGCACAGAAACTGCCCTGGTTAAGGTTACAAATGACATCCTAACCGCCTGTGACCAGGGCTCCCTTTGCCTCCTCGTCCTCCTTGACCTGTCTGCTGCGTTCGACACAGTCGATCACACCATCCTCCTTCAACGTCTTTCCTCCCACCTCAACCTTCAAGGCACAGTCCTTGACTGGTTCCATTCCTACCTGACCCACCGTTTACATTTTGTATCTTCCAACGGTTTCTCCTCAAACCCCCGCACAGTTTCATGGCGTCCCCCAGGGCTCTGTCCTCGGCACCCTCCTTTTCACCATTTACACGCTCCCTCTGGGCGATGTCATCTGCAAACATGGGGTAAATTTCCACATGTATGAGGATGACACCCAGCTGTACCTTTCTGCCTCATCCCTCAACCCCCAGACCCTCGATGTTCTGACAGCATGTCTGTCCGACATTGAGTCCTGGACGAGGGACAACTTCCTCCAATTGAACGTGAGTAAGACCGAGGCCCTCCTGATTGGCTCAAGCCAGCGCCTCCGCACATCAGGCGCTGCCAGCCTCAACATCCAAGGCTGTACTCTCCACCTCACAAAGCCAGTCAGGAACCTCGGCATCACGTTCGACCAAAAACTTTCCTTCCTCCCCCACATCCGTGCCTTGACCGGCACCGCTTACTTCCACCTGCGCAACATTGCCAGGCTCCGCAATTATCTTACCCCCCACGCTGCCGAAACACTCGTGCACGCGTACATCACCTCAAGGCTGGACTACAGAAACTCCCTCCTCGTCGGCCTCCCCAGTTCCTCCATTCACAGGCTGCAGGTCATCCAAAACTCTGCAGCCCGTGTATTATCCCGCACCCGCCTCCGTGACCATATAACCCCCACCCTCGCCCGTCTCCACTGGCTCCCCATCCTCCAGAGGATCGAGTTCAAGATCCTCGTCCTCACCTTCAAGGCCTTACATGGCCTTGCCCCTCCCTATTTAACCAATTTACTCTCCCCCTACAAGCCCACCCGGACCCTCTGTTCAGCAGGACTTGGCCTGCTCCAAGCCCCCCGCCTGAACCGCCCCACCATCGGAGGCCGGGCCTTCAGTTTTTCTGCTCCAACCCTATGGAATTCCATCCCCCAATCCCTCCGTCTCAATTCTTCCCTTTCCTCTTTCAAGGCCGGTTTGAAGATTTTCCTCTTCGACCGTGCCTTTTGTTCCACCCCGAATTCTTCGACCTCCCCTACTTGTTTCACCCCTTCCCGTACACTCCCCTCCCAGCTCGGGTCACACGCCTCCTGTGCAGCGCTTTGGGACGTCCTCCCGACGTGAAAGGCGCTTTATGTGTAATTTGTTGTTGTTGTTGCAATTGAGTGAATTGGAAACTTAGAACAGGCTCCCGAGGGAGACAGATGGTGGAAGCAGAAAATGCTGTTTCTTTCAAGGACAAATTAGGTAGGTTCTCTTGGAAAATGATATATAAAAACGCTAATAATCTTTCCATTCGATATAGAGCCCTTATCATGTTGTTGAGACGTCTCTAAGCGCTTCAAAGAATATACTGTAAATACTGTGAATTGTCTGTTTTATGGGCGAAATGCAGCAGCCAGTTGCATACAGCAATGATCCACAAACAGTCATGGATTGAGATACCAATTTTTTTAATGTTTTGTAAAGTAAATTTACTATGTACAGTATTTTGTGTGTAGCCAATTGCCAATTGAGGGACTGTGGGATGGAGTTCCAGTGTGTGGGGCCAGAGAAGCTGAAAGCCTGGCCACCTATGGTAGGACGGGTCGGGTGGGAGACATGGAGCAGACCAGAGCCCACTGAACGGAAGGGTTGGGCAGGCTGGTAGGGAGTCAGCAGGAGAGGTAGATAGGGGCAAGGCTGTGTTGGCCTTGAAAGCGAGGACGAGGATCTTGAATTTTATCCTCTGGGGGTTTGGGAGCCAATGGAGATGGGCGAGGGTGGGAGCGTTGGGGTCGTGGAGCCTGGTGCAAGAGAGGACACGAGCTGCAGAGTTTTGGATGATTTGCAGCTTGTGAAGGGAAGAGCTGGGAAGGCCAAAGAGGAGGGAGTTTCTGTAGTCAAGCCTTGATGTGACAAATGCAGGCAGCCTGGGGGAGGGGCTGGGGGGTGGGAGAGGGGGCAGTGGTGGAGTCTGGCAATGTTGCTGAGGTGATGGAAGGAGATGCTGATCATGGCACAGATGTGGGGGAGAAAGAAACGCATGTAAAAACTATATTTATTATTATTAAACTCTAACCACACATTGCTTAGCATAAGCAGTATTGTTTATCTCGTGCTTTCCCCCTCCTCCCCCCAATCCCATCCAAGTCATAAATTTTTCATGTGTTCGTCCATTGCCTTGTCTTTCATCGTTACTCCCAGCCACTTGCACAAACATTATATATGTTTTTGAAGTGTTGTAAAGTGAATTGACTGTGTATTTTGTGTGTAGCAATTCCGCCACAAACAGTCGTGGATTGAAGGCCCCAAATTTTGGGGGAGCGATTATTACCCCCAGAAAGCGATCCGTCAATCGACTAACAACCGAGTTCCTACTTACTGCTGGGTAAACAGAGGTGTATGGAGGAAGGAAACTTGCCCAAGGTTTCGCCCTGCCCAGGAATTGAACCCAGGCCCTTTCGCTCGCAAGGCAAGCGCTCTAACAAAGCGCTCTAAAACTGCATTATAAAAACTGCATGAACTGATCTCTTTAGTGCCACATTTGATGGTTTCCTTATTCCTTCAATTCTTTCTAGGCTAACATAGTTATTAAGAGGAATTATCTACTGACGAACAATAATCAACAGTCTTTCACTCCTTCCTCACTCCTTCCTCACCTCCTCACCCAAACTAACCTCTGTACCCCCATCATACCAGATCTCGCCAGGCTCCACTGACTTCCAACGGATCAATTTCAAGATCCTCACACTCGTCTCCAAATCCCTTCAGGTCCTGCCCCACCCCACCACCACCTACCTCTCTGACCTATTCTCTCCCCACTCCACCCCCCGCTGCCTCCGCTCGGCTGGCTCCGAACAATAATCAAGTCTTTCACTCCTTCAGCCAGCCGTGTGACAGAATCAATCAACACACAATCTTTAGGAGTTTTTAACAGTTTCAACAAACACGCATTCGTTCCCCAAAAAAACATACAAATATAATTTCTATCAACCCCTCCTAATCCTGGCCCCACCCCAGCTCATTCCCTGACCATCGTAGGTCGCGCTTTCAGCCACTACACCTCCAAACTCTGAGACACTCTCCCTCAATCTCGAAATTGATAATAATAATAATTCAAAATTGATAATAATAATAAACAGAATTGTTGCATTTGATATCTCCCTTGATCACACTGAGGTGTCACAAAGCGCTTGACAAGATACACTGTAAAGCGCGATAGGTAGGAGGCACTAAATGAAATCACAGCTATTTAGGAGAATGACCAACTAATTTATTAAAATCAATGAATGAAACATCATACATATGCCTGATGTACAATACACATGATATAAATATACACATATGTATACATTAACTGTTTACAATACAGTAATATCTCGATCCATCTGCATGGGACCAGCTGGCTCCCAGGTCTTAAATTATGGCGCACAGCAGCGTCCCACAAACAGTCGTGGATTAAGTGATCAGATTATTAGTGTGTTTTTTTTCCTTGAGCAATTATTATGAGGCGTATGGAGTTAAGGAAACTTGCCCAAGGTTTGCCCTGCCCAGGAATAATCCTAAGAATTTTGAGAGTACAGTAGAATTAGCAGCAGGAGTAGGCCATTCGGCCCCTCGAGCCTGTCCTGCCATTTGATAAGATCATGGCAGATCTTCTGATCTAACTATAATTACCTGTGGCTCAGTAGTTAGAGCACTTGTCTTGCAAGCTGGGGAGACCTGTGTTCGAATCCAGACAGGTCAGGGCGAAACCTTGGGCAAGTTTCCTTACTCCACACGCCTAATAATAATCCATCCCAAAAAAACCACAATAATAAAATTGGTCATTTCAATCCACGACTGTTTGTGGGACACTGCTGTGCACAATTGGCTGCCGCAATTTGCCCACAAATATATATAAAGTGAATTCACTTTATATATATTCTGTGAAGCGCGTTGGGACTTCGATAAGATATGAAAAGCGCTAAATCAAATGCAAGGATTATTATTATTATTATTATTATTACCTGCCCTATCCCCATATCCCCCAATCCCTCTATTTTTTGATAATCCTAGAATAAATAATGAGCCCCTTATCATGTGGTTGAGATGTCTCAAAGAGCTTCACAGGATAGAATGTAAAGCGGATTTTGCGTTCTGTGTACTTTACAGGCGACAGCTAATTACTCGGGAGCTCTACCCTACCCTGAGGGGTGCTATTTAAACACAGTTGATGTTGAAGTGGAGGTGTGGTTAAGGAAAGCGTGATAATGAGTACCTCTCAGTGTGATAAGTGAGATAATGAGCTTGTTCCGCTATTTAACTAGACCAGTGGTTCCCAACCTTTTTTTGTTACGACCCTAAATTAGCCACCAACAGGACCGCCCGACCCATAGGGGACAACCGCACAACTGAAGCGAAGCGAAGCTCAGCCAAGACGATATCTCCGTCTTTTTTGTGGACTCAGCACAACTTGCTAGTACAGTCTTTCATACAAATTGGTCGATGATGTCGCCTCAGGCACTTTTCAGCATTAAAAAAAGAATTACTTTTTTTTCTGATGACCCTTCGCGACCCTACTGAGGACCCCCGCGACCCTGATTTGGGTCGGGACCCGAGGTTGGGAACCACTAAATTAGACCATGGCTGATCTGAGTCCTATAGCTCCAGTCTTAGAGCACTCGCCTTACAAGTTCCCACAAATATACAGTCAATTCACTTTACAGGACAGTATATTCTGTGAAGCTCTTTGAGACGTCGATAAGATGTGAAAATAACTACTGTATATCAAATGCAAGGATTATTATTATTATTATTGCAAAGGCACAGTCACTGCACTTAATGGTAAAACCACTGTGAGGTGTTATCTGCTATTTATAATAAGAAGAAACTTTTGATTTGATAGTTGCCTGTTCACATTGTCAAGATGTCTCGCGGTGCTTAACAGGATTTTACTGTAGAATGTAGTGAACTGTGAATTAGTTATAATATTAATAACAATTAATAACAATATAATATTAATAACAATTCTTCCATTGTCTCAAAGCATTTCATAGAATATGCTGTAAGGTGAATTGACTATGTATTTGTGGGCGAAACATGGCAGCCAAATCCCACAAACAATCGTGAGTTGAGTGACCAACTTATTATTTTTTTATTAGTGTGGTGTAAGGAAACTTGCCCAGGGTTTCGCCCACAAATATACAGTCAATTCACGTTACAGTATATTCTGTGAAGCGCTTTGAGACATCAATAAGAAGTGAAAAGCCTATATTGAAATGCAAGGATTATTAAGGTTTGGCCCTGACCTGCTGGGAATCAAACCCGGGTCTCTCGCTTTTGAGGCAAGCACTCTTTAATCACTGAGCCACAAGACTCCAGTTTGCATATTTGATCCAGTGGTTTTCACATCCCAAAGCTACATGGGAAAGTGCACAGCAGAGTTCCCAGGCCTTATCATATTGTCGAGACGTGAGGTGTAATGATCGTATCTGTCAACAAACACCCAAACCCCTAAACTACAGCCACCCCAAGGACCCAACTCGCAGGCCCCAAACCTCCCTGCATAGAACAATGGAAAAATATTTAGACCTTTTGCAAAAATAAAATCTGTTATGTATAGTGATTGCTGGCAAAACTTGAGATGGGGGTTCGGTGGGTTTGGGGCGGGTTCTCAGACGCCCCTGTGAAAGGTCACTTTGTGAATGTTGGCCAGGATTTGGGTGACGTTGGTTTCGAAATCGGCGTTGTGGACTCCAGTGACACGGAAAGCACCCCCTCCTTTGTTATTCTCCCAATAGTGGTGCCAGTTACCCTTGGAGTCGCACCCGAACCCGTAGATATTCACCTACAGCAGGAAGAGAAAAGGCGCGAGATTATTCACCCAAATCAATAACACTTTGGTGCACCTTTCTTTGGGCAGTCTGGGAGCCAAGTGAGCCCCCACCCCTCCATCAGATTGCAGAGGAATAATAATGAGATGAAGAAGAATCAAAATAATAATAATTCTTGCCTGTGATACTGCGACGTATACTGCGTCTTCAAGGCATCTCAAAATGCTTTATAGGATATATTGTACAGTTGATCAACTGTGTGTTTTGTGGGCAAGCGCGGCAGCCAACAGCTCACAGCAGTGCACCCACAATCCGTCGTAGATTGAGGGACCAAATTATTCTTATTATTTTGATATATTTCCATTACCCCCGGGGAATAGTGATCCACCAATCGACTAACGACCAGGTTCGTACACACTGCTGGGTAAACAGAGGTGTGTATGTGGAGTTAGGAAACTTGCCTATGGTTCCTCCAATCTTGGGAATTGAACCTGGGTCCTCTCACTTGCAAGGCGAGTGCTCTAACTCACCGAGCTTCCAATTACCCCAATCCTTGCCAAACTGCATTGGCTCCCCTGCCACAGAGCGGGTCAACTTCAAAATCCTCACTCTTGTGTTTGGAGAGGAGTGTTTGGAGTCCCTCCACCCATCTGCACAGGCCCCCTCCCCACCACCCCCCACCTACTCTCTAACCTCCTCTCTCCTCACAGCAGTATCCGCTCCCTCCACTCTACTGGGTCAAGCCTCCTCCTTGTCCCCCCCGAATTTTCTGCTCCACCATCGGCGGCTGTGCATTCAGCAACTACGCCCCAAAACTTTGGAACGCCCTCCCTTCGCCTCAACCCCTCCTTTCCCATCTTCAGGTCGTGCATGAAGACCTTTCTCATCTGCCGCCTGCTCTTACTGTCACCTTCTTTCCCCCCCCCACACCCCCCTGGCTCGGGCTCCGACATTGTGAAGCGCCCTGAGACACCGCCCAGCGTGGAGGGAGGGAAGGAAGGCGCTATAGAAAAGTTATTGTTGTTGTTGAGCTATGGGCTTCCTCTTTACCTGATCACAGACGTGCAGGGCAAACACGATCACCAGCATCCCAGTGGAGGGGTATTTCCCATGTCTCTGGTTCCAGTTTTCATACACGTACTTCAAGAAGTTGGGGTGGTAGACGAGGATCTGCAAACAATGGTGGGGAACAATTTTACAGGGTCAAAATCTCCTTATGAATAAGGGGGACAATTTACAGGGTCTGTTCCCTGTGGCTCCTTAAGGGGAATTACCCCCCAGGGATTCAGCAACCAAAGTACATTACATGGGATGTGTGACCCACAACTAGTTAACTAGTGAAACTGCACCTCTGCCATTGAGCCATCACAAAGCCTTTCAAGAGGATGGGTTTTTTTTGCCAGTGAACAAGGCAGGACCTTGCTTGCAGTATCATCCCATCAAATAGCCATGAGGTGAATCACACTAGCCCTCGCCAGATTCCACTGGCTCCCTATCAGACAAACTAAACTCCATACCCTATCACACCAGCCCTCGCTAGACTCCACTTCCTATTCACACACACACTAAATTCCGTCCCCCATCACGCCAAGCCCTTGCCAGGCTGCACTGGCTCCCTGTCGCTGAATGAATCAATTTCAGGTTCTTCACACTCGTTTTCAAATCCCTTCACTCCCTGGCATCTCCCTATCTCTCCCCGACCGACAACCCGTTGCCTCCACTCGTCTGCCTCTGTCCTTCTGCATGTCACTTGTGCCTGCCGTCCCACCATCAGTGGCCACGCTTTCAGCAACTACACCCCTGAAATGTTGAAACGCTCTTCCTCTAACCCTTCCTTCCCCATCTTCAGACCTTCCATTTCAACCGGGGTCTACAGTCATCTCTCTCTCTCTCTCGCCCCTGGCTCGGTGTCAGACACCGCCACTGTCAAGCGCTCTGGGACACTACCTTGCGTGAGGGGCAACATACAAATGCAAGTTGTTGTTGTTGAATGCCCCATTTGTAACTGTGATAGGGCACCAAATTCCACAACCTCCTGACTTGGAGGCGAGAGAGAAAAAGAAAGAGAGAGAGAGAGAGATGCTCTCCGAGGCAACCTGTTTGGCAGGATTGGCATGGCCAGCTTCCACTCTAATAGAAACAGAAGTTGCTGGGAAAACTCAGCAGGTCAGGCAGCATCCATGGAGAAAACAAGTGAGTCAATGTGTTCATTAATTAACATATTTTTTCCTTTGTCTTCTTTGTCTCCTTTGTCTTCCTTGTCCTGCCTCCCCCTCTCTAACTTGTCCTTAAAAACCTCTCCCTCCCAACATACCCCAGTTCTGACGAAGGGTCGTGGACCCGAAACATTGACTCACTTTCCTCCCTCTATGGATGTTGCCAGACCTGCTGAGTTTTCCCAGCAACTTCTGTTTTTGTTTCAGATTTCCAGCAGTATTTTGTGTTTTTGTACAGTGTGCATTTTGAACCTGGAGGGCATCAATAATTGTGTACCCAACCAGGAAATGGAAGCAATACTGAGTGAATGTTTTTCTTACACAATGTAATCATATGAAATGAAATTCGTTGCCACAGGCTGCCGGAGGCAAGTAGGCGGGGGAGGAGGTTGGTTGAGATAATAATCATTGGATTTGATATAGCGCTTTTCACGTCTTTTGTTGTTAGACGTCTCAATGCGCTTCACAGAATATACTATAAAGTGAATTGAGTATACATTTGCGGGTGTAAAGCGGAAGCCAATTGTGGACAGCAGCGTCCCCACAAACAGTCGTGGATTGAAATGACCAATTTATTACTGTGTTGTTTTTGAGGAATTATTATTGGGGTGCAAGGTAGAGGGACTCTGGGATGGAGTTCCAGAGGGTAGGGAAACAGTGGCTGAAGCCCCACTCTGTCCAGCCAATGTTGGGGCGGACGAGGTGGGGGACATGAAGCAGGCTGGAGCCCGCTGAGGGGAGGGAGAGTATTGATTCAAAACTCCGTCGCTCACATTCTCACCCAAACTAACCTCTGTACCCCCATCATACCAGATCTCGCCAGGCTCCACTGACTTCCAACGGATCAATTTCAAGATCCTCACACTCGTCTCCAAATCCCTTCAGGTCCTGCCCCCCCCACCACCACCTACCTCTCTGACCTATTCTCTCCCCACTCCACTCCCCGCTGCCTCCGGTCGTATGGCTCCAGCTTCCTGCTTGTGCCGTCTGCTCCACCTTTGTTGGCCATGCTTTCAGCCAATACACCCCAAAGCTTTGGAACTCTCCCTCAATCCCTCTCTCTTGTCCTCTCCACAGACACAGGAATAACTTCCATTTGTATTCTAAACGCTCTGAGACGCCGTCTGGCGTGGAGGGCGCTATATAAATCCAAGTTATTATTTATTATTGTTGTAAACAGGTTCTAAACATCTGCGAATAGGGCTCTCTCTGCCTCCTTGTCCTCCTCAGTGTCTCTGCTGCCTCCTCGACCGCCTCAACACCCTCCTCTTGGACAGTCCCGTCGGTCACCAAATCCCCACCTTTCCCACCCTCCCCCGCTCCCCGTCCCCAACCCCAGCACAGGTCTGAAACAATGACTGTCCAGTGCCTTGGGACGTCCTCCTGATGTGAAAGGCACTGTCTATACAAGTGTCATGTTGTTGTTGTTGTATGTGGATGACACCCAACCGTTTTGGATCATGTTGGGATATAGAAGGTACTGTATTAAAAATTAATTCTTGTTAGTTTCAATCAGGCACCAATTTAAAACAATCTATCCACAACACAGGCATGGGCAGCAACCTTGAGCAAAAGGGAGAGAAACAACTTGTGTCGACAAAACACCAGGTGCACATTCCCCAGTGCTGAGACAACTTTGAGTATTGGTCCATGCCAATAATCCAAAGAGCGCAATACAATCAGTAGCTTCTGGATAAATAAAGAATTGAAGGAGAGCGGCTCAAGATATAGATAGGGACAGAGGACAGATTAACAAAGGCGCAAAGGAATGTACTCATTTGGGAAATCGCCAAGTGAGTAGCTGGAAAGCCATCTCAAGATCTAGGAAAGCAAGGAGACAAAACAGGCCTGGGTAGATGGGGAGATGTTTGAGAACCACTCTGCTCATCAAGTTAAGCGAGGCTGGTGGAGAAGTATAAAGATAGGAGAGAAAGAGTGGCTCATTACAACAGTTGGGGAGTGTCTTAGGGTAAACCAAGATCTCCAGCCTGCCACTGTTGTCCAGAACTACTGGAACGGGTCATGGTTCCAGTTGTTTTGTTTTACAGGCAGAGAAGGATCAGTTAGAGAAAGAAAGTTAGAAGGAGTAAGTATTGTGAGAAGCCTGAACCTGACTTATGGTGTAACAGCCTGCATCCAGCATTGTATTCTACATAGAACTGGTAGTATGATTCTTTTATTCTCTCATATATTGTATGTGAACCTATCATTTATGAATTTACTATTATAAAATAATCTTTAATCATTCGCGTGTCTATTAAAGCATACTTATTGTAATAAAATCCTTCACACCTTTACCAAGGCTTGTTGGGTCCTGACTCTCAGGATATGAAATCCCAACAATCACGATCAAAGACCTTCCTATTCGTCCATCTTAACAGGATCCCTCACCCCAAAATTGTTCTTTAAAAATTCCATCTAATCTCTACCTCTTTTCCCCCCTTTCTTCCCTCTTGTCTTCTCCCTCCCCCCTGCTCTGCTCCCAACCTTGGGACGTTGTTGTATTCTGTGAAGCGCTTTGAGATGTCGATAAGACGTGGAAAGCGCTATATATTTATATAGGATTATTATTTATTATTAGAAATAACACCAACAGAACTCTGTTGATGTGATGGTGGTTCCTATTAAGACTAATCAAGCATGTATAGCCACTCTCTTTGAAATAAAGTCTGTTTCATCCTCCAACCGTAGCGATATGTGGATATCGTAAGGTTACGAATGTATCTGGCATTATCGTTAGCTCCCGATTATCCATAAGCCTTTGAAAAAAAAACAATTTGGTCACTCAATCCACAGCTTTTTGTGGGACTCTGCTGTGTGCAATTGACTGGTTTTGACTGGCATATTTGGTTTTGCCCACCAAATATACAGTCAGTAGCTCTGAAATACTCTTCCTCTGTCCCTTTCCTTCCACATTTTCAGGTTGCATTCGAAGACCTTCCTCTTTGACAGTGCCTACGGACGCCTCCTCCTAACCTCCAGCTCGGTGACGTGCTCTGTCACTGTCGAGCGAGCGTTCGGCAATGCTACCTTTTGTAAGGGGAGTTATTTAATTGCTGTTGCTCTTGAGGTGGGAGAGTGACCAAAGGCATTGCCAAAAGTCTAGAGAATAATCCCTCCAAAAAAAAAAACAAGAATAAAATTGGTCATTTTCAATCCGCAACTGTTTGTAGGGACGCTGCTGTGTGCAATTGGCTGCCGCGTTTCGCCCACAAATATACAGTCAATTCACTTTACAGTATATTCTGTGAAGCGCTTTGATACGTCTAGAAAACGTGAAAAGCATTACATCAAATGCAAGGATTATTATTACTAATATTATTTTTAAAAATAGCTCATGTTGTCAGAAATACAAACTGACCTTATCTTTGTTGGCTTTGATCCTCTGTTTCACCTGCATATAAGTTCTGTTTACAAGAAGACAAAGAGATGGAGTAAGGGATAGGCCTGTCTACACAATACACAGTCAATACACCAGAACCAGCCGCCCGTTGGGTCATGTAAGGATTCTTCTTGATCCAATCTATCACATTTGCTATAAACAGCAAAACAATAAAGCAATAAAGCAAGAGAACCACAGCTAGGCTAAATTATATTACCTTTGGTCCTGGAAGTGTTAGGAGATGCTCTCACTCTCTCTGTTTCTTCTGTTTACCATGCAATGCTATCAGATGCTCCGAGGCTGAAGAGTCATCGGACTTTCCCAAGGGTGCATTGCAAGCGGGACCAGCCAGCCGAGGAATCATCAGATTTAATCGGGAGCTGCCGGCGTCCTCACAAGTGCGCACGCGCGCGGGGCCAGCCAGCGCATATACGCAAGTGTTACGCACGTTACACAAAAAAGTGACGTATACTTGAATTCGCAATCGATAAAGTCATGTTTGATGAGGGTTAACTGTATTGCCCCTGAAAAATGATCCGCCATTCGACTAACCAGTTACTGCTAGGTAAATAATACTTGCATTTGATAGAGCTTTATCACGTCTTCGAGACGTCTCAAAGCGAGTCATGGAACATAATGTTAAGTAAAATGACTGTGTATTTTGTGGGCGAAACTGAGATTTGTGTGTGTGTGTGTGTGTGTGGAGTAAGGAAACCTGTGTAAGGTTTGGCCCTGCCACGGGTATCGAACCCTCTTACCTTGCGAGGCGAGCGCTCTAACCACTACGCTACAGGACTCTCCACTTTACCTCCTGATCTCACCGGTTGTGAGCGCGCTAATGATCCACTTGATGTCTGCCACCTTGAAGGGGATCAGGATCACGTTGGTGTTGTTTCCCACGTCCCTGGCACTCTCCGGGTACATGAAGTGATGCGTTGTCCGACTGCCCACGTCCTGCTGAAAGCCTATTGTTTCAGCCTGGTTCATCCTGTGTAAGGATTTGAATCAAGAGTGTGATCACCACACGCACATAGAAACCCGTCACTGTGTTCAACCGACAAACCATTCATCACTGCGCTTAAGAATCTTTACACAAATAATAATGATTCATAATGTTTTATTATTTACTGTTGTTATTATTGTGATTATTATTAATAACCCAGAGAGCTGGACAGTGACAGATTCTGACACTGAGCCAATGGGGGTAGGGAGGGGAGGGCAGGTGGGCAGGTGGGAGGGAGGGAGGCGAGACTGAGCGATTGAGGAATGGCTGCTGACCTGAAGACAAAGTTGTTGGCATCGATGGCCTTCCCGTAACCGGATCTCTGGAGATTGCCTGAATTGCCGACCACGGCACAAGAGCGACACTCGCGGTGATGGCGGTTCAGGAGTTTGTCCTCTCCTCCCTTACCCAGCTCAAACAGCTTGTCTATAACCTGACTCAGGTTGTCAGGTTTCGTCTCTCTCTGCAGCTTCTGAGTGAGAAAGAGAAGCTCACGGTCAGCTACATTATAATACAATCCACAATACAGTATCTTATAATACAATGTAATATAATACAATACAATAATATAATATATATTATATAATCATCATTTCGCACAAATATAAAGCAAATTCAATTTACGGTATATTCTGTGGAAGCGCTTTAAGACGTCGATAAGATGTGAAAGGCGCTATATCAAATGCCAGGATTATTATTATTAATAATAATCCATGCATTTGACACAGCGCCTTATCACGTCTTCAAGACGTCTCAGAGTGCTTCGCAGGCTCTGCTGATTGTAAAGTGTTGTGACTATTTTGTGGGAGAATGGGATGTCCTCCTGATGTGAAAGGCGTTCTATAAATGTAAATTTGTTGTTGTTGTGAAAAGCACTGTATGTGTAATTTTAGTGTAATTTTGTTCCTTCCTTCCTTCCTTCCTTCCTTCCTTCCTTCCTTCCTTCCTTCCTTCCTTCCTTCCTTCCTTCCTTCCTTCCTTCCTTCCTTCCTTCCTTCCTTCCTTCCTTCCTTCCTTCCTTCCTTCCTTCCTTCCTTCCTTCCTTCCTTCCTTCCTTCCTTCCTTCCTTCCTTCCTTCCTTCCTTCCTTCCTTCCTTCCTTCCTTCCTTCCTTCCTTCCTTCCTTCCTTCCTTCCTTCCACCCACGATCTGTCTGTCTGTCTGTCTGTCTATCTATCAGTTTTGCTATCTCTCCAGCACATTTCCCCCTGCCCCATCCACCCACCCCCCACCCACCCAAACTTTATCTAAAAGTCCCTGCTTACCATCCACCAATGTTTGGTTGCATCAGTCAGTGTGAAGTTTTTCCTAGTCAGGATGGGGATGTGGTCAGGGATGAATCGTTCGTCGAACCATTTGCTCAAACCCAGCTCGGACACGCAGAGCTCACAGCGACAAGGCCGCCCATCCCAGCTAATGTTGAGGCTATAGTAATAGGTGTAGGAGCACAAGAAGATCCCAAGACACAGCAGACAGGTGGTGAGGACACGAATGGCCCTCAAGGACAGTATCCTGTAGGGGAACATGGGGCAAGGGCTCTACGGCAGTGGATTATGATTTGGCAGAGGGTGGATTGGGGATGGTGCGGTAGGGGTGGCGTTGAGGAGTGGGAGCGAGGGATCACTCCGCTTACGCAGGTTCGAGGTTTCAGAGCAGGATTGTCTGTCTTCCAGAGGGAGCGAGGCAAGGAGAGAAGGAAGAAGGGAGGGATTGAATGCCAGCCGTGTGTCCAACTCCCGACCTTGAGATTGGCAAGCGAAGCTGAGCCTATCAAAGCGCAGGAATCAGTTTGTGGGCAGTGAGTTCTGAATGCTCGCCAGCGTCTGTTGCCTACAAAGAGAACAAGAACAGAAGTTAGTGATGACAGACATTCTTGCGTTTGATACAGAGCCTCATCGCGTCTTACAAAACGTCTCAAAGCGCTTCACAGGACACACCGTCAAGTGGAGTTGATTGTATATTTGATGGGTGGCCACGAGCGGCAGCCGATTACCCAAGGTTTTGCCCCGACCTGCCGGTAATCGAACCCAGGGCTCTCGCTTGTGAGGCGAGTGCTCTAGCGTTGAGCTACAGGACTCCACTGTATCCCGATTGTACCAGAGTAGGGCACTTGTGTAGTGGCCATAATGAATGACCGCTGAAGGGTGAGGTGAGGCCCCAGTTTACTGAAGCAGACAGCAGTCACCGAGATGGCTGGATTACCGAGGTGACCACAAACCGGGTTTCTACTGTGTTTTGTGAAGCTCTTTGAGACGTCTCGAAGGCATGATGAGGCAAACAAACAAACAACTTGGACTTATACAGTGCCCTCCACGCCAGACGGCATCTCAGAGCGCTTCACAATAGCGGAGCCCGAAGCCGACCAGGGGCTCTACAAAGCACTATACCAAATGCACGGATTCTTATTATTCTTGTGGCCAACTGAGTTGAACACCAGGTGGGCAGTGTTGTGAACAGCCCACACTCTGGCTGAGAATATGAATACACACACACACACACACACACAGAATGCTTGGAGAACTGGTTGGCTGTGAATAAATGACTGATACATCCTCAAGCAAGGTGCTGTCTTTTGACCCATCCCTGTGATCTTAGACAAACATTTACAAAGAACAGGAATGAGGATGCAACCCAGGTAGCAAGCCCATGTGGGGCCCATATGGGCATGGATCAACCCCAATTTGTCCCATATGGGGCCCATATGGCCTTGCTACCTGGGACCATCTTCAAAATTTACCTATTATTCACCTCACTGGATCTCTCTACTCTATTCCCATTCCCTGATCTATCCCCGTTGTGTCTGCTGGCCCCACTGGAGCTCAACTCCACTCCCATTCTCTGCTCCATCCCCAAAGCGCTCTGAGCGCCATGAGATGCCGCCCGGCGTGGAGCACCTATATAAATACAAGTCGTTGTTGTTGAAGTACCACCTACTCAAAGTACACCATGGGATTCACTGTAAAGTGTAGGGACTGTTTTGTAGATAGATATGCAGCCTATTTTGACACAGAAGTGTCCCACAAACAGCCATAGAGTCAGAGACCAATTGTATCAGGGGGATTGTTGGCCAGGACACAGAGAGAGAGAAGTCCTGTCTCTTTCCTAATAACCCCACGGGATAATTAAGGTTCACCTGAACAGGTACAGACGGGATCTTGGTTGACAATAATAATAATCCTCGCATTTGATATAGCACCTTATCACGTCTTCTAGACGTCTCAAAGCGCTTCACTGAATATACTGTAAACTGAATTGACTGTCTATTTGTGGGTGAAACTCGACAGCCAATTGCGCACAGCAGCATCCCCACACCGCAATCTACAACCGAGGATTTAAATGACTGAATTATTCTTGGGGGATTTTGTGAGGGATTATTATCAGGCATGTGGAGTAAGGAAATTTGCCCAAGGTTTCTCTCTGACCTGCTTGGAATTGAATCCAGGTCTCTCACTTGTGAGGTGAGTGCTCTAACCACTGAGCTAATCCCAATTCATCCCCCGCCCAGCACCTGGTGGTGCATTGGATTGTCAGATTAGACGCAAAATAATCCTTGCATTTGTTATAGCATCTTTGAGATGTCTTGAAGCACTTCGCAGAACATACAGTAAAGGTTAGTGGTGACTGTATATTTTGTGAGCGATACGCAACAGCACAGGATAGTTTTTTGTATATACAGTATAAACCCGTTAATCCGGCACCCTCAGGACTTGGCCAATGCCAGTTAAAGCATGTGCCGGATATTCGGCTGAAAACACAATTTTTTTTTGAAATAATGCATTTTTCCAGATAAATTCTGATTAATCGAATGCAGACATTTTTTTTGAGGTGCGGGTTATACGGAAGTTACGGTTGATCGGGTGCCGGATAAACGGGCTTTTACTGTAATATGTCAAACTTTATAAGCAAAAGGCAGAGCACAGTTTCTCCAACATACCCTTGAAACTTTCACACATGACGGAAAAAAAGCAATAATAAAACTAGTCATTTCAATCCAGGACTGTTTGTGGGACACTGCTGTGTGTAATTGGCTGTCGCACTTCGTTCACAAATATACAGTCTATTCTGTGAAGTGCTTTGAGACGTCTAGAATAGGTGAAAAGCGCAATATCAAATACAAGGATTATTATTATTCTACATTATTCTTTCCCATGGGTCAACAACAACAGCAACAAAAAGCTGATTAATGACATTTTCTCAAACTTTGTTAGACTTTACTACTCACAAAATCGACTCTCTTACTCTCCCTCCCACCAAACTCAACCCATCGAACTAGAAATAGAGATACGATTAAATAATTCACCACACACATTGGGTCAGACTTTATTTCCGGTCGGGAAGGAACAAAGTCATTGGCAATTCTTGAGATAGATGTTTTTTTTCAGTGAGGGGAGAGAGAGGGAGGGAAGGGGGAGAGTGGAAGTGGGTGGAGGCGAAATCAAAAAAAGAAAAGCAATTTGAGGCAGAAATTTGACTCGAAAAGAATATACTGTACTTACTTATCCTGACTGAAGTTTACACATTCCTCCTGAGTATTATAGTGAGGTTTCCGCTTTGTCAATTAACAGTTTCAAGCTGCTGCTCTTGCTATCTGATCAGAAAGATCTTTAAAGAAGAATCTGACTTGAAAAGCGAAGAGTCCGTCCCTCCCTTAAACCTGAACCAACTGTTGTAGCTCACAATGCAGAAACAAAGTCAGGCATCGTGTTTCAACACGATAGAGTTCTGCCAAAACTCTTGCAATCATTTATTAGTTGTTCTTTAGTGGGTGGAAACCTCACTGTAATAAGTGGCTACAGGGTTCAATTTTCTGGAATCCAGTTGGTCGATATGGGGTTTTGTTTCAGTCCAAAGGCATCTTAACTGACAGTAATAACTTCTTTCCTTCCCCACAAACCTTATTTTTACACTGATTTACAGTCGAATTCTTGTTACGTTGGTAGTGGTGAATGCGCTTGCCTCACAAGTTAAGATTCCTGGGCAAGGTGAAGCCTTAAACATGTTTCCTTATTCCATACACACGCTTCTGTTTACCTAACAGTTAGTAGGAACCTGCTTGTTAGTCAATTGGCAATTCCCAAGGTGATAAAGCTTAAAAATAATGACAATAATAATTTGGTCACTCAGTCCACAAGTGCGCAATTAATTGGCTGCCGGTTTTCAAAATACACAGTCAATTTAACTTAGGGAGGAAATGAAATTTGAATCAATTAAACCACAGACGAAGGATCATGGACCCGAAACGTTGACTCACTTTTCCTTTCTCCGTAGATGCTGCCTGACCTGTCGAGCGTTCCCAGCCATTTCTTTTTTTGTTTCAGATTTCCAGCATCTGCCATATTTTGCGTTTTTTCTTTAGTTTAAGTGTGTTCTGTGAAGTGCTTTGAGGCAGTGTCAGATTACGTTTATGCCGTTTACGTTTAATGTTTTTTAAGGCTTTTTAATTAATTCTTAATCTATATGTCTGGAATGTAACCTACTCCGAATTCTTTAATAATCTTAGCTTGATTTCATAACTTGCTCAGCAGTGGTTTAAAGAAGCTACAATGGATCAGTTGAGGTCAGAAATGCTGATTAAATGACCGTAGCCTCAATGCAGTCTCTTGATCTCTGCAAAGCAGCTTGCAAAAGGTGAGGCTATCTATCTCTGTTGCAAGGAGGTATAGAGTTCCCTTACTCAGTACAAATTGACACAAAAATTCAAAGAGAAGGTCTTTATTCACACACAAGTAGTAGCAGTGCTTGCATTGGTATTGATATACTGTATACTATATTATCTCGCTGGCATACATTTTTTCCAGTAAAACAATTAAAATGTTTAATAGCTGCGATAACTCCACACTCCAACCTGCGATAGCCCTTCCTCCTTACAAAACTCACTGCTCTTCTTAAAACTGAGTCCATAATAATAATAATACTAATCCTTGCATTTGATAAAGCGCCTTGCACGCCTTCTAGACGTCTCAATGCGCTGCACAGAATACACTGTGAAGTGAATCGAAGCGCTCTGAGACGCCGTCCGGCATTGGAGGGTGCTATATAAATCCAAGTTGTTGTTGTTAAATTGACTGTACATTTGTGGGCGAATACAGTAGAATCAACATTGATTTCACTGGGAGGCGCTGAGCCTCTACACAACCTCTCTTTCTTTTTAACGTGTTTCTAACTCCACCTCCCCTTGTCGCAGAAATAGGTAGCGCCCCACCCTTCGCAAGCTGTTTTGCAAAGACAAGAGATAGAGAGAGACTGCTTTGAGGCTATGGTCGAGCGAAGCTCTTGTTAACTGCTGCTAACCTAGTCACCTTATGAGCAGGTTGCATTCTAAATGCATACAAAAATTAAGAGCCTTTAAAAACATCACAAATATAATATGATGGTATCTGAACAAATATATATCAAATGCAAGGAATATTATTATTATTTGGGGGGATTGTTGGCCTAGACCTCAGACCACTATATAAATCCAAGTTGTTGTTGTTAAATTGACAATACATTTGTGGCCCCCCACCCACCCCCCACCACAAACAACTATGGAGTGAGAGACCAATTTGATACTGGGGGATTGTCATCTAGGACACTGGGAGAGAGAGGGAGAGAGGGAGAGAGAGAGAGAGAGAAACTCCCTTCTCTTTTCTCATAGCTCCGTCGGGATCTTTAACATTTACCTCAGCAGGGTACAGATGGGAACCTGGGTTTAACGTCTCATCCGAAGGACGGTGGCTCTGATAATGCAAAACACCCCCCCCCCAGCGCTGCACTGGTGCGTCAGTTTAGACTGAGTTCAAGTCCTGATACAGGATTAAACCTTTCATTGCGCCATAAAGAAAGAAGTGTCTTATTCAATAAAGATATGTACTCAGTTTTCACAATGCTTATCTTTTCCCACGTCATGTTTGTGGCTTCTTACCAACTCAAGCGATACCTATCAGCATAAACTGCAACCGAAGCAACAATAAAGATTATATTTGTATCATGCCATGTATGTCAAACGTAGGGAATGATTACGCAAGGATGGTGGAGGGGTGTGAGTTATGCGTAGCTTACTGCAGGCCTCTTGTATTTGATTCAGTGCCTGAATCACGACGCTATTGCAATTATAATTTCATGATAACATTCCTTGCAGTTGATATAGCATGTTATCATGTCTTCAAGAGGTCACTGTGAAGTGAATTGGCTGCATATTGCATAGGCAAAGCACGGAGGCCGATTGGGGACAGCAGCCTCCCACAAAGAGTCGTGGATTGAGGGAAGGATTATTATCCACAGAGAAGCAATGGATAGTAATAATAATAATAAACCTTACATTTGACATGGAGCCTTATCCCGTCTTCTAGACGTCTCAAAGCGCTTCACTGAATATACTGTAAAGTGAATTGACTGTATACTTGTGGGTGAAATGCGGCAGCCAATTGCACACAGCAGCGTCCCCCACAAACAGTCGTGGTTTGAAATGACCACTTTATCATTGGGTTTTCTTGAGGAATTATTATTGGGCGTGTGCAGTAAGGAAACTTGCCCAAGGTTTCACCCTGACCTGGAATCGAATCCAGGTATACTGGAATTGCTGTAAAGTGTAGTGACTGTGTATTTGTGGCTTAACACACCAGCCAAATTTGCGTTCAGCGACATCCCTTAAAACGCCATGAAGTGAATGAGTAAGTGACTCACAACAGCAAGTTTAATTTATATTAAACATTCACACAAGGCAGTGTCCCCCGGAGAGCTTGACAGTGTGTGAGTCTGACCCCAAGCCAGGGGGGAGGGAGGGTGCGGGGAGGTGTGGCTGAAGGCATGGTCACCGATGGTGGAGCGGAGGTGACGAGGGAAAAACAGGAGGCCGGAGTCAGCCGAGCAGAGGGTGGGGGAGTGAAGGGGGTAAGCAGGTCGGGGAGGTAGGGAGGGAGGTGCCAGGGCATGAAGGGATTTGAAAACAAGTGAGAGGATCTTGAAATCAATCTGTTCAGTGATTGGGAGCCTGGTGAGGGCTGGGGCAATGGGGGTACAGAGCGACTGGGTGAGTACTCGGGTGGTGGAGCTTTGAAATAGTTCAATTGTGTGTATGACGGTTGTAATAATAATCCTTGCATTTGTTGTAGTACTTTTCACGTCTTCTAGATGTCTCAAAACGCTTCACAGAATATACAGTACAGTGAATTGACTGTATATTTGTGGGCGAAAACACAGCAGCCAATTGCGCACAGTAGCGTCCCACAAACAGTCGTGGATTGAAATAACCAATTTATTATTTATTGTTTTGTTGAGAGATTATTGTCAGGCGTGTGGAGTAAAGAAACTTGGCCTTGGTTTTACCCGGCCCGGAATCAAATTCAAGTCTCTCACTTTTAAGACGAGTACTCTAACCTCTGAGCTACAGGACTCCACAATACTCCACAGATAAAAGAGATTGTAGGGCTGTACTGTCATCAGCAGTGAGAGCCCTGGATATACAGAACTTGTTTGGCTGGATGTTGCAATTGAGATTCGCAGAGAAGGAACAATGGAAACTAATGTATCATTTTGTGGAAGTCATAATCTCTTTATACTGGCTCAGAGATGAAGGTGGGGTTGGCTGGCCTCAGTCTGCACACCGCTCATCACTTAAAACCTTATGTTTGTGATAGTAACCTACTAAAGGGAACAAAAACATTGAAACCCAAATTACATTCCAGTGTTTTTACTATGACACTCTATCCACAAAGCAAGGTTGGTTGGTGGTAATAATCTCACCAAAAAAGAAAGCTGGTCACTGAATCCACGGCTGTTTGTGGGGACGCCACCGCACGCAATTGGCTGCGTTTCGCCCACAAATACTCAGTCAATTCACTTTACAGTATATTCTGTGAAGCGCTTTGAGATGTCTAGAGACACGAAAAGTGCTGTATCAAATGCAAGGATTATTATTGTAAGGTCTCATCCAAAGGATGGCACCTCCAACAATATAACACCCCCACAGGCACTGCACTGGAGCATCAGCTTTGACCAGTGGTGGCCAACCCATGGCCACTGGGGCAGAAATGGCTTTCGGGGGCTGTCATGAACCCTCCTGCCAACATTCACACTAGTCCAGGTGAGGCTGTTTGTTTCCACTTCCTCTTGATTAATGGCACAAGAAAAATGTGCAATGAATATTATCGCCCATTAACTCACCCTGCTCCACTAGCTCCTCATCCCCCACAGGATAGAGTAACAAATCTTCGTCCTCGCCTTCAAAGTCTTTCACAGGTTTCCTCCTCCCTACCTGTGTGACCTCCTAACATCAAAGCAACTTTACCACTCCCTCGCTCAGCAGGAACTGCTGCACATCCCCCACCTTGCCCGCCATCAGCAGTCAGCCTCTCTGCTCAGACTCTTTGGAACTGCATCCCACAGTCCCTCCACTTCAGCCCCTCACTTGCCTCCTTCAAGGTCTGTCTCAACATCCTCCTCTTTGACCAAACCTTTGGTCACCCTCGTATTCCCACCCTCCCTGCCCTCCACCCCTCCTGATCTCAATCCCCAGGTCGGGTCCAAATGCCCAACTGCCCAGCGCCTTGGCACGTCTTCCTGATTACAACAACGGCAAAATTTAATCTATAGAGCGCCTTTCATGTCGGGAGGACGTCCCAAGGCACTGAACAGTCAGGACAGGACCTGAGCAAGGGAGAGGGCCGGGGTAGGGGGAGGGGCGGGAGAGAGTTAGGAGGGGAGGGAGAGAGTTGGGAGGGCAGCAGAAGGCGCGGTCAAAGAGGAGGGTCTTGAGACTGGCCTTGAGGGAGGCGAAGGAGGGAGCAAGGCGAAGCGACCGTGGGATGGAGTTCCAGATTGTGGGGGCAGAGAGGCCTGTCTGCTAATGGTAGGGCGGGTCGGGCAGGGGACATTATGTGAGGCGGTTTGAGCTATATCTAGAAGACATGATAAGGATTATATCAAATTAATCTATTGTTTACATAAGACGCTGTGTAAATGTCATTTTGTGTTAGTTTTACAATGTCAGTGACATAAGGTTCTCTGGTAATGGACCTTTCTTGCAGGTGAGGCATTATAAACATAATGTGGAAAGAGATAACCAGTATCAACACTGCTTCTAGTATTTTCCAAATGGAATATTTCAATCTGTTGTTTTTGTGCCATCAGAAAGCAATAAAGTAATCCCCATCAGGTCCTGAACTCGCCGATTCCACAAATAACACTGCATTGTCAGAGGCGCCAACCTTTAAATGATATGTTAAACTGAGGTGCTATGTGTGCCTATTCAGGTGGACGTTAAAGATCCCACGGGGCTATATGGAAAAAGATGCGAGTTTTCTCTCTCTTGTTGTCCTGCCAACAATCCTAAAAGGCGCTTTTTATCTCAAAATAAATCATAGAATATACCCAATATACCACAAAGTGGATTATCTTGATTGTGTATCTTCTGGACGAAATGGCGCTGGGTTGGTAGGGGGAGGTTGCAGAGGTAAGGTAGGGGGAGTGAGGCCACAGAAGGCTTTGAACAGGATCTTGAACTGTATCCTCTGTGTGATGGCAAGCCAGTGGAGTCAGGCAAGGATGGGGTCACGGAGCCTGGTAAGGGAGAAGACACGGGCTCCACGGAGGGCATGTGGAGTAATGCAACTTGTCTGAAGGCATAGGGAGTGGGAAGGCAGATGTTTTCCACCTTTGAGAGTAGGAAGTCCAAGACATCTTTGTGCTTGACATTCTTCTAACCCTGGGGATCATCTCCTCTGCACTTCCTCCAAGGCCTGGGCACCTTACGTTGCAGAACTGCCCATTTTTTGTGGTGGGGGTTAGCTAGGTGTCTGACAATGACAAAAACCCAATAATAATTCGGTCACTCAATTCACCACCACAGCAACAACAGCAAAATCCCACTCGTATTGCACATTTCACGTCAGGAGGACGTCCCAAGGTGCTGGACAAACATTGTTTCAGAGTCAAGCTGGGGTCGGGGAAAGGGGGGGATTGGACCGTCAAAGAGGAGGGTTTTAAGGTGGGACTTGAAGGAGGCGACGGAGGGGGCGAGGCGGAGGGACTGCGGGATGGAGTTCCAGAGGTTGAGGGCAGAGTGGCTGAAAGTTCGCTCGTCAATGGTGGGGCAGGTGGGTCGGTGGACATGAAGCAGGCCAGAGCCTGCTGAGCGGAGGGGGCGGGCAGGTTGGTAGGGGGTTAGGAGTTTGCAAAGGTAGAGTGTGGCGAGGCCGTGGAGGGCTTTGACTGTGAACTGTTTATGGGACACTGTTGTGCGCAATTGGCTGCTGTGTTTCACCCACAAAATATCTGGTCATTTTGAGACATCTCAAAAGGTGTGTTAAGACTTGTCAAGGGGGAAGACTGAAAATTAATCTAGGAGTGTTGATTCATTTGTTGTTTACTGTCGACACAAAGCGAGACAGCAAAAGACAAAAAGGTTACTAGATTGCTAAATCGGGTAAATTGTCAAATGTTTGATTGTCACTCTCAGGCTGCTCAGTGCCGCTCCTTGAATGCTAACGTGTGCATTTGCTCAACTCAATATGCAAATCCAAGTCACCGAGCTTTTTCACTCGCCAACCTGCACGTAACACTCTCGAGAATTAGGTGAACAGGCTGCATCTCTCCAGTGAGAGAGAGAGAGCGAGAGAGAGAGATGGAAAGAGAGAGTATTCCATTCCAACAATCTATCTCCGTGATTTCCATTGTTTAGGTGGGAGGCACGGAGTTCTCAGTTGGGTTTGGGAGACTCTTAAGCAATCATGATGAGTGTGTGTCAGACACCCGGCTTACCAAAAATAAAAGAGTTCTCCCAAAACAATGCACAAACGGTACAGTGTTAGCTTAATCTATAATCACTCGTTCCAAATCCTCTTGCTTGATCTTTCAAACTCTGACTCAGCAATGGGAGTGTGAGGCTAATTAAGCCTCACACTCCCATTGTGTGGAATGAGATTTCCACAGTGTGGAAATCTCAGTCATGGTTTGATTACTCTTAAGTAAATCTTATGTACTAATACATAATTGTTGCTAATGTATGTCGTTCCTCTAATATGAGGGATCAGGCTTTTACCACTCTCCTGGCTGTCTGGAATCTGGCAGGATAAGGCTTCAGGGCTATGGGGGTGGGGGAGAGCGGGGAAGTAGGATTGATTCGGACAGCATTTTTCGAAGAACCGGCACAAGACAGGATGGTCTAAATGCCTCCTTCTGTGATGTGTCATTCTAAGATTCACAAGCTAATGGGCGCGATTTGCCTTTGAGATTGCGACTCATCCCACATAGTGTCTAGTTTTGTTCTCACGACGGTCAGATGATCATGAGCTGGGGATTTGGATCAGGAGGGGTGGAGGGCGGTAGGAGGGGTAGGACAGTGACCGAAGGAGCGGTTGGAGATCAAGGTCTTGAGACGGGCCTTGAAGGAGGCAAAGGAAGGGACTGTGGGATAGGTTGGGAGCAGAAAGGCTGAAGGCAGAGCTCCCTTACACAGCGATGGACCCCATCACCTATCACCCCCACCCTTGCCTGTCTCCACAGGCTCCTCAACTCCCAGAGGATAGAGTTTAAAATCCTTGTCTTCACTTTCAAAGCCACCCATGGCCTTACTCTTCTCTACCTCTGTGACCAGCTAACCCCAAGTGGACCTGTCCGCTCCCTCTGGTGTCCTGACCTATAAACCCTTGCTCACTCACTCCATAGCTGTTATTGTGGAACCTTGCAGTATTTAACAGCAAATGGACTGCGACACATTTCGCCCCCAAAATACAGTCACGCCTCGTCACATCAAGTGTCTATGAAGCGCTTTTGCCGTTATGCCACTTTTTGGAGTTCTATAGCTCAGTGGTGAGAGCACTCACCTTACAAGTGAGAGATCTGGGTTTGATTCCAGGCGGGGTGAAAGCTTGGGCAAGTTTCTTTACTCCACATGCCTGATAATAATCCCTCATGAAAAACACAATAATAAATTGGTCACTTCAACCCTCGACTGTTTGTGAGACGCTGCTGTGCTCAATCGGCTGCCACATTTTGCCCACATACTATGTATACAGTCAATTATTCATTTTACAGTATATTCTGTGAAGCGCTCTGAGACATCTAGAAGATGTGAAAAGTGCTATACATGATACAAAGATTATTATTAATATTATTATTATTACTCTGCTTTGTGGTGTTCTGCAGCTCAGTGGTTGGAGCACTCACCTTACAAGCGAGAGACCTGGGTTCAATTCCAGGCAGGGCGAAATCTTGGGCAAGTTTCCTTACTCCACACGCCCGATAATAATCCCTCCAAATTTTTTTTTTAAATTGGGCATTTCAATCCACGACTGTTTGTGGGACACTGCTGTGTGCAATTGGCTGCCTCGTTTTGGCCACAGATATACAGTCAATTCACTACATAGCACATTCTGTGAAGCACTTTGAGACGTCTAGAGATGTGAAAACGCTATATCAAATGCAAGGATTAATCTCATGGTGATTTTATTACAGCCAATGTTTCAATTACAAAGATGCTGTCAGAACTAGAGATTCCTGCTCCCTCCTGGCACACGATAAGTGCCAAATACCCTCCTCCAAAAACATGCATGCAAAAATATACTTGAACAACAAAGGAAGGAAGCATTCTTGAGAAAGTCTGACTACTCACAAACTATGCCTGACTGGCACCTCGTGATGTTTGCTTGGCTGCTCTTAAATCTCTCTCTCTCTGGGTCAAAGCATCATTCATGTGACACAGCAGTGAGTGGTGGGTAGCTGTCACTAAACATCCCATTCATGTCCTCCACCAATCAAATCCCACGTCTCATACCCTAACCCTTGCCCGCTGTTGGGATATGACTGACTCTCTGAGGATAAACTCCCACAATAATAATAATAATAATAATCCTTGCATTTCATATAGTGACGTATAACGTCTTTGAGACATCTCAAAGCCCTTCACAGAATACACTGTAAAGCAGGTTAGCAAGCTATCTGAGATCCAAGGCTTGGGGACCTCAAGAGTATGCGTGACTGTATGCTTTGTGGGTGAAACGCGACAGCAGCAAAAAAATGCGTACAGCAGTGTCCCATAAACAGTCATGGATGAGTGTTCAAATTAAGATTATTTTTTTTTGAAGGGTTTATAATCCCGGAAAAGAGATCCGCCAATTGACGAACAACCAGCTTCCTACCTACTATAGGTAAACTTGTGGAGTCAGGGAATTTGCCTAAAGTTTCACCCTGGCTAAGAACCCGGGTCCTCTTGATAGCAAAGCGGGTACGCTAACCACTAAGCCACAGCACTCCAAGACTGGCTCAGGACATTGTAAACTGCAGCCCAAAAGGTGGCCAAAAGAATAAAGTCTTATTTGGTTTCCCATTAAAATGGTTGACTTGTGTACAGATCTCCCTCTCACAGTGTCCTCCGCCTCACCCATTTGTCTCTCCCAGTTCTCAAAACATCTCCTACCTCTCTGGCTATGCCTTCAGAGTAGGGTCCGGCGATATATCGATATATCGGTTATATCCGATATAAATTTCATATCGATTTGCCGATATCGGAATTTAAAATATATCGATATATCGAAAAATATATATTGCAAATGTCGGTATATCGTGTCCAGCGATATATCGATATATCGGTATGTATGGGTATAATGCAGACTTTTTCAATGTGCCTTGTCGATATCTGAATGCGCGCGCAAAAAAACTTTGATATATTGATATATACCAATATATCGCGATATATTGGTATATATCGCGATATCGATATATCTGTATATATCGATATGGGCAAACCGATATATCTATATCGGAAAATTTCCATATCGACAAACCCTACTTCAGAGAGCAGAGAATGGAATATCTTCACAGACACATTGGGGATGGAGCAGAGAATGGGATTAGAGTAGAGCTCGAGTGGGGTCAGCACAGACACAACGGGGATAGATCAGGGAATGGAAATAGAGTAGAGAGATGAGGTGAACAATAGGTCAATTGTGAGGCAGGAAATTGCAAGATGGTATGTCCTATTATTGTTCTTTGTAAATGTTTCTCCAAGATCACAGAGATGGGTGAAAGACAACACCTGGCAACAGGATGTGTCAGGCACTTATTCACAGCCAACCAGTTCTCCAAGCCTTCAAGTGTGTGTGTGTGTGTGTGTATTCATATTCTCAGCCAGAGTGTGGGCTATTCACAACACTGCCCACCAGGCGTTCAACTCAGTTGGCCACAAGAATAATAAGAACAATCCGTGCATTTGGTATAGTGCTTTTGTTAGAGTTGGTGAAGAACTGGTTAAAATTAGTATAGACTGTTAAAAACAGAGAGTGGGCTAGAATGATGCTATGTGATGTTTTTGTATAACTGCTGTATAAGATAAGGGAAGTTGCTGCACATAGTTTGAGTTGTCAAGGTCACCATTAGAAACCAGTTAGAACAGACTGCGATAAGAAGAGCTTATTAGCGAAGAAAGGCAGAGTTGGGTGTAAAAGAGAATGTGAATAAGCACGAGAGTAGCATGAGATGTTCACGTGAACACCATGTGTCCAAGAAAGGATAAAAAGTGTTGAGACAAAGGAATAGGTCTGAGAGAGTTGGAGTAGGTGAGCGAGCGGAACGAAGGAAGAGGACTGACGGAAGAGACTGTCGCTGGACAGTAACAAGCCACCCTCGATCGAAGGATTAAAACTAGGAACACTCAACTGAACGAAAGAACCACAACTGATGGTAGCCTCGTGACGGATTAGAATCGGACTGAAAGAAGAGTACCGGTAGTATAACTTGTGAACTGTAATAACTCGACATTGACTTGTTTGGTTATCAAAACGACGTCGCGTAGTCATTGAATTGTCTTGTGGTTTCCTCCCCCCCACCAATCCTCCACCTCCGTGCCCTCATCATTTACCTCAACCCCTACTCACCCCCCACTTCACACTTTCAACCCCACCACCCCGTTCTCAGTCACAAAAATAATTACCTCCATGAAACCCACCACGTGCTCATTGGACCCCATCCCCAACCCCCTCCTCCGCACCCAGCTCCAGCTTTTGGCCCGCTCATTTCTGACACCATCAACCTTTCCCTCTCCTCAGGCACCGTCCCTACCTCCCTTAAAACAGCCACCATCACCCCTATCCTGAAGAAACCCTCCCTTGATGCGTCGCAACCATCAAGCTACCGACCCATCTCCAACCTCCCGTTTTTATCCAAGGTCCTTGAAAGAGTGGTTGCCTCCCAGCTCCGCTCTTTCCTTTCAACTCACTCACTCCTTGAACCCATCCAGTCAGGTTTCCGCCCAATTCACAGCACAGAAACTGCCCTGGTTAAGGTTACAAATGACATCCTAACCGCCTGTGACCAGGGCTCCCTCTGCCTCCTCGTCCTCCTTGACCTGTCTGCTGTGTTCGACACAGTCGATCACACCATCCTCCTCCAACGTCTTTCCTCCCACCTCAACCTTCAAGGCACAGTCCTTGACTGGTTCCATTCCTACCTGACCCACCGTTTACACGTTGTGTCTTCCAACGGTTTTTCCTCAAACCCCCGCACAGTTTCCCACGGTGTCCCTCAGGGCTCTGTCCTCGGCCCCCTCCTTTTCACCCTTTACACGCTCCCTCTGGGCGATGTCATCCGCAAACATGGGGTAAATTTCCACATGTATGCGGACGACATCCAGCTGTACCTTTCTGCCTCATCCCTCAACCCCCAGACCATCGATGTTCTGACAGCATGTCTGTCCGACATCGAGTCCTGGACGAGGGACAACTTCCTCCAATTGAACGTGAGTAAGACCGAGGCCCTCCTGATTGGCTCAAGCCAGCGCCTCCGCACATCGGGCGCTGCCAGCCTCAACATCCAAGGCTGTACTCTCCACCTCACAAAGCCAATCAGGATCCTCGGCATCACGTTCGATCAAAAAATGTCCTTCCTCCCCCACATCCGTGCCTTGACCGGCACCGCTTATTTCCACCTGCGCAACATTGCCAGGCTCCGCAACTATCTTACCCCCCGCGCTGCCGAAACACTCGTGCACGCATACATCACCTCGAGGCTGGACTACGGTAACTCTCTCCTCGTCGGCCTCCCCAGTTCCTAGATTCACAGGCTGCAGGTCATCCAAAACTCTGCAGCCCATGTATTATCCCGCACCCACCTCCGCGACCATATAACCCCCACCCTCGCCCGTCTCCATTGGCTCCCCATTCTCCAGAGGATCAAGTTCAAGATCCTCGTCCTCACCTTCAAGGCCTTACATGGCCTTGCCCCTCCCTATTTAACCAATCTACTTTCCCCCTACAAGCCCACCAGGACCCTCCGTTCAACAGGACTTGGCCTGCTCCAAGCCCCCCGCCCGAACCGCCCCACCATCGGAGGCCGGGCCTTCAGTTTCTCCGCTCCCACCCTATGGAATGCCATCCCTCAATCCCTCCGTCTCGTTTCTTCCCTTTCCTCTTTCAAGGCCGGTTTGAAGACTTTCCTCTTTGACCGTGCCTTTTGTTCCTCCCGGAATTTTTCAACCTCCCCTTCGTGTTTCACCCCTTCCCAAACACTCCCCTCCCAGCTCGGGTCACACACCTCCTGTGCAGCGCCTTGGGACGTCCTCCCGATGTGAAAGGCGCTCTATAAATGTAATTTGTTGTTGTAACGGGCGTAGTGTATTGTTTGTGCCTTGTGGTCGTTTTATATGCTTTAGTGTCAGCTCAATGAGTATACCTGAATAAAGAACCTGTTTTATAAGAAATGAATCAGTAGTACCTGGTCAATCGGAGGCTGGCTGTAACCTAATTTTTGACTGGAGAAATTTATATTTTCAACCTGAGAATTTAATCTCTAACACTTTGTAGAGCCCCCGCCTCCTGCTCGGCTTCGGGCTCCGCTATTGTGAAGCGCTCTGAGACACCGTCTGGCGTGGAGGGCACTGTATAAATCCAGGTTGTTTGTTTGTTTGCCTCATCATGCCTTCGAGACGTCTCAAAGAGCTTCACAAAACACAGTAGAAACCTGGTTTGTGGTGACCTCGGTAATCCAGCCATCTCGGTGACTGCTGTCTGCTTCAGTAAACTGGGGCCTCACCTCACCCTCAGGATCTAAACAACGGTCATTCATTATGGCCACTACACAAGTGCCCTACTCTGGTACAATCGGGATACAGTGGAGTCCTGTAGCTCAACGCTAGAGCACTCGCCTCACAAGCGAGAGCCCTGGGTTCGGTTACCGGCAGGTCGGGGCAAAACCTTGGGCAAGTTTCCTTACTCTACATGCCTAATAATAATCCCTCCAACAAAATAAATAATTTGGTCACTCAATCCATGACTGTTTGTGGGACACTGCTGTGAGCAATTAGCTGCCACGTTTCTCCCACAAAACGCACGGTCAATTCACTTTACAGTATATTCAGTGAAGCGCTTTGAGATGCCTGGAAAGTGTGAAAAGCGCTATATCAAATGCAAGCATTATTATATTATATAGATAGGTAGTTGAAGAGGAAACATTTGCAGGGCTATGGGATAAGAGTGGGGGAAGATGGACTAGACTGATGTGCACAATTGACTGTTTGTGGGACACTGCTGTGAGTTTCACTCGCAAACTATACAGTCACTTCACTTTGTAGGGTACTAAATCAGATCTCTCAAGTGACTGGGCGAAAGTGACTTATTTAGTGAGGTGCCCTGATTTCCGAAACAGAACACAAAGTACTGCAGATGTTGGAAATCTGAAACACAAACAGAAGTGGCTGGGAACACTCAGTAGGTCAGACAGCATCGATCGAGAAAGGAAAAGTGAGTCAAAGTTTCGGGTCCATGACCCTTCATCAGAACTCGCTGATATAAGGTGAGTGCTCTAACCACTGAGCTGCAGGGCTCCAGGACTACAGAATATCAACCTCAACAACTTTGATTTATATAGCGCCCTCCACGCTGGACGGCGTCTTAGAGCGCTTCATAAGAATGGATCCCGGGACCGAGCCAGGGGCAGGGGTAGAAAGGTGACCAAAGGCATGGTCGAAGAGAAACTGGGAAGAGAGGGGGCGAGGCTAAGGGAGTGAGGAAGGGAGTTCCAGAGCCTCGGGGCATAGTGGCTCAAAGCACAGCCGCCAAGGATGGAGCAGAGGATTCGGGGGACACGGAGGAGGCCAGACCCAGTGGAGCGAAGGCAACGGGTGCTGGTTTGAGGAGAGAGATAGGGGGGTGCCGAGAAGTGAAGGGATTTGAAGACAAGGGTGAGGATCTTGAAATCGATCCTCTCTGGGATAGGGAGCCAGTGAAGTCTGGCAAGGACTGGGGTAATGGGGGAGCGAAGCTTGGTGCGGGTGAGAATGTGGGCAGCAGAGTTTTTAATTAGTTGGATTTTATGGATTGTGGTAGAGGGGAGACCGGCAAGCAGGGCATTGGAATAGTCCAGCCAAGAGGTGACAAAGGTATGGACCAGGATTTAGCGGCTTTTGGGGCAAGATATTGCCAGAGACGGGCGATAATAATTATAATCCTTGCATTTGATATTGTGCTTTTCGCATCTTATCGATGTCCCAAAGCGCTTCACAGAATATACTGTAAAGTGAATTGACTGTATATTTGTGGGCGAATCGCGGCAGCCAATTGAGCACAGCAGTGTCCCACAAACAGTCGTGGATTGAAATGACCAATTTTATTATTGTGGTTTTTTTGGAGGGATTATTATTAGGCGTGTGGAATAAGGAAACTTGCCCAAGGTTTCGCCCTGATCTGCCTGGATTCAAAAACACAGGTCTCCCCAGCTTGGTCTCCCCAGCTTGCAAGTGCTCTAACCACTGAGCCAGAGGAGCTCCATCCAACGGAGGTGGAAGAAAGACACAGTGGAGCTGGGTTGATTCATATCGTAATCAAGTCAACCCTCTGTCTGCCAACCTGTGACAACATCCTATCTGTGACCAGGGCTCCCTCTGCCTCCTTGTCCACCTGAACCTCTCCGCTGCCTTCAACACAGTCGATCATGCCATCATCCTCCAACACCTATCCTCCGTCATCCACCTCAGTGGGACTGCACTCGCCTGGTTTGAGTCCTACCACACAAACCGCTAGCAGTACATCTCTACTGACAGCTTTTCCTCTCGCTCTCGCCTGGTTACCTGTGGGGTACCCTTGGCCCCCTCCTCTTCCTAATCTACATGCTCCCTCTTGGTGATGTCATCCGCAGACAAAGGGTAAACTTCCATATATATGTGGATGACACCCAACTCTATTTTTCCACCTTAATTTGCGACCCCCAGTCCCCTGGTGTTCTGTCAGCCTGTCTGTCAAACATCAAGAGCTGGATGAACGCAAATTTCCTTCAGGTAAATGTTGACAAGACAAAGCCATGCTCTTTGGCTCTCGTCGATGTCTTGAATCCCATAGCTCTCACCTCCTCCACCTACCCGACTTGCCCCTAAAACTCTCTAAACCCATACGTAACTTAGGCATCAGGTTCAACCCTCAATTATCCTTCCTCCCCCACATCTGGTCCTTAACTAGCACCGCTTTCTTCCAACTCCGACACATTGCCCGTCTCCGGCAATATCTCACCCCAAAAGCCGCCGAAATCCTGATCCATGCCTTGTCACCTCTTGGCTGGACTACTCCAATGCCCTCCTCTCCGGTCTCCACTCCGCCACCATTCACAAAATCCAGCTTATTCAAAATTCCATCACCTGCATTCTTACCCGAACCAAACTTCGCTCCCCAATTACCCCTGTCTCCCTGTCTCAGAGTGGATCAATTTCAAGATCCTCACTCTTGTGTTGAAATCCCTTGAGTCCTCTGAACCCCCCAACCACTCTGACCTTCTCTCTCCTCACAACAAACAGTACCTGTTGCCTTCTCTCTACTGGGTCTGGCCTCTTCCTTGTCCCCCGAATCCTCCATTCCACTGTCGGCAGCTGTGTCTTCAGCCACTACACCTTAAGGCTCTGGAACTTCCTCCCTCACTCCATTTGCTTCATTCCCTTCTTTCCTATTTTCAGGTTGACCGTGCTTTTGGTCATCTTTTTGCCCTTCCCCCTGGCTTGGCCCTGGGATCCACTTTGTGAAGTGCTCTGAGACGCCGTTTGGCATGGAGGGCGCTATATAAATCCAAATTGTTGTTATTGTTGAACCCTTCTTCATTTGAACCGACTATCAGATTATTTGGCTGAATATCTGAGAATAATAATAATTAAATATTATTATGGAATGAAGCAAGATTAGAGGACTTAATCCATGGCAAACATTGATCCCACAGAGAACTTTGAAAAACATTTGATATATTTATGTGAGATAAGGGGAAGAGATCAGATTACATCCTAAGGTCGCTATGTCCAGGACTTTGAAAGCAAACATAAAATGTGCCGACAGAATTCTGCGTAATACTTCAATTAAAAATGCTAATAATCCTTGCATTTGATATGGCACTTTTCATGTCTCCTAAATGTCTCAAAGTGCTTCACGGAATATACTGTGAAGTGAATTGACTATATTTATGGGAGAAATACAGCAGCAGTCGCATTCAAACGTAGGTTGAGTGACCAATTTTGTTTTAAAAAAGTAATTATTACCTCCGGAAAGGGACCTGCCAATCGTCTCACAACCTGATCTACTTACTGCTCAGTATGTGGAGTAAGAAAAATTGCCCATTGTTTCACCCCATATACAAATTGAACCCAGGTCTTCTTGTTTGCCAGGTGAATTCTCTAGCCTCTGATTATTGGCCAATTAAACTGAAATTAATAAATCGATACGTCTCATCCAACAGACCAGTTCTATAGAGCATTAGTCAGACCCCATCTGGAATGCTCTCCCCCAAAAGGTCCTGGATCCTGGGTCCATCCACACCTTCAGATTTTTAGTAGGTCAAGGTATTAAGAGGATACAGGGAGAATGCGGAAGATTGGAATTGAAAGGATTAGTTGAGATGCAGATCAGCCTGCGTGGCCTTCTGCTATTCCTATTACCACACCTCCACAAATGACAATGTACTGACTGACAATATGGCTCTCTCCATCCTGTTCGTTGTGAAATTGGGCAAGTTTCCACACGCCTCTATTTGCTTGCAGTACCTGACAACCTGGCTGTTCGTCAATTGGCTGATTACTGACCGGCAGTAATAACCCTCAAAAAAGTCTGGTCACTCACTCAATCCACTGTTCGTGGGTCACTGCTGTATGAAATTGGCTGCCGTGTTTTGTCCACAAAATACGCAGTCACTACACTTTACAATATGTTTATGTAATGCGCTTTGGGTGTTCAACGAAGCAGAATCCATATTAACTTTCAAAAAGGAAACATAATTGACATAATAATAATCCTTGCATTTGATATAGCACTTTTTACATCTTATCGACGTCTCAAATTACTTCACAGCCAATCGCGCACAGCAGTGTCCCCACAAACAGTTGTGGAGTGAAAGGGACAATTTTTATTATTGTGTTTTTTATGGACATTGTGAGGCAGCTGCCTCAGTTGTGAGGCAGCCGGTGTTTAGCGACTTCCCCCAATGGAATCAGGTAATATTGGTTTCCTTGAATCTTACTGCTTTAATGTAACTTAGCAATACAATAATTCTCTTTATTAAAGCATTAACCTTTGATTTGTGGATGATATTAAATATCTGTAATCCACACACCAGTATTGGGTAAACTCCCATTCAGGCAAACCTTACACCACCCTATCCATTAGTTAGGGCTTTATTGATGAAGCAATACCCAAATATTTGTGTACAGTTCTGAGTCTCAAGACGTTAGCAGGCTATTGAGACAGGAGAAGATACATACCTTAAATAATAATAATGTTAATAAACCTTGCATTTGATATAGCACTTTTCACATCTTATCGACGTCTCAAAGCGCTTTGCAGAATATACTGTAAAGTGAATTGACTGTATACTTGTGGGCGAAACGCGGCAGCCAATCGCGCACAGAAGTGTCCCCACAAAGTTGACCTTGGGAAGTTGACCTTCCCAAGGTCAACTAATGTGTGAGGCGAAACTTTAGACAAGTTGCCTTACTGCACACACCTCTGTTTACCTAGCAGGAAGTTGGAATCCGATTATTAGTGATTTGGCTAATCACTTTCTATGTGTAATAATCCCAGCACAAAGGATGGTCGCACAATCCACAGTTGTTTGTGGATTGTTTGTGCAATTATCTGCCATGGGTCACCCACAAAATATACAGGGAATCCACCTTTTAGTGTATTCTATGAAGTACTTTGGGCCACGATAAGGCACTATTGTACATCAATTACAAATTGATGAAATAGGTACAGAATATCTCCCTAATCATGAATTGTATTCTGTGCATATTCTGCTTTGGTTCAACCAGGTTCAACAACAACAACAACAAAATTACACCTGGATAGCGCCTTTCATGTCAGAAGGACGTCCCAAGGCGCTGGACAGTCAATTTCAGACATTAGGTTCAGCTTAACTAGTGCAAAGAATTGCAATATAATAATAATAATCCTTGCACTTTGATATAGCTTTTCGCATCTTCTAGACATCCCAAAGTGCTTCACAGAATAAACTGTACTGTAAAGTGAATTGACTGTATATTTGTGGGCGAATTGCGGCAGCCAATTGAGCGCAGCAGTGTCCCACAAACAGTCGTGGGTTGAAATGATTTTTTTTCACACAAGGGATTATTATTAGGTGTGTGGAGTAAGGAAACTCATCGTAACCTGCCTGGATTCGAACATAGGTCTCACGCTTGTAAGGCACATGCTCTTAACCACTGAGCTGCAGGACTCCACCTTGCAGCTGGATGCTTGTTCATCAGTCTTCTCTTGTGTTTTTGTCCTACATTGCTGGCATCCTGGTCAGTAGGGGTTGCGTGGCTTGAGTCACGCAGAGAAGGGAAGCAAAATGTGTTTCCCAGCTCAGATCTTCAGATGAGATGTTAAGCCGAGGTCCCGTCTGCCTGTTCGGTTTGATGTTAAAAATCCCATGGCACAATTCGAAGAGTTTCTTGCTCCCCGTCCTGGCCAACAATTCTCCCACCCCCCCCAAAAAAATGGTCACTGCCTCATTGGTTGTTTGTGGGACGCTGCTGTGCGCAACTGGCTGCCGCGTTTTGCCCACGTATAGCAGTGTGTCACAAACAGCCGTGGATTGAGTGACCAAGCTATTGTTTTGTTTCAAAAAGGATTATTACCTCCTGGGAAAGCAATCCGCCAATTGATTAACAACCGGGTTCCTACTTATTGCTGGGTAAACAGAGGCGTGCGGAGTAAAGAAAACTTGCCCAATGTTTCGCCCTGCTCAGGAATACGAACCCAGGTCCTCTCGCTTGTGAGGTGAGAGCTCTAAACTCGAGAGCTACAGGTCTGGAAGTTGGCCCGAGAGATAGCACACTCAGGAATTAAAAAAAAACAAGTACAAAATAACACAAGGTTGCTTTCGATTCTTTATTTGGCTGTGACCATCCTATTGGTATGTAATTCATTCACAGAATAGACCCTGGCCTGACCCTCTGCTACCTATGAGCTTCACAGCTTCTCTGGTTTTGGGAGTCCAGTGTCACTGCCAGGTTTGAAATTAAAAAAATTCTCTCTCCTTCTCTCCCCCACCGCAAATTTATTCAAATCGCCACTGCGCTCTACAACGCTGTCAATGAGACTTTGCTACATAATCAACCCTCCGGAAACGCGTGGCTGAGAATTCCTGCCTTTTCTGGTTTGCATCTCGGCTACAAAACTGTGGAAAGGAGGAAAAAACACACACTGCAGACATAGCCTGCGCGCGCACACACATACACACCCCCTCCCACACATATAGCATGCATGTAAACTCTCTCACAACACATATACACACTTCCCCTCCACACAAACACACTCACAGCACACATACACTTTCCCAGACACACACTCCCCTCCCCCCATACACTCACAGCACACACTCCCTCAGACACACATACTCCCCTCATATATATATATACACACACATACAAGTATATATACATCCACTCCCTCAGTATATACACACACACACACACTCTCCCATATATAGATCTACATATACACTCCCACCCTCCATATACACATATATGTGTGTGTATACAGATTAGCCCTGATTTAGGACGCTTCTATTTACATTGTTTCGATTGAACGAACATAACTTTTTAACACCTTTTTATCGACATAGGACACTTGGTTTCGTTTTAATAACCAAAATTATCTTTTTTGCGCACGGGCAGTACATATTGTATATCGCAGTCATATTTGGCGCGTCTTTTTTGTCCACGTGCACAGAACATAGTGTATTCGTGGGTAAATCGCGCTTGCACCTGATATAGTGTATCCAAGCATTTGAACTGGTCAATAGCATGTCGCTACATCATTATTTAAAAGCCAACTGATTTTGAAGCGACACCACGCCACGTCAGTATTATAGTAATTTCCAAATATTCCCGAGCAACTTCAAGCGATTTACAGCCTCTACCGCATTTCTACCATGTCGGAAAAGAGAGCAGTAAGTGAAATGAGCAGTGTCTACAAAAAACACCTTCGTCGTCAAACGAACAAGCAAATATTCATCTCTGGACCTTACAGGTGATGAATTGGTTCCAGAATTTGTGGTTTGAACACTTAGCTTCAACTATTCATTGAGGTGTTGTACTGTACTGTGGGCCTGGCTGCTTACATCATTCACAATGATCTTCCAAAGCTATTGCCTAAGCTTCAGTGCCAAGCTGAGAATCTTGACAGCCCAATAAACAGACAGTTTCCGAACAAAAATAAGTGATAAAAGCAATGGACGCCAAGAAGCCAAAGAGATATGTTAATATCTTACCGCTATCAGCAAGAGACCCTGCAAAGTCATCATTTTAAATACTAAATTGGAGGTGATAAAGCGCATTGAGTCTGGCAAAAAATTTACGGACATCGGGAAGGCTTTAGAGCTAGCTGGATCGACGGTGGCTACTATAAAACAGAATAAGGATAGTATACTGGCAAGTTCAAGATGTGTTACAGCTACAGGTGCAAGCAGATTACAATCCTATACAGTTACCCCAAGTACCCCTTCTTGCCTATGTGTGTTATTTTGGGTGTTATTTTGTGTGTTTTGTGTTTTATTTAGTGGATTTAAGGTCTGAAAATTTTGTGAAAAGAACGCATCTCGGGTTATATAATGGGATCGCAATGTGAAACTGCGTTTCGATTTAGGACGTTTCGATCTGAGTACCGTTTTTCAGGAACGCGGCCCAGTCCTAAATCGAGGTTTACCTGTATCTATATATACATACACACACACTCCCATAGTACATACACACACTCCACCCTGCCTTGTATCTATACACAAACTTGTACAATCCCCTCATACACACACACACAAGCATATGTATATCCCTCCATTTATATATAGAGACACACACACACACTCCCTCCGTATGTACACAGGCACAGGTGAGGATGGGTTGGGGGCAAGAGCAAAAAAGGCCATAAACTCAAATAGCAGAGAGCAGCTGTGTTTTGCTCTGCTCCCCAGCCTTGTTTCTGCTACACGAGGTCACTGTTTTTACAGCGAATCCCCTCATCCCATCTCTCTCATACCGTCAACTTTCTCATTCACCTTCCCCTTCCCCTCTCTTCCCCTTCTGTCTGCTCCTCCCCCGTCTTTTCCTTTCTCTCTCCCTTCCCCCACTCCATCTTCCTCTCCCTCTCTCTCCCCTTCCTGTCACTCCAGCCCCTCTCTCCTTCCAACCCCACTCTCCCCCACTCTCTTGCTCCAACTCTCTCTCTCCCCACTGTTCTTTCTCTCTCCCGCCCCTTGTCTCCCTCCGTCCCCACATCTCTCTCCCCCTACTCTTTCTCTCTCTCCCTTCCGCCCCCTCTCCCCTACCCACCTCCCCCTCCCCCGCTCTCTCTCTCCCTCCCCTTTCTCCCTGCATTTGCTGTGTGCCGAGCGGAGATATCCAGAGGGGAGCACTCGGGGATTTGGCCTTAATGTGATGCGGACGGAGGAGCCAGCTATGTCTCGGGGTCATGATGGGGGGCCTCTCCCAACCCCCCCTGCCCCCCCCCACCGGTGCTGGGCAAAGCCTCCTGCACATAGACAATAAACTGCGAAGCCTGGTCTCCCTGGGTATACACGGTCACTGTCTCGATGCCCTCCACCTCATCCGCAGACACCACCACCTGCTCCACCAGCTCCACACCGCCCTGCTCCAGAGCCTGTCTGATCATCACTGTATGGCCAGCGGCCTCCTCTGCCTCGGCCTGCCATGGTGGGAGAGAGAGAAAGAGAGAACACAGTGTCAGCAAAGCTTGTGGCCTCTACGTAACAATAATAATAATTATTGCTGTGTAATCCACGACTGTTTGTGGGGACACTGCTGTGCGCAATTGGCTGCCGCGTTTTGCCCATAATTATACAGTTATTTACAGTATATTCTGTGAAGCACTTTGAGACATTGATAATTTGTGAAAAGCGCTATATCAAATGCAAGGATTATTATTATTATAATTCTGTAACACAGCGGTTAGGTTTCTGGGAGTAACAAACCATCCCAAACAAAATGTACTAGGTTAACAGAGGCGTACGGAGTAAGGAAACTTGCCTTAGGTTTTGCATTGGCCAGGAATTCAACCTGGATCCGCTCGCTTGTTAGGTGAGCGCTCTAACCACTACACTACAGGATGTAACGAGCGAGGACGTCCCATGGGGTTTAACCCTGAGGAGAATTGAAGAAATGAGATCTTTACCTGCTCCACAACGGTCAGTGTGCCGGGCGCCATGGTGACCACAGTAGTGTCAGGATGTTCCGGGGCCAGGCCGATAATCTGCTGTAGGATATTCACAGCTGCCGAGTCCATCTTCTCCCCTAGGAGCACAAGGCAAAGTCAGCTCCTGTTAACCCTGCAAGCCTCATGGTTACTCCAGCAGTCTTGTTGGTTCCTGAGCCAGGCGGGTCCGCAGTGTATCCAGGGCTCTCACTGCTGATGACAACACAGCCCCAGCCCTGGCTCATCAGCAGGACCTGGAAGGGCAGCCCAGTCACTGGGGGCAGGGAATCCTCCCACTACAGCTCCTGTTAACCCTGCAGCCAAAGTACTAACTAACGGATAGGGAGGGTGTTCCCAGCTGGACAAGCAGTGGGGAAGCCTGGCCAGACAGTGATATCAATGGCAAGGTTTGCGCTTTTAGCCTTGGCCAAGGTGAAAAGGGCTATACAGATGCAATTTGTTGTTGTCAATAATAATCCTTGCATTTGATATAATGCCTTTATTACACTATTGAGACGTCTCAAAGTGTTTTGCGGAATGTAATTTCAAGTGTAGCGACTATGTATTTTGTAGAAATATGTATTTCAGCAAATTGGATTGTGTGATCAAATTTTTAATTTGGCGGGCGGTGGCTGCGGGGTGGGTGGGGGGGGAAGGGAAAAGACTAACAACCAGTTTCCTACTTCCTGCTCGGGAAACAAAGGTTGGAGTAAGGAAATCTGCCCTGCCCAGGAATTGAACCTGGATCCTCTTGCTTGCGAGGCTAGCACTCTAACCACTGAGCTGCAGGATTGCACCTATTGTTGCACAGATTTCCTTGAGTTTTAAGCAAAGCTGTGCTTTCTCGGGATTAATAATGGGGTCGGCCGGCTCGAGTCTTGAGCCTCACAGACAGACTCACAGAAGGACTCACAGACAGACAGACAGATGGACAGGCAGGCAGGCCGTGGTTCTCTTACCGTTCTCAGGGTTGTATCGCAGGTCCTGCAGTGCTGCTACAGCTTCCTGGGTCCCCTGTGTATCCTCCTCGCTCTCTGCGATGTGGAAATACTGGGTTTGAGGTTGGTCAGGAGGAGACTCCAGAACCTGCTGCATACAATCACAAACACATCACTATCCTGAGTGCTCTGTGCCGATTCTCTCTACCCAAGGCATTTGGCCATTTCCAGGCACTTTGGAAGCAAATAATAATAATCCTTGCATTTGCTGTCAAGTGCAGTGACCATGTTATTAATAATAATAATCCTTGCATTTGATACAGCGCCTGGTCACGTCATTGAGGCACCGCAAAACACCTAATTGATTATACTGTAAAGTGTAGTGACTGTGTATTTTGTTGGCAAAACGTGGCAGCCAACAGCCAATTGCACACAGCAGAGTCCCACCTAAAGGGTCGTGGATTGCGTGGCCAAATTATTATTTTATTTATTCTCTGGGGAAGGGATTATTATCCCCAGAAAGTGCTCTGCCAAAAACAACGATAACAATTTGGTTACTGAATCCACGATTGTTTGTGGGATACTGCTGTGCGCAATTGGCTGCTGCGTATTGCCCCACAAAATATACAGTCAATTAATTTAACAATATATTCTGTGAAGTGCTTTGTGACATCTTAACGTATCAACTGCAAGGAGACTGTGAAAACCAAAGCCCTAACAGGTAGGGTGGCCCAAGCTGGACAAGCAGCGGAAAAGCTTGGGCAGACAGTGATATTATTGGACAAGCTATGTGGTATGTCCATAAACATGGGAATCTCCATATGTCTAGAATGGAATGCGCACACTGGAGGGACTCAGCCTATATACCAAATTCAAAGAGTATTGGGTGCATTTTGGCGAGAGCCAAGGCTTGTGGGGCACCCCTAGAATGTGTGTTAGGGTAACAGCTGGAGTCCCTCCAAAGAGAGTGAGACAGAGAGAGAGTGAATTACATTTCACCAATCTATCTCTGGGAATTTCCATGTGTAGATGGGACATACGGAATTCTCAGTTGGGTTGGGAGACTCTTAAGCAACGGTGATGGGTTTCCACATGTGTCGAGACGCCCGGCTGACCCCACAAAATCCAAGGGCTGCACTCAATACTTTTAACGCACTTAAAAAAGTAATCTGACTAATAATAGCATTATTAAGAATGAATAATTATTGTGATAATAATAATCATCATGACGTTTGAGACGTCTCAAAAGCGCTTCACAGAATGTACTGCAAAGGAAACTGACAGTGTATTTTGTGAGCAAAGCAAATCAATTACTCAGGAAGATGAAGGTCCTGAACACATCAACCAAACTGAGATCTCTTGGAACAAGGGACCTACCGTGTCTCCTTCCACACTGCTCACAATCTTCAGACCATGCTTGTTCTTCAAATGTCTGTTCAGCTCCCACTTGGTACCGTACACAAAACTGCAAACTGGACACTTCACACCACCTAAAGGACAATATACACACTCACTCAGGACAATAATATTACGTACAATCGATATAAGTGCCAGTTGATATAAGCGTGGATTCCTGTAGGTTTGAGATGTCCAGAAGACGTGAAAAGCAGTACATCAAATTTAAGTGTTACTATTATTATTATTAATGTAACATCATGGCCATGTCTCAAAGCGCTTCACAGAATATACTGGGCAAAACACGGCAGCCAATTGTGCACAGCCGAGCCCCGCAAACAGTCCTGCCCTGGAATCGAACCCAAGTTTTCTTGCTAGCAAGGATTAACAACTGCGCTACAGGAATCTTTAGCAACCACCCAATGGACAGATCTCAGTTTAACGTCTCATCGGAAACACGGCACCTGGATCTAGTACCTGGCTAAGTAGAATGTGCAGTAATTTGTGTACCTTGTTGAGCCACGCTCTCCTGAGCTAGCACGCCAGTGCCTGCATTCACATACTCCTCATTGGGGTGTTTCTTGTGGTAATGTCTCTTCAGTGATCCGGCCATGTTGCACGAATAGTGACACAGAGCACATCGGAAAGGCTGCGGCAAACAATGAGCAAATGTTTCATGGAAAATTCAGAGAACCAAGCTGAAGATAAACTACAGCACGAGTCCTGTGGCTCAGTGGTTAGAGCGCTCGCCTAGTGATTCCCAGGCAGGCAAAACCTTAGGCAAGTTTCCTTACTCCATACACCTCTCTTTACCTATCAGTAAGTGGGAATCTGGTTGTTATTTGATTGGCAGATCAATTTGCGGGGATAATAATCTCTCCAAAAAATAGTAATAATGATTTAATTGTGTCACCCAAGCCACAACAGTTTGTGGGACCCAATTTGCGCAGTTGGCTGCCATATTTTGCCCACAAAATGTATAGTCAATTCATTTTAGAGTATATTCTGTGAAACATTTGAGGTATCTCAACAAAGTGTAGTAGTAATCTGGAACTCTCTCTCCCCCAAAAGGCTGTGGATATTGAATCGATGCACATTGTAAAGGCTGAGGTGGATTGTTACGTCAGTGAATTAAAGGATATGGGACAAAGTTGGGTTAATTGGAGGTCAGCTACAGAGCAGACATGTTCTAATTGAATGGCGTAACATACTCAGGGGCTGAATGGTCTCTTCCCATTCCTTTGTTCCTAACCTTAGGAACTCTCTCGCTCTTCCCCTCCATTTCTGTCTTTCAGCCCTTCCTCTTCGGAACGTGGCAATGGCAAAGTCATCTTGTTTTACATATGTAAAGCTCCCCGAGAGGTTATCCAAAAGCAGAGTGATTCAACCAACGGCCTGTGGGCCACATCTGGCCCATGGCCCGATTCAATCCAGGCCCCTGCCTTCCCTTCATTTCATCTGACTCACCTGCACCCTCCATAGCCTGTAAATGCTAATACAGTACCAGTATGTTCCAGGACGGAAAACACAAAAATGTTGCTTATGAGGCCGATGTACTTTCTCAAACAGGCATCAGCCTACGGGAAAGGAAGTGAAATAAACACAAGGCATGGGAACCAGGCAGTCGTGTGATGCGCTTTGAAGCGCTCTGAGACGCCGTCTGGCATGGAGGGCGCTATATAAATTGAAGTTGTTGTTGTTGTGATAATTATTATTATGGAGGAGAATCTGTACAGCATTTATTCATGAGAAAACATTCCAAACTGAACCAAAGTTAGTCTTGCCTTGAAGGCCGCGTGTTGCTCCATGTGCCGTAGTAGATTTGGCTTCTGGGCTGCCGTGTAGTCACACACAGTGCACTTAAACTGTTTGCCTGTAAGCGAAAGAAAGACTTAGATGCTGTTAACTTGCGCAGCCAGTTGACTAACACCTGAAATCAGTGGCGGAAATGCTATAAAAAAAAGCCAATTCCCCGCTGTTCCCTAAATATCCCATAGCTTAGCGGTTTCCGCGTTTGTCTCGTGAGCAAGGGGTCCCGGGTTCGATTCCTGGGCAGACCAAAACATTAGGCACATGCCCTTACATATACCTGTTCAGTGGATTGACAAAATGCGGCAGCAGTGTCCCACAAACAGGTGTGAATTGGATGACCACATTATATTCTTTGATTATTTTCATTGTCTAACAACCAGTTTAATGTTTAAGTTTGTTTACCTGGCAGCAACCACAAAGATGGTTGTTAGATAATTGCTTGAAAATAATAATTCCTTCAAGCAATATAATGTGGTCATACAATTCAAGCCTGTTTGTGGGATACTGCATGTTGTCAATCCACTGAACAGGCATATAGGCAGGATCTCGGTTCAACGTCTCATTTGAAGCACAGGGCCTTCAACAACACAACAAGGGGAGACAACAACATTTTATGTGGATCACGATATACAGCAAAGGACCGTTTTTAATTTCAGTGTCTATGAGGAAGAAGGAGAGTTAATAATAATAATTATCCCTGCATTTGATATAGGGCTTTTCACGTCTTCTAGACGTCTCAAAACACTTCACAGAATATCTGTAAAGTGAATTGACTGTGTATTTGTGGACGAATTGCCCACAAGTTTACAAATGGTTCACACTGAATTGCTCTACACTAGAAAGAGGCATAAACAGGGAGATGCTGGAGGTCCAAAAATCCAGTCTGCCACTGATATATAACCTTGCTGCTTAATCACCATCCTTGATGTGTTATATTATCTCCCATTAGTTTATGAGCCCCTGTTAACAATCTTATGTGTCAGTTCACAAACATTTCTAAATGCATAACGTAGTTTAAGAGAATCCTTTTAGAGCTGTACTTTTTTTAGCCCAACTCAGAGAAGGTTCGGTTTGTAACTGCAGCAGTAAAATGTAAATTAGAACAATAATGTTCCGCAGTTGATATTGCACTTTATTACATCTTCGAGACGTCTCAAAGCACTTCACAGAATATACTGACTGCATATTTTGTAGGCGAAACGCGGCAGCCAATTGCAATAGAGGTGTTCCACACACAGTCGTGGGTTGAGCGACCAAATTATTCTATTCCCTTTTTGAAAGGATTATTACCCATGGAACGCAATCCGCCAATCAACTAACAACCTTATTGCTAGACAAACAGAGGCTTGTGGAATAAGGAAACACGCTCAAAATTTTTGCCCTGTCCTGGGAAGTGAACCTGGGTCCTCTCCCTTGCGAGACGAGTGCTCCAGCCGCTGAGCTACAAGGATCGCCGCTGTCTAGGAGCAGCATTACTCACCGTCAGCCGTATGCAGCAATTTGTGGCTTTTCAGGCTGCCCTTCGACTTGAACTTCTTCCCACACAGGTCACAGAGATGGCTCTTCTCGGTGCTGTGACGGTTCATATGGGCGCGCAGGTTACTCTTGCTGCGCGTGGCATACTCACAGGATAAGCACTTGAACGGCTTCACCCCTGTGTGGGAGGAACACGAGAACGTAAGAATCGCTGGATGAAACGACAACCAGGTCCATCCAGTTTGTCTCCCGCAGAAACTTTTGTATCATAGAATCTTACAGCATAGAACGAGGCCATTCAGCCCATCCTGCCTGTGCACTTTGGAAGAGCCACCCAAATAGTCTCCGCTCTTTCCCCGTACCCATATAAACCCTTCCTTTCCAATTATCTATCTAATTTACTTTTAAAAGAAGGGAACAGAGGAATAATAATAATCCTTCCCTTTGATACAGTGCCTTTTACCACCTTGTTCAGATGTCTCAAAGCACTTCATAGAATATGTTGTAAAATGGATTGAATTAGGTATTTTGTGGGCGAGACGTGGCAGCCAATTGCGCACAGCAATGTCCCACAAACAGTCATAGATTGAGTGACCACAGTTTCTTTCTTGGGGGGACTATCACCACCCCAACACCCCCAGGAAGTGATTCATCAATCGACTGACAAGCTGGAACCTATTTACTGCTGGGTAAGCAGGAGTAATTTTTGAGGTGACTGCTGTGAAGTGCTTTTGACGTCATCCTGACATATAGGAGGATGTCAGGAGGATGTCGCAAGGCGCTGGATAGTCACTGCTTCAGACCTGAGCTGAGGACGGGGTGGGAGGAGGGGGGGAGGGGGAAGGTGGGGGATAAGGAATTGTCGGTGGGTCCATCAAAGAGGAGAGTCTTCAGGCAAGACTTGAAGGAGGAAAGGGAGGGGCGAGGCAGAGGGTTTGCGGGATGGAGTTCCAGAGGTTGCGGGCAGAGTGGCTGAAGGTTCGCCCTTCAATGGTGCGGCGGGTAGGTCGGGGGATGTGGAGCCGACCAGAACCTGCTTAGCAGGGGGGGTGGGCAAGCTGGTAAGGGGTTAGAAGGTCGCAGATGTAGGATGGGACAAGGCTTTAAATGTGAGAACCAGGATTTTGAATTGGATCCTCTGGATGATGGGGAGTCGGGCGAGGATGGGGAAGATGGGGTCACGAAGTTTGGAACGGTAGAGGACATGGGCCGCAGAGTTCTGGATTATCTGCAGCCTGTGGAGGGAGGAATTGGGAAGGCCAACAGGCAGGGCATTTGCATAATCGAGCCGGGATGTAATGAAGGCATGGATGAGGGTTTCAGCGGGTTTGGGGGCCACGAAAGGCAGAGCGAGTCATTGCTTGGATATGGGGGAGGAAAGACAGTTGAGGGTCCAACAAGACACTTAGGTTTCTGATTGGTGAGGTTGAGTGAGCAACCATGGGGGTTCATGCAGCCAGCGCCTGATGCAAGAAGGCACTGGTGTGAGCCAATCAGTAGGGCCTCGGTCTTGCTGACATTCAACTGTAGAAAGTTAACTCTCATCCAGGACTTGAGTCTGGCAGACAGTCAGTCAGGACAGCAGTAGTCCTGGAGTCAAGGCAGAGAGATAAGAGTTGGGTGACATCCGCATACATGTGGAAGTTAACCCCATGTCTGCGGACATTACAATCCATGTACCAAATGTACAGGTTAATAATTAATAACAATTAATTAATAATTTGCCAAAGGTTTCACCTCGCCCAGGAATCAACCCCAGTTTCCTCGCTTGCGGATTCAGCCACTGATTTCTGAGTATCCAGATCCCCAGAGGCAACACAGGTAGAAACGGTGGTAAAAGTTTTTTATAGTGTAATAATAATAATCCTTGCATTTGCGCTAGTGCATTTCACGTTTTCTAGACGCCTCAAAGCGCTTCACAGAATATACTGTAAAGTGAATTATTTATATATTTTTGGGTGAAATGCAGCAGCCAATTGCACACAGCAGTGTCCCGTGCCATGGATTGTAATGACCAATTCATTATTGGTTTACTTGAGGGATTTTTATTAGGCGTGCGGAGTAAGGAAACTTGCCCAAGGTTTTGCCCTGCCTGGAATCGAACTCAGGTCTCACGCTTGTAAGGTGATTGCTTTCACCATTGAACTGCAAGACTCCACTGGACTCCACAGGACTGTGGTGGTTAGAGTGCTCGCCTTGCAAGCAAGAGGACCTGGCATTGATTCCCGGGGAGCATGGAACTTTAGGCAAATTTCCTTACTCCACGCACCTCAGTTTACCGAGCAGTAAGTAGGCATCTGGTTGTAAGTCGATTGGCGGATCGCTTTCTAGGGGTAACAAACCCTCACCGAAAAACAACGAACCGCTTAAAATGTGGTCACTCAATCCACAACTGTTTGTGGGACATTGCACTTGCCTCACAAGCGTGAGGACCCAGGTTCGATTCCTGATCAGGGCAAAACCTTAGGCACGTTTCCTTACTCCACACGCTTGCTTACCTAGCAGTAAACTTCAAAAGGTTTTTTGAGTCAAAAAAAAGGTTTTTTGACTCAAAAAAGTTTGTGTGAGAATAAAGTAGTACATAATTGGGCAAGTTTGTTTATTCAGCCTAACAATAATCCGTCCAAAAAAAATACAATTCAATCCATGACACTGCTGTGCGCAATTGGCTTTTGCGTTTGCCCTGACAAGTCACTTTACAGTATATTCTGTAAATCGCTTTGAGACGTCTCAACAAAGTAATAAAACGCTATATCAAATGCAAGGGTTATTATCAGTAATATTTTTAAAACCATGTAGCGCCCCTCGCAACCCACCCTATTACCTTCATGTGCCCAGATGTGTCTCTGTAGATCGGTGCCGTTCTTCCTGAAGTAACAGTCACAGTAAGGACACTTCACGGCTCGTTTCCCAATCAGCCCCTTCAGCTGGACTCGCTTCCCCAGAATCTCAGAGATGGTGCTCATGGGGACCTCTGTAGATGGACATCGGGAGAAAATTTGATGAGGGTGGGTTGGGTGATTCAACATCCTGGTCCTCCATGGCCTTGCCCCACCCTATCTTTGCGACCTTCCAACCCTCTACCAACCTATCCGCTCCCAATAGTAGGCAGGCTCCGCCTGCTCCATGTCCCCCAACCCACCTGCTCCACCATCAGCGGGCGAGCCTTCTGCCACCGAGCCCCCAACCTCTAGAACTCCATCCTTCAATTCCTCTGCCTCGCCCCCTCCCTGACCTCCTTCCAGTCCCTCCTCAAGAACCTCCTCCTCGACGGTGCCGTCATGCACTCCACTTCCTTCATCCTCCCCGATCCCGACCCCAGCTCGGTCTGAAACACTGACTCTACAGTGTCTTAGGACTCCTCCTGACATGAAAGGTGTTGTAGAAATGTAAATTTGTTGTTGTTGTTAGCGTAGCCTTGAACAAGGAGAGGATGTGGCAGGGAGGACAAGGGTAGAGAAGAGAAGGAACAAGAGAGTTCAAAGCAGATAAGCTGACTTCTCTGAGAGCACCCTGACTGTGAGAGTAAGGATCCTTAGTAAGGAGTTATTCTGCTTGATAAAATGCCTTGACGATGTGACAAAGCGCTACATCAAATGCAAGGAATATTACTATTATAATATCTGAGATACAATTCGGGGCACGATATGTCAAGCAGCAGCAAAAAAGGTGGAAGACGAACCAGATGGACCTTGATGTCTTCTTTTGCCGTGCAAATTTTTTAAATCTTACAATAGAAATGATAGCTGAGGGGGTGGGTTTGTCTGACCTGGATGGTAGGTGGTGATATGAGTTTTGATGAGACGATCGTCAGCGAAGGACTTCTCACACACGGGACAGGTGTACGTCTTCTTATCCTGGATCAAACGCAGGAGAAAAGTGACAAAGATGGGTCAGTGCACAACAACATTGCAGTTGCATCACACTTCCGTCGTTGATGCAACTGCGGAATTTTCATGGCGAGAAATGTTTTCTCACACCACACGATTCTGTAGCAGGCAAAGTAGGAACCCGGTTGTGAGTTGATTGTAGGATCCGGCGATATATCGATATATCGGTTATATCCGATATAATTTTCATATCGATATGCCGATATAAACATTCCCCAAATATTGATATATCGAAAAAGTCGGTATATTGAAAAAATTGGAATGTGCGCACTGAACTACAAGATCCAGAATGCTCATCTCTATACACAATGCACAGACCGAGGTGCAAGCCGCCATATTGTATTCATAGTCCTCGAATACAATATACAGGTATGCAAGGGGTGAGGGGAGAGAGACGGTTGGTGGGGAGGAGGGGGGGGGGGGGGGTAAGAGAGACGGCGGGTGGAGTGGAGTGGAGAGAGAGACGGTGGGGGTGGGGGAGAGAGTCGGCGGGAGGGGAGGGTGAGGAGAGAGAGACGGCGGGTGGGGGGGGAAGAGAGAGACGGTGGGTGGGGGGGAAGAGCGAGACGGCGGGGGGGGGAGAGAGAGACGGCGGGGGGGAGAGAGAGACTGGGGGGGGGGAGAGAGACGGCGGGGGGGGATAGAGAGACGGCAGGGGTGGGGCAGAGAGATGGCGGGGGGGGGGAGAGAGAGATGGCGAGGGGGGGGGGGAGGGAGACGGCGGGGGGGGGAGAGAGACGGGGAGGATGGGGGAGAGACGGGAGGGAGAGACGGGGGAGGGGGAGATGGGGGGGGATGTGATAATATACAGACAGATAGATAGAGATGGGGGGTGGTGAGAGAGGAGACACAGAGATACAGACAGAAAAACACAGAGATGGAGAGAGTGAGTGTAAGAGACACAGAGAGAGATATTTACCTCCTGAGGAGATAGGCCCCGAATGCGCGCGCACCTCCGAATGCACTCGCACCCCCAAATGCGCGCACACCCCAGAATGCGTACGCACCTCCGAATGCACGCGCACCTCACGCCACGCGCGCATGCGCAGTACGAAAACCCCGGATATATCAATATATCGGTATATCTCGATATGAGCCCGTCGATATATCTAATTCGGAAAATTTCCATATCAACGAACCCTAGTTGATTGTTTAAATTTTTTAAAATAAGTTGGTCACAGAATCAACAACTGTTTGTGGGACACTACTGTGTGCAATTGGCTGGTGTGTTTCGCCTGCAAAATAATACAATCCCTACACTTTACAGTATATTCTGTGAAGAGCTTTGAGACATTAACTTACAGTACTCCACAAATATCGGCACCTTCCACAGTTCAGTGAGAATATGGAGCTCTGCGGCTCGTCTGTGTTCCAATGCTAGAGCTGGTGGCAACCCACGTCTAATGACTTGCTTTTCTGTAGTGATTTCCTACAGCCTGTGAACTCCCGATTTATCTCAGATCTGTTATCTCAGATGTGGAGTCAAGCGAATCAATTGATTCGCAACTGACCCGAGGAAACAATGCTGCGAAAGCGGTTAGTTACAATAACGATAATCCTGGTATGCGATATAGCGCTTTTTACGTCTTCTACACGTCTCAAAATAGACTGTAACAACAACAACAACTTCAATTTATATAGCGCCCTCCATGCCAGACGGCGTCTCAGAGCACTTCACAGTAGCGGATCCCGGGACCGAGCCAGGGGCAGGGGCAGGAAGGTGACCAAAACCTCTGTCGAAGAGAAAGGTCTTAACTGTGACCTGAAACTGTGAAGAGAGGGGGCGAGGCGAAGCGAGTGAGGAAGGGAGTTCCAGAGCCTTGGGGCTAAAGGCACGGCCGCCGAGGGTGGAGCGGAGGACTCGGGGGACATGGAGGAGGCCAGACCCAGAGAAGCGAAGGCAGCGGGTGCTGGGTTGGGGGGAGAGGAGATCTGAGAGATAGGGGGGTGCAGAGGAGTGGAGGGATTTGAAAACAAGGGTGAGGATCTTGAAGTCGATCCTCTCTGGGATAGGGAGCCAGTGAGGTCTGGCAAGGACTGGGGTAATGGGGGAGCGAAGCTTGGAGCGGGTGAGTATGCGGGCAGCAGAGTTTTGGATAAACTGGATTTTGTGGATTGTGATGGAGGGGAGACCGGCGAGGAGGGCGTTGCAATAGTCCAGCCGAGATGTGACAAAGGCGTGGACCAAGGTTTCAGCGGCTTTAAAGTGAACTGGCTGCATATTTGTGGGCAAAACGCGGCAGCCAATTGTTCATAGCAGTTTCCCACAAACAGTTGTGGATTGAGTGACCAAATTATTACTTTATTTTTATTTTATTTCTTGAGGGATTATTATCAGGCATGTGGAGTAAGGAAATTTAAGGAAACTTGGGTCAAGGTTTCAGCCCTGGCGGGAATCAAACCCAGTGACAAGATAATAATAATAAGTCACAGTCAGGTTGGTTAGGCGAGGCTCTAACCCAGTTGTTCCCAATCCAAATCAGGGTCGCAAGGGTCCTCAGTTGGGTCACGAAGGGTCATCAGAATTTATTTATTTTTAATGCTGAAATGCTTTTTTAATGCTGAAAAGTGCCCAAGGCGACACCGCCGACCAATTTGTATGAAAGACAGTACTTATGAGTTGCGCTGAGTCCACAAAAGAGGAGATTTTGTCTTGGTTGAGCTTCACTTCAGTTGCGATGTCACCCCTAAGGGTGGGAGGAACCGTTGGTGGCCAATTTAGGGTCGCAGCAAAGGAAGGTTGGGAATCATTGCTCTAACCACTGAGCTAATTTGTAAATTGTAATTTCAATCCATGACTGTCTATGGGACACTGCTGTATAAATTGACTGCCGTATTTCGCCCACAGAATATACAGTCAATACACTTTACAGTATACTTGTGAAGCGCTTTGTCATGCCTCCAAGTCGTGACATGTTGTTATACCAAATGCAAGGATTATTATTATTATTAATAATAAGAGCTATCAGTGCAGTTGTGAGTTCTGGAGAAGCACGCCTTCCTACAGATGAGGGGAAGCCTTCTTTCTAGGGGAGGGGTGGGAGGAGGAAAGCCGAACTGTCCTGCCAAAAGCTGACAACTGAATGTCTTAATCGAGCCAGCCCACGACGGTCTCTGGGCTAGTTCCTAAGTAAGGTGGGTCCGCAGTATTTCAGCGCCCTGATGATGACAACACAGCACAGCCTGGCTCATCGGCAGGATTTGGAAGTCAGCCCAGTCGCTGGGAGCAGGGAATCCTCCCACTCAGCTCCTGTTAGCCTTACAAAGCAATCTCTCTCTGGAACTTCGCTGTGTAGATGGGATGCATGGAATTCTCAGTTTGGTTTGAAGAATCTTAAGCTTCTGTTAAGTGATGGGTAAATGGGCATGTGACAGACACCAGGCTGATCAAAGAAAAAAAGAGAATTAAATCAAGTTCCAGCATGCGTGGACTGCGGGATGGAATTTCAGAGGTTAGGGGCAGAATGGCTGAAGGCTCGCCTGCCGATGATGCGGCAGGGGACAATGGAGCTCCCACTGAGCAGAAGGAGTGGGCAGGTTGGTTGCAGGTTAGGAAGTCGCAGAGGAGGGTGGGGCGAAGCCATGGAGAGCTTTGATGGTGCAGTAGTTGGGGAGTACTTGGGGAGGTGGGGGAGGAAGATAGTGAGCGCTGTATTGTTGGAAGTGCTGCGCTTCAAACAGGATGTCTCGTCTGTGCCTGCTTAGGTGGGCTTTCAAGTTTCACACAAATACTCGAAGAGGGAAGGGAGTTCCTCTCTCCTGGTGTCCTGGTTGACAACACCGTATAAAATTGGACACTCACTCAATGGCTGTTTGCGAGAGCTTGCCATGTATGAAACAGCTGCTGCATCTATCAATACACACAGCTGACAGTAATTACTGTCAAATGCTTTGAGATGCCTTTTGATCATATCTATAATAATATTCTGTGTATCAAATGCAAACTTTCCATTTGTTACAGTGCTTTATCAGGTCGTATGAAACTACACCACTGTGTAAAGTGGATTAAATGCATATCTCGTGGGTGAAATTTGGCAGCCAGTTTGCACGCAGCAATCATCCACAAACAGCCTTAGAGTGAGGGACAAATTTTATCTGGAGAATTGTTGGCCAGGACACCATGAGAGAGAGTGAAAGAAATTCCCTTCTCTTTTCCAATAGCTTGGAGAATATTTACAATAACAAAATTACACTTGTATAGCGCCTTTCGTATCAGGAGGACATCCTAAGGCGCTGGACAGTAACTCTGTCAGACCCGTGCTGGGGATGGTGGGGAGGAGGGGGGAGATTAGGAATTGCCAATGGGACCACCGAACAGGAAATCTTGAGGCAGGACATGAAGGAGGCCGGGGAGGGGGAGAGGCGGAGGGACTGCGGGATGGAGTTCCAGATGTTGGGGGCAGAGTGGCTAAACATCCACCTAAACAGGCACAGACTTTGTTTAACGTCTTTTTTTAACGTAAATAATTGATGTTTTGTAGTAGAGTACTTCAGGGATTATAATCATGAAGAATAATACTAATCCTCGCATTTGATATAGAGCCTTATCAAGTCATTGAGACGTCTCAAAGACACATCACAGAATATGTTGGTGACCAGCCCCCACTTTGATGTGTGAGACCTACCAGCTCACTGTGGTTCCTTTGGTGGGCTTGTAGCTTGTACTTGTCCGCTGTGGTGTACAGGCAGCCTTCGGCCGGGCACTTGAAATGGATGTTGCTGTGTTTCTGCACCACGTGACGCTTGAGGCAGTTCTTGGTGATTGATGAGTAGCTGCACTGAGAGCAGTAATACAGGTGTTCCCGGGTGTGGGTCCGGATGTGCATGTCATAATGCACCTGATACCAATACAATTTCCCTTTGAGAATGAGGTGGGGTTGGTGGGGTAGGGACGAAACAAAGGAGAAAGCAGGAAACAAACAAGGCACAAAGAAAAAAGCACCATAAAACACATCATCATAACAACAACTACAGCCACAAATTATAGTTACACAGCATTTTTCACGTCGGGAGGACGACCCAAGGCGCTTGACAATCAGGGATTAGGACTCAACCTGGAAATCAGGAGGGGTGGAAGGCAGGGAGAGTGGGGTAGGAGTGTGAAAGAAAGCGCGTTCGAAGAGGGAGGTCTTGAGATGTGTGTGAATATCTTGAAATCAGTGGAGCTTGGCAAGGACTGGTGTGAAGGAGGAACGGAGTTAAGTGTGGGTGACTTTGTGGGCGGCAGAATTCTGTTAGAAATAATCCTTGCATTTGATTTAGCGCCTTATCATGTCTTTGAATCGTCTCAAGGCTCTTCACAGAATATACTGTAAAGTGAATTGACGGTATTCTGTGAGCGAGACATGGCAGCCAATTGTGTGCCACAAACAGTCTTGGATTGAAAATGACCAATTTATTATTGGGTTTTTTTTAGGGACTATTATTAGGAAGATACCTGGAAGATACCTTATTACCTGGAATTGAACCCAGGTAAGTGTTCTAACCACTGAGCTACAGGGTAGACCAGCGAGGAAGAACTTGAAATAGTCTCCAAATTGGAGGCTGGAGGTGAGTATCTATGAGGGTTTCGGGACACATTGAGAGAATGGGCTACAATCATAAAGTCTGTAGATGCAGAATGGATCGAGGAGGCTATTCAGCCCATTGAGGCTGCTCCACGGGTTTATGAGCTGCTGTCATTTCAGTTCCAAGGAAACTGCTTACTTCCCAGACCCCTCCCTTTACTAAGCGGGTGACCTAAACATGAGCCAGCATCTTCAGGAGAACAATGAAAATAATTGAGAAATTCAACACACACACAGTTCAACATGCTGCAATATTGCTACCTAGTGGCCAACTTAGAATTTACATTTTGGTTTACATCACTCCCTACCAATCAATCTCATTACAACTACAACAAAATACACTTGTCAGGACGACATCCCAATGCGCTGGATAGAGGATTTGGATCTGAGCTGGGGGTTGGGATCAGCAGGGCAGAGAGGGTGGGGGTAGGAGTAGGGGAGTGACTTAAGGCGTGGTTGAAGAGTAGGATTTTGAGATGAGCTTTGAAGGAGCCAAGGGAGGAGGAGAGGAAAAGGGACTGCAGGATGGAGATCCAAAGGATGGTGGCAGAGAGGCTGAAGCAACGTTGGGGACGGTCTGGGCAGGCTTGAGCCTGCTGAGTGAAGGGAGCGGACAGTTCTTATATGGCATTAGCAGACAACCTAAATGAAAAGAGCAACCAGGAGCTGCCCAAGGCCCTGTCTATCTGTTCTTCAGTGGATATTAAAGAATAATAAAAAGAATAATCCTTACATTTGATATATGGCTTTTCACATCTTCTCGACGTCTCAAAGCGCTTCACAGAACATACTGTAAACTGAATTGTTTATTTGAAATGCAGCAGCCAATTGCAAATAGCACTGTACCACAAAGACCAATTGATCAGTCTTTTTCGAGAATGAGAGAAGGGTGCTTCTTAAGGAGTGAAGTAGCTTATCGCCTCGCAATCGAGAGATCCCGGGTTTGATTCCTGGGCAAGGCGAAACATTAGGTAAGTTTCCTTACTGCCCACGCCACTGTTTACCTGCCAGTAAGTAGTATTGGTGGAACCCATTCCGGGGGTAATAATCCTACAAGAAAAAAAAATGTGGTCACTCAGTTCACGGCCATTTGTGGGGCACTGCTGTGCGCAATTGGCTGCTGTGTTTCAGCCCCCCCAAATATACACAGTTGCCGCACTTTACAATATACTGTATCTGTGAATCGTTTTTGAGACATCTGAACATTGTGATAAGGCGCTGGCTGTATCAAATGTAAGGATTATAATTATTACCATTATAACAATAATAGCGGAACTGAGCAGCATAAAAAAATTGAACACTGAAAAACTATAGCAAGTTCCTTACCACAGTAGCCGCATTCAAGATCCCCGTAGACCTTCCTGATCTTCTCAAACAGACCAAAGTTCAGTTGTCGCTTCTGCAAACTGTCCAGAACCTGCTGGAAGGCACCGAGATCCACGTTGTTCTTTTGCGCCCCTGAGGAAAGGACTTCCTGAATGCTCTCTGGAGCCTCCTTCCCCTGCACCACAGACACCATCTCTAACGAGGTTTGGACCTGAGGAGACTCAGTCTGCTCTGTGAGGGTCTCGGCAACATCTCTGTCCTCGTCGCCGGGCTGCTGGCTCTTCTCCGCCCCCTCGGGGTCCAGCTGCGTGGCACTGCTGACGGGCAAAGCCGGCAAGGGCTCATCGTCCCCCTGCCCCTCCCCCTCTCCAGGCCAGCCTCCCGCATTGCCCCCCACTGGCAAGCCGCGAGAGGTCTCCTTAAGTGGGGCGGTGGGCTCGTTCCCGGCATCGTGCATGGTGACTGGACGCCGATCCCCCTCGTCTCTCTGAGCCAGGCTCTCCGGGGGAATCGCCTCTGTGGGAGGAGCCCCCCGGCCCTGCCCGTCACCGACTGAATTCCCGCCCAGGCCCTCGGCAGAGCCGTCAACAGCTGCCATCGCCATCAGCTCCTGGTCCTCCAGGGCCTCGGGTTGGATGTCACCCCCCGGCTCCAGAAGGTAGAAGCTGCGGTTGATGGAGTCGTTGAAGACTGACAGCTCCTGATCAGCCGGCCGCCCGTGGCTGTCCTGGATGTGGGACCGTAGCCGGATGGAGCTGACGAACTTCTTGGCGCACAGTGCGCAGATGTAGACGAACTTGTGTTTGCGTACGTGGGCCTCCAGCGAGGGGTACTTGGTGGCCCCGTGGTCGCACAGCTCGCAGGCGAAGGGACGGTCATCACCGTGGACCAGCTTGTGCCGGTCGCGGTCCGACTCGTTCTTGAACTTGCGCTCGCACACATGGCAGTCGTACAGCAGCTGCCGCTTGCCCTCCCGTGTCAGGAGCCTCAGCTCATCGTAGGCCTCCTTCACCTTCTCCTCCTGCAGGTCGTGGATCTCCCGCATGTGCTTGAGAAGGTTCTTGACGTCCGAATACTTCTTCTTGCAGAAGCGGCAGTGCTGCTTGATCTTCTTATGGACACGCTCCACGTGCACCTTGAGGTGGCCCTTGCTCAGGCAGGTGAAGGCACAGTAATCGCAGGCAAACTTCTCGCCCGTGTGTTTGCGCATGTGCACGATCAGGTTGGCCTTGATGGTGCTGGCGTACTCGCACTGCGGGCACTTGTAAGGCTTCTCGTTGGTGTGGATGCGTAGGTGGGCTTGCAGCGAGTGCTTGAATTTGAACACTTTATTGCAGTACTCGCAGGTGAAGATCTTCAGCTGGGTGGCCCCTTGCCTGTAAAGGGAGAAGAGTTTTTGGTGGAGTTTTCCTCACAAAAAAAAACCCAACAGCAAATTACATTTATACAACAGCGCCTTTCGTGTTGGGAGGCTGGGATGTCCCAAGACGCTGGATGGATGGACAGTGAGGGATTTAGGCTGGGGGTCGGGAATGGTAGATTGCAATTCATAGGCGGCCACGGCAGCCAATATTACTCACGAAGAAAAGTTTGAACAGTGCCGTGGGATCTTTAACGTCCACCTGCACAGGCAGACATGGTTTGGTTTAATGATGAGGTGGCCAAGCTTGTTGTTCATCAAAGAGTTCTCCATTTGTGCCATGAAAGAGCAAGGCAATTCAATCAAGGAAAAATGGTAACAAAAATATTGATTTGAAAGGCTTACCTTTTGACAGGTTGGCCACCACTGGTTTATACGTTACAATATGTTCCTGTGGAGCATTTTGAGACGTCTCAATGACGTAATAAGGAGCAGTTTCAAATCAAAGGATTATTACTCATGGGATGTTACAGCACAGAAGGAGGCCATTCGGTCCATCGTGCCTGAGTTGGCATGATGCTTTATTATAAAGGATTTTTCCCTCTTTTCATAAGCTTTCAGACTCTGTTTTTGCCACATAATAATTATAATAATCTTTGCATTTCATATACTGCTTTATGCCATCTTCGAGATGTCTCAAAGAGCTTCACAGAATGCACTGTAAAGTGAATGGACTGTGTATTGTGTGGGCGAAACACGATCATCAATTGCGCACAGCAATATCCCACAAACAGTTGCTGATTGAGTGACCAAATTATTATTATTTTTTGAAGGGATTATCAATCCCGGAAAAGTGATCCACCAATCGACTAACAACCAGGTTCTGAACTACTGCTAGGTAAACAGAGGTGTGTGGAGTAAGGAAACTTGCCCAAGGTTTTGCCCTGCCCTGAATCAAACCCAGGTCCTCTTGCTTGTGAGGCGAGTGCTCCAACCACTGAGCTATAGTGGTTTCTGTGTGTATGTGTCCTCTATGTGTGACCCACCTGAAGGAGCTCTGGGCTAGCTCCAATGGCACCTGTTGGATTGCATACTCCTGGTAACCCTTGCGCAGAGCTGACTCTTGGCTGCTGCTTTCAGGCTCAGCCGCTGGTGTCTCCTCAGCTGGTGTGGCCTCAATAGGAATAATTTTTGTGGCACCTGGAATGCTCAACATGTAAGAGTTTCATATCATTTATCTTGCCGACATCAAAGGCAGGGCACTGAACACACTCTCTATCCCTCAATCCTTCTCCTTCCCCCACCCAGAAGAGCAGGTGAAAGTTTACAGAACAAATCAATATACATTAATCTTGTGATTCGATATGGCACCTTTTCGGATTGTTGAGACATCTCCAGGCGCTTTGCAGAATTTGCTGTAACGTGGATTGACTGTATTTCGTAGTCGAAACATAGCAGTGCGATTGCAAACAGCAACATCCCACACACAGCCGTGGATTAAGAGACCAATTTTATTTTGGGGATTGGTGACCAAGACACGGGGAGAGAGAAATTCCTGTCTCTTTTCGAATAGCGCCTTGGAATGCTTGATGTTCACCTGAACAGGCAGATGGGACCTCGATTTGATGTCTCACCCCAACATAGGATTTTAACCCACAACCTTTTCACTCAGAGGCAGGAATACCACCAACTGAGTCAGACTGGCTAATAATAATCCTTGCAATCAGATATAGCACCTTATCAGATCATTGAGATGTCTCAAAGTCCTTCACAGAAGATACTGTGAAGTGAATTTACTGTATATTTTCATGGGTGAAACGTGGCAGCCAATTGCGCACAGCAGTGTCCCACAAAGAGTTGTGGATTGAGTGACCAGATTATCAACATTTTGGAGGATTATTACGCCTATACATTGACTAACAACCAAGTTCCTACTTACTGCTAAATAAACAAAAGTGTGTGGAGTAAGGATGCTTGCCTAAGGTTAAGGCCCCAAGCTGTATGGCACCTGTATCCAGGACCGTGCAAATAATAGGTGTGGTGCTACTCACCTGGAATAGCCTCATGTGCTGTAAGAACCACACTGATAATGGGGTTCTTTCCAGCTGAGTTCTGCTCAACATCTTTAGACGTCAACTTCTCATTCTTTGGTAAACGTGGCCTCTTTACCACCCGGTCTCTGTCGTCATCTTTCTTCTCTCCGTCCAACTCTACTTCAAGATCACTCTTGTCTGGGGAGAGAGGGAGGAGGGAGTGTGAAAGTAAGAGAGAGAGAGATCAAGCACACAGCAATGTGAAACCAGCATGACTTAACAACAAACAAAATTTAACCTTTCATGTGCTTTTCACATCGGGGAGACGTCCCAAGGTGCTGGACAGTCAAGGATCTGATCCCGAGCTGGGGGTGAGATCAGGAGGGGTGGAGGGAGTGAAGGGGGAGTGGGAGGATGGCCGAAGGCGCTGTCTAAGAGGATGACCCTGAGAATGCTTTGATGGAGGCAAGGGAGGAGGCAAGGCTAAGGGTGTGTGGGCTGGAGGTCTGAAGGGTGGAGGCAGAGAGGCTGAAGGCCCGACCACCGATGTGTCCCGGCCAACAAACAAACTCCCAATTAAAATCGCTCATTCCCTCCATAGCTGTTTGTGAGACGTTGCTGTACGCAGGCAGCTGCCATGTTGTGCCTACGAAGTACAGTCATTCCACTTTACAGTGAAGCCCTCTTGAGACGTCTAAAAGTCGTGATATGGCGCTATGTCAAATGGAGGGATTATCACTATCACTATTATTACCTTCTTCTGCCTCCGCCTCTTCACCCTCATCCTTCAGTACGACAAAGCAGCGGTGTTTCCGCAGTTGCCTCTTGTTGGAGAACTTGCGGCTGCACTTTCTGCAGTCCAGGCTGTCAGCTTCCTCCTCTCGGGTTTCCTGTTCGGGTTTGCTCTCCGTGCTTTGGTTGGAATTGCCAGTGTCTCCGGTGTCCTGCACTTCAGATACAAATTTCTTCTTGGAACCTTTGGGCCTTCCCCTCTTCCTCTTCACAGCTGTGGTCACTGAGGCAAAACAAGAATGAGGGGAGGCAGAAGTTTCCGAGGCTAATAGGACCAGATTCACAACAACAACAACATATTACATTTACACAGCACCTTTCACGTTGGGAGAACGTCCCAAGGTGCTGGACAGTCAGGGGTTTAGACCCGAGCTGGGGGCTGGAATTGGGAGCAGGTGGAGCGCAGGGTGGGTAAGATGCTGATTGAAGGTGAGATTGAGGAGAAGGGTCTTTAGACATGCCTTGAAGGAAACAAGGGAGGGAGAGAGGTAAATGCACTGGAGTTCCAAACGGAGGAGACAGACAAGCTGAAGGCCTGACCTCTGATGCTGGGCCAGACAGGGTGAGTGAGGGGCATGGAGTAGGCTCGAGATCGCTGATCTGGTGGAGTAAGAATGCCATTTGCAAATAGCACAGCTTAAAAAAAAGTTAGAATATGCGAATACACCAGAAAAGTTAAGGTGGGAAAATTCACATACCAAGGGATTGACTCATTGAAATACCAGAGCTTGCGATCAAGATAAGGAGATTGAGATAAAGAAGTGACCGATGAGTTGAAATTGTGAGCCTATCATGCGGCTTGCAAACTTCTGTTACAAATGTCACGATCTGGTTAGTTAAGCTTGTGTATATAAGAGAGCAGCCCAAAATAGTAAGTTAGTCGACTCCAGAGCAACTACCAGGCGGATAGGGGATTGAGCGCTGAAAATGAGAAGATTGCAGGCATCTAAGTATAGCGATCACCCGGCTCGAGAGGAACTGTCAGTATAGCTACCAGGCGGGCAGGGGATTGAGCGCAGACACCAAAAAGATTGTAAGACTCGAAGCATAGCGAACACCCATCCGAGAGGAACAGATAGTATAACTCTGTATAAATTGTGTTTGTCTAATATAATTCTGTATGTCTAGTATAACTGTATAACCTGTGTACGTCTGGTATAACTCTAACCATATCTTTGAATAAACATGACTCTGAACTAATAAGGTACCAAAGAATTGAATCTGCTTTGTTAAAAATTGGTAGTGAAGACATTTCGGTGGCCAACGAGACGTCGTGATTCCAACAAAATTGGAGTAGTTGGCAGGATTTCTTTGACAGAGTTAAGCAAGTTCATTGTTGTTAACTGTTGGAATTGTTAGTACAGTATTGTAAAACTGGAACTCAGTCAGACAACCACCGTATGTGGCCTGATTGATAAATAAGTATAAGAGAAGCAGACGACCTTTGATTAGTCACGGGAACCAAGGTGGTAGAAGGCAGGATCAGGCTAAAAATCATGGAAAGGGTGCAAGTAGTCATTTGGGCGACCCAAGGAGGGGATAAGTGGAAGAAGCAGGTAAAAAGGCTTCAATTGGGGGCTACCAATGACGATCTACCTGAAATAGAGAACCATGGTTTGTTAGCTATATTAATGGCAGAAGAAATGGGAAAAACTCGCAGGTTAAAGCCACGAGAGAAACGGCATCTGTTTAAGTATTGGTTGTGGAAAGAAAGCGAAGACTTTAAAGACAGACAACAAGAACTGGTGGTAGAAGCAGAGAGAAGCAGGGAAAAGCATGAGAAAGAGGTGGCAGAAGTTCAGTTGCGATTGGAAACAAAGGAAAGGGAATCGTCTGATCGGAAAATAGAACTGTATGCTGAACGAGAGAATAACGTCCAATTACAGCATGAGTGGGAGCTAGAGAATGCCAGGTTAAAGCACCAATTGGTGACCCTACAGGCTCAATATGATATGGAATCATGAACTTCGCAGCGGTAGGGTCCGCGATATGGAAGAGACAAAAACTCAAAACTGTAGACTTATTGAGAGGAATAGGCGGTTGGAGGAAGAAAATTGTGATTTGAGAGGAGCAGTAAGGGTGAAACATCAGAATGAAAGGGAAGGATTGGAAAATGGAATGGAGGATGATGAGGATGATGATGTAGATTGGGAAGGTCTAGACAGTGAAGCAAGTCAGTATCATGGAGATGAGGGGTCTGGTCAGCCCAGCAATAGCACATGACTAAAGTAGATTGTAAGCAATCTAATCAGTACAAGCAATGTTTCTTGGGGAAGTTAACTCGGGCAGTAGGTATAGCTATGGGAGCAGGAACAGATCCCAATAGCCCATGGGCAGAATTAATTGGGAAAAGCACTGGGTGTTACTCGGCTGTTATGAAAATGAAGAAAAGTGAGAAAAGAGGAAGAAGAGATTGAGGAATGGATAGAAGGTAACCCGCCTTTCATGCCCCAATACCAGACTAAAAGCAAAGGCCGTGGACGCACCTGAGGCCAGGACAATAGAGATAGTGTTCGGTCCTCAGGAGGCGGATCAGGGGCGTGTTTTAGGTGTGGGGAGGAAGGTCATTGGTCACCCGACTACCCATTGCAGTACCGATCCAAACCCAACGACCACATGACCAGAACTGAACTCTCAGGAGACTGGGAGGCCATATTAAGAGACATTGAACGATTTTTACCGTTAGTCCCGCAGCACCCACAACAGGGCCACACGGCCATGATAGAAGGTAATGAACCAAACTTCCAATGACAAAATACCGTCCCACAGGGCCATTATCTGACCCAAACAGGCCCTCTTTTGAGACCAAATTATGACTTTTACGTGGTGCATGCCATTAAGAAGGCAGAAGAGCTGTTGGAAGCACACAAAGACAAGTATGTGAATTGGAAGCAATAATGAAAGAGAAAATGGCACAATGGGAGCCAGAAAAGCCCAAATGTTGTTCCCTCAACTGAATCGATTAACAAAAGTTGAGATGGACAATAGGATGGATTTCACCTTGTGATTTAGTTCTTATAGTTACTGACAGGAGTGGCCTTACATGCAGCGACGTCTTCTGGGTCACTTATACTCATCGTTTCAACCCTCCCACCCACAAAGCTGGTCTTCGCATTCAATTTCAGCTCAACCGTCTAGTGGGGAGATGAGGGGACAAGTACAACCCAGTAGGGTCCGGCGATATATCGATATATCGTTAAAACCCGACATAATTTTCATATCGATACGCCAATATAGGCATTTCGAAAATATCGCGAAAAAATCGGGATGCGCGCGCACTTAACTACAAGACCCAGAATACTCATCTCTATACACAATGCACAGACCGAGGTGCAAAGCCGCCATATTGTATTCATGGTACTCGAATACAATATACAGGTATGCAAGGGGTGGGGGGGGGGGGGGGGGAGAGAGGGATGGCGGTGGCGGGGCGGGGGGGGGAGAGAGGGGCAGGGGAGGAGGGGGAGAGAGGGACGGCGGCGGGGGGGGAGGGGGAGAGAGGGACGGCGGCGGGGGTGGGGGGAGGAGAGAGGGACGGCGGCGGGGGGGGCGGGGGGAGAGATGGACGGCGGCGGGGGGGTGGGGGGAGAGAGGGACGGCGGCGGGGGTGGTGGGGGGAGAGACGGAGTGGATGTGATAAAATACAGATAGATAGAGATGGGGGGGATGTGAGAGAGGAGAGAGACACAGAGACACAGACAGAAAAACACAGAGATGGAGAGTGAGTGTGAGAGACACAAGAGAAAGATATTTACCTCCTGAGGAGATAGGCCTCGAATGCGTGCGCACCTCCGAATGAGCGCGCACCTCCGAATGCGAGCGCACTTCCGAATGCGCGCACCGTGCGCGCATGTGCAGTACGAAAACTCCGGAAATATCGATATTTCGGTATATCTCGATATGAGCCTATCGCTATATCTAAATCGGAAAATTTCCATATCGACGGACCCTACAACCCAGTCAATCATCTACTTCATAATAGCGGCTGATACCTGAACAGAGGACAGGGTTTACATTGGCAACTGCATGTGTTTTATATGCGTCGGGCATGGTAAAGAGCAAGAGTCAGGTCTGTCAGGATGATAAGAATCACCAAATATTTGATTAGTTCAAGCAGAAAAGTTGGTTAAGAACCAATTAATCAAGTAAATTCATACTCATATATTAAATGGCAGGGTGATAAATTTTTGTTATGTTGCAAATGGTATTGATTATGATGCTATTTGTTTTACATTGTTTGCACAGAATGTTTAAGCATAGAATTACACTATCATTTACATCATGTGTTAATGCAGGAGATTGGTTTATTGAAGGGTTGCAATTGTTGCAAATACAGAAGATGATATAATTTGGGCAAACATGAGGATTTTAACCTGAACTGGGAGTTGAGATCTGATAATGTGCAGTGGGTGAGTCTCGTCAATCACACCCATTCGAGGAGAAAATTTATTATTTGATACCCCAAAATGTATGTAATACGTGGACAATCTTGATTGATCCTAAGGAATGTGAGCCAGAGCGTTTGGACCAATTGGAGTGAGATCTGTGTTTGTGAGTTTTGTGATTGTGTTTATGAAGACTTGATGGATAGCAACTGTCGAATGGAACTCTTAAGATTAAAATCCGGATTAATCTTGGGACCTGCATTGTGTGAAAAGATGATTGGATGGATCAGTTCAGGATTGTGAATGGACAATCAAAGTGTGAACTTTGGTTGAATAGAATGTCCTCTGGCTATACTTTATTTCATCAGCATGTGTCCGTACTTTGAGGTATCAAACAATTAAATAAATGTTAAGAATTGATGTGTTGGTGTCCCCAGGGGAGGTCGAGATCAGCCTGGGCCCCGAATCATCTTCTGCAGTTGTAGGCATGAGACTTATAACTGTTTAATAACTATCTTATGATTATTTTGATATGTTGGCTGTTATGAAAATAGTAGGATTGCCAATATGAACGATGCTGAGATGGCCGTGATATTAAAGTCGCAAGGCATTTATGATGATGTGGATAAGGTAAAAAGACAGGCATATCAGTCCGGTATAGGAATGTGCTGTATGAGACCTCATGTTAATTCCGTCTCAAGGTGGGGACTGTTAGAATATGCGAATACACCAGAAACGTTAAGGCGGGAAAATTTGCATACCAAGGGGTTGACTCATTGAAATACCAGAGCTTGCGATCGAGATAAGAAGATTGAGGTAAGGAAGTGACCAATGAGTGAGCAAGGACTATGAGGGATTGAAATTGTGAGCCTATCATTTGGCTTGCAAACTTCTGTTACAAATGTCACGATCTGGTTAGTTAAGCTTGTGTACATAACAGAGCAGCCAAATGTAGTAAGTTAGTTGATTCCAGAGCAGCTACCAGGCAGATAGGGGATTGAGCGCTGAAAATGAGAAGATTGCAGGCATCTAAGCATAGCGATCACCCGGATCGAGAGGAACTGTCAGTATAGCTACCAAGCGGGAAGGGGATTGAGCGCAGACACCAAAAAGATTGCAAGACTCGAAGCATAGCGAACACGCCTCCGAGAGGAACAGATAGTATAACTCTTTATAAATTGTGTATGTCTAATATAACTCTGTATGTCTAGTATAACTGTATAACCTGTGTATGTCTGGTATAACTCTAACCATATCTTTGAATAAACTTGACTCTGAACCAATAAGGTACCAAAGAATCAAATCTGTTTTGTTAAAAATTGTTAGTGAAGACATTTCGGTGGCCAACGAGAGGTCGTGATTCCCAAACATGTGATGTGATGCTCAAACATGAGCATCACATTAATCTCTCACAAGGTGTCCGAGCTTTCATTACTAGTTACAAAATATATCTACATTAAAAAATTGCTCCTCCCATTTATATCTCCCCCGCGTTAATATCCTCTCAATTTGTTGTTCTATACTTTATACACGAGGGTTGAGGATGTTGATATGGGACACGGACCTTGGTGTTGGGAGAGGACATGAGCTACAGAATTCTGAATGATCTGCTACTTGTGCGGTAGAAAGACTGAAGTAGGGAGTTAGCAAGTTCAAGGTCACTCAAATTCACAGACACCTTTTAGGAGTTGAACACCACCCAGCGATGGCTTTTTGAGAACTTTATTTTACAACAACAACAACAACAAAATTACACTTGTATAGCTCCGTTCACATCAGGAGGACATCCCTGTACCACATATTCAAGTAGTACCGTTTAAAAAAAACACATCAAGGGCTAGGTTCCCTATCATGACAGTAGATGCTGTTAGTATAGCGTGGAGGGCGCTATATAAATTGAAGTTGTTGTTGTTGCACAGATCCAGCATCTATAGGAAAAGGAAAAGTGAGTCAACGTTTCGGGTCCACGGCCCTTCGTGAGGTCTATGATTCCATGATTTCTGAGCTGCATGTCTGACGAAGGATCGTGGGCCCGAAACGTTGACTCACTTTTCCTTTCCCCATAGATGCTGCCTGACCTGCTGAGTGTTCCCAGCCATTTCTGTTTTTGTTTCAGATTTCCAGCATCTGCAGTATTTTGCGTTTTTGTTTCCATGGGGTTCTTGGCTGGCCTCCTGCTCCTTGTTTTCTAAGCACCTCATAACCTCTCCTGTGGTGACAACATCTTCAAACACTTTTGTACCAACCGCATACCTTGTTTCCTCCTACTCCCCACCACCAATTTGTCGTTTGCAACTGTGTCTGGTGCGGTCGCATCTCCCACTCATGGTTAAGTTCTGGGTTAAGCAACTAGAGTTTCCCTTGGACGACGTACTTTATATAGGTTAGGTGGGCGGCTGCTCGTGAGTCATTTGTTTTATAAGATTCCCAGTGCTCTAACCACTGAGCTACAGGACTCCTGAGAGAGAGATAATATTCCTGAAAGAGATATTATTATTACTAATGCTATTTTGTTAATACTGTATTATCAAAATAGCAATAGTAATAATAATCTTGTATTTAATAGTGTGCCATATGGGGTCATCGAGATCAATCAATCAATCAAAACCTACATTTATATAGCGCCTTTCAAGTCAAGATGACGCCCCAAGGCGCTGTACCAGAGCTGCCAACCTTTTTTAACAAAAAAAAGTACTCCTGAAAGCTAAAAACAGTATTTTGTGGTAAAAAAAAAGTATTTTCCCCAGAACCTACCGGTACTTAACGAAAAAATTACGGAGTGAAAAGATGCCAAGTAAAATGGGACTTCAAAACCCCTTGTTAAGCAAAAATTGCGTTAAGAGGGAGGTCCCTACTGTGTTTCTATATATGAAAAAAATTGTTCCCAGTAATACCTTGCGCCTAGCCTAGCGCCCAGCGCTAACATTTACAGTGACGGCAGAAGGTAGGTAGCACTGCTATTGAAGGCAGGGAGAGAGTTAAAGAGAAAGAGACTGAGACAGAGAGAGACAAAGAGAGAGAGACTTTGAGTGAGATTGTGACAGCCAGAGACTCAAACAGAGAGAGAAAGAGACACAGAGAGAGAGAGATAGACACAGGGGGAGACTGAGACAGAGAGAGACAGAGAGACTGTGAGTGAGATTGTGACAGGCAGAGACTCAAACAGAGAGAGAGAAAGAGACACAGAAAGAGAGAGAGATACAGAGAGAGACAGAGAGAGAGAGAAAGATAGAGCGCAACCGAGACAGACAGAGAGAGGGAAAGAGACACAGAAAGAGAGAGAGAGAGACAGAGAGGAAAGAGACACAGAGAGAGAGAGAGAGAGAGAGACACACACAGAGAGAGACTGAGAAAGAGAGAGACAGAGAGAAGGAGAGACAGGCAGACAGAGCATGGAACATTTCGGATTTTCCAAAAAACTTATTTTACCAAGAAAAACCGTACTGCCATATTTCCTTCAATTTACCGTACTAAATACGGCAAAAACGTACTGGTTGGCAGCTCTGCTGTACAGTTAGGTAGGGACAAGAGCAAGGGCAGAGGGATCGGGGCAGGACGAAGAAGAATAGGAAAATTGACTGTATATTTGTGGCCGAAACATGACAACCAAATTGCGCACAGCAGTGTCGCACAAACAGTCATGGAAGTGGGATTAAGGGAAATGGGGGGGAAAAGATGTCAAGGGGAGGGGTCGGGGCAGGGGGTAGGAGAGCAGGAAAGCCGACTGTATACTTGTGGGCGAAACACAGCAGCCAAATTGCACACAGCAGTATCCCACAACAATCGGAGAAAGGGTGAAAAGAGGGCAAGAGGTGAGAAGGAGGGAAAGGTGGTGTAGAGCAAGGTTAGGGAGGAAGAGGGGGGAGAAAGGAGGACAAAGGAGAGAAGGAGGGAAAGGTGGATGGGAGGCAAAATCAGGGAGAAAAGGGGGCAAGAGGGAAGAGGGAGAGAAGGAGAAAAGGGGGAAGAGAAAGTGGGGAAAGGGAGTGAGGGAAGAAGAAGAGGGGGATGTCACAAACAGCTTCAAAGAATATACTGTATAGGGGAACAACTGTATATTTTGAAGGCCAAACGCAGCAACCAATTGCACAAGACAGGGTCCCAGACACAAAGATTTTGCATACCCTAAGTTAACAGCATCGGACACATGTCAGAATCAGTATCTCAAGTTGGGAACCTTATGAGGCAAATATCATGGTTGGAATGACCAAACAATTGTTACTTCACTCTGTGTTACAACTGGGGCTGTGAGAGGGGGTGCCAGACACCTGGCTGATCAAAACAAAATCGACACTGGGATCCAGCCCCTTCAGTGAAGCCTGGGATATCCTGGTGGTCCCATACCTTTGTCGTCTGGTGTAGCTTTCTCAGGGACAGATAGAGGTCGCAGTGGAACAATGAGATGGTCTGGAGCCGTGCCTTCCTCTGTGTGCTGCTCCGAGACGTGAACCAGCAGCTGATTTCGGTTCGGGGAGAAGAGGTTGCAAAGTTTGCACATGAAGATGGAGACCAGATCTAACAGAGGGGGGGGGGGGGGGGGGGGGGGGGGTAAAATTACAATAATATTCAGCGAGACAACTGCAAATTACATGCAATTAAAATGATAGGTTCTCTGTCTGACTACTGCCACAGCCACACTATAATCCCCACTCTCACCGCTCCCCGCACCTTCCTGTGTCCCCTCACTCTTGTTCCCCGCACCCCTACACTCGGATCCTGTCCCATGCTCTCTCCCCCTTGTCGCATCTCTCTCTCTTCCTCCAATTCACTCTTGCCCCTCTTCCATCACACTCTCTCGGTCGCTTTGCATGTGTGTTCACCGTGTGTCTCTGAATGTCACTCTGTGTGTGTCACTCTGTGTGTATCTGTCTCTGAGTGTCACTATATATGTGTGTCTCTATGTGTGTCACTGTGTGTCTATCTGTCACTCGGTGTATGTATCTCTCTGTCACTCTGTGTGTGTCTGCCTCTGAGTGTCACGATGTATGTGTCATTGTGTGTCTATCTGTATGCATGTGTATATGTGTCTGCACTGTGTATGTGTCTGTCATAATGTGTGTGTCTGTCTCTGTCACTATGTGTATGTTTCTCTTTGTCACTATGTGTATGTCTCTAGGTGTGTCTCTCTCTCACTGGGTGTGTGTGTATGTCCATGTCACCATCTGTATGTGTCTGCACTAAATATGTGTCTGTTTGTATGTGTGTGTATGACAATGTGTGGCTCTTTATGTGCATATATGTGTGTGTCTCGCTCTCTGTCACTATGTTTGTCTCTATGTATGTGTTTGTGTGTGTTAATGTGTCTCTCTATCACTATGTGTATATGTGTGTGTCTGTCTGTGCATATGTGTGTGTCTATGTCTCTGTCACTGTGTGTGCTATGTGTCTCTCTGTCACTGTGTGCGTATGTGTGTCTTACTGTCACTGTGTGTGTATATATGTGTGTCCATCTATCATTTTATGTGTGTATCTCTCTGTCATTGTATGGGTGTATCTGTCACTGGGTATATGTGTGTCTCTCTATCACTGTGTGTGTGTCTCCGTCGATGTGTGTGTCTCTCTCTCTGTGTGTCACTCTTGTGTGTGTATCTCTGACACTGTGTATGTGTCTCTCTCACTGTGTGTGTGTGTGTGTGTCTCTGTCAATGTGTGTGTGTATCTCACTGTTTATGTGTCACTTTTTGTGTAACATGTCACTTTGTGTGCATATGTGCGTGCATCTCTGTCACCATGTGTATGTGTGTGTGAGCTGACCATGCCCTACTAACCGCTCCCTCAAGTCTTGGCATGTGCATTTTGGCCCCTGCACCCTACCCGAGCTGCCCTTCCACGCAATTCTCCCGCTCTGTCCTCCTCTCTCTCTGTCCTCCTTGCTTCCTTGATCCCTACTTGATCATTCCACAGCCACCTTCTGCTCGAGCCTGGAAATCCTCCACCCAGCCTCATTGTGGCACTCGGCATTGGCTGTCCAACAGCAACGACACTGACTGCCCCCATTCCCTACCACCACCGCTGCCAGCCACGCCGGATCCAGAACCTGAGGACTCTGCTCCATCATCCACATCCCCACCCTCCATGCCAACCACTCCATCACCCTTTCCTATCTCGCACATCCCCCTGGCAACAGCCTCCAAATGTCCACTCCTTCTCAGAGCGCTGCACAATAGTGGAACTCGCGGACGAGCCAGGGGGAGGGTGACCGCGGGCGCGGTTGAACAGAAAGATGTGTGTGTGTCACTGTGTGTGTCACTGTATGTGTGTCACTGTATGTGTCACTGTGTGTATGTCACTGTGTGTGTCACTGTATGTGTGTCACTGTATGTGTCACTGTGTGTATGTCACTGTGTGTGTCACTGTATGTGTCACTGTATGTGTGTCACTGTATGTGTCACTGTGTGTATGTCACTGTGTGTATGTCACTGTGTGTGTCACTGTGTGTGTCACTGTATGTGTCACTGTGTGTATGTCACTGTGTGTGTCACTGTATGTGTCACTGTGTGTGTGCGTCACTGTGTGTATGTGTGTCTGTCACTGTGCGTGTGCGTCACTGTGTGTATGTGTGTCTGTCAATGTGTTTGTCACTGTGTGTGTGTGTGTCAGTGTTTGTATCACTGTGTGGGTGCGTCACTGTGTGTGTCTGTCTGTCAATGTGTGTATGTCACTGTGTCTATATGACTGTGTGTCACTGTGTGTATGTGTGTGTGTGTATCACTGTGTGTCCATCTGTCACTGTGTCTATATGACTGTGTGTCACTGTGTGTATGTGTGTGTGTGTATCACTGTGTGTCCATCTGTCACTGTGTCTATATGACTGTGTGTCACTGTGTGTATGTGTGTGTGTGTATCACTGTGTGTCCATCTGTCACTGTGTCTATATGACTGTGTGTATGTGTGTGTGTATCACTGTGTGTCCATCTGTCACTGTGTCTATATGACTGTGTGTCACTGTGTGTGTGTGTGACACCGTGTGTCGTGTGTGTTGACCAATGAAAAGCGGGGGTCTCGCCCTGAGTGACATGCAAGGAGTCCAATGGGCGGAGGGGGGGTGGGCGCTGCGGGAGCCAATGAGCGGCATAAGCGGCCCGTCCATCAGGCAGGGTGACGGTTGGCAGTTGCTGTTCAAATGCTGTTTAAATACTTGTCCCGGTCAGACCCAGGTACAGCGGGGGTTTCTCTGGTTAGTCACCAACCGTCTGTTGCGGGCCCATTTATTAATTATTATCATTATTATTTATATATTTCTACTTTTTAAAAAATTCTCGAAAGAGACGGTCGTGAGTGGGAGGGAGGGAAATATCACTCATTCAGTCTTGAATCTCACCTGGCGCTTGCTGCTCCATTGAGTCCCCGATCAAATCATATAAATAAAGGCCCTCCCGCCTTTTTACGTTGAGCCGCTCGACGGCGGCAGCCGCTTCACCAAGTTTGAAAAGTCATCCAGATATTTTTTTCGTTTCTGGCGAATCTGCTGAAGGAACATGGCGGCGGCGGCGCTCAGCTCCCGCTCCGGCCGCTCCTTGACCCCCCCCCCCCGCAGCAACGCGCAGCCGCGAACCAACGAGGTCAAGGCTAGTCAGCCGCTACGGGCAAGAGGCGATCTCTCAACTCTCTTTGTGTCTGAGGTGCTCCCAGCTCCCACCGACTAGCGGCCTGGAGGATCGATCAACCAGCCAGTCTCTTGGTGTATGTGTGTTTGTGAACAGTCACGCACTGCTCCCCCTGCTGGTGATAGACTGGATTACAATAATAATCCTTGCACTTGCTGAAGTGGGAGTCCTGTAGCTCAGTGGTTAGAGCACTCGCCTTACAACAACAACAACTTACATTTATAGAGCGCCTTTCACGTCGGGAGGACGTCCCAAGGCGTTACAAGTGTGAGATCTGGGTCAATCCCAGGCAGGTCAGGGTGAAACCTTGTGCAAGTTTCCTTCCTTCCTTCACATGCCTGATAATAATCCTTCAAAAAAATAGTATTAATGTGATAATTTCAATCCACAACTGCTTGTGGGACACTGCTGTGTGTAATTGGCTGCTGCGTTTCACCCACCTATATACACTATATACAGTCAATTAATTTTACAGTAAATTCTGTGAAAAGTACTATATCAAATACAAGCGCTTTGAGACGTCTTGAAGATGTGATAATGTACTATATCAATAATATATTCAAATATACTGTAAAGTAAATTGACTATATATTTGTGGGAGAAACATGGCAGCCAATGATGCACAACAGTGTCACACAAATAATCATGTATTGAAATGACCGATTTATTATTACATTTTGAGGGATTATTATCAGGTTTTGGAATAAGGAAACTTGTCCAAAATTAGGCCCTGCTGCAAATCAAATATCTGAATTATTTTTTTAACAGGTATCAGCCTTCCTGTAGATTGTAAACACCAGCGAAAGTGGGTCCCAAGTCCATCTTAAATCATTATGTCTGGAGCAAGGCTTTGTTCAAATTCGAGAGATTTGATTTACAATTTTGTTTTTGAAATGAAAATGAGCATAGCTTCCCCCAAATGCCTGGCGGGTAAAAGTGTTGCTTTAAAAGTGGCCGTTTGTGGGACATTACTGTATGCAAATTGGCTTCCCTATTCACCCAGAAAACACAGTCACTGCACTTTACAGTGCATCTTGTGAAACGTTTAGGCCCATCATCCTGGTAGGAAAGGCGCTCTACCATATGACTCGTATTCGATTCCCAGGTAGGGAGAAACCTCAAGCAACTTACCGTACTCCACACACCTGCTTATCTAGCAGTAAATAGGAACCCACTTAGTCGATTGTTGGTTCACTTTCCACTTCAAAAATAATAATAATTTGGGCACTCACTCCATGGCTGTTTGTGGGACACTGCTATGTGCAATTGGGTGCCATGTTTTTGCCTACAAATATACAGTCAATCCACTTAACAATATATTTTGTGAAGAACTTCGAGATGTCTCAATGAGATAAGACACTGTATGAAGTACAAGGATTATTATTGTTATTATATACAATGTAAATGGCAATTTACACTCGAGCAGCAGCCACAAACATCGGCTCTGCATTATTAACTTAACACTGAAAGAAACGTTCCTATCAATACTTTAAATCAGAGAGAAAGAGGTGGGAAAACTATTTTATTGCCAAACAGTGCACAAGGCAACTTATATCCACTTACGACAGGTATATGACCGGTTATCACAAACCATGTGTTTGATTTACAATGCATGCACTCACATACACATATAAACCATCAGTGTTTTAAGCGTTTTACAGCACCCATAACGTCAGGCTTTATGTCAAACGCTGAAATTCCTATAACACTTTCACAGCAGCTTGAATAGAAAAGAGTTCCCAACCTCTCTCGGTCACTGCTAATGTCATGGTAACAAGTGCTTGAAAACAATCAGAAAGTGGTGCAGATTTCATCTGCATTTATGAGGCCCTCTATCAGAGCCCTCATTACAACAACAACTTTGATTTATATAGCGCCCTCCACGCCGGATGGCATCTCAGAGCGCCATTAGCCCTCAGTGAAAACGATCCTCATGACTATAACTAATTTGCTAAAGCCAGCTAATGCAGTTGATACCCATCTGCATTAAAATCCGTACTTGCATCACACCAGTTCTTGTCAGACTCTCCTGGCTCCACATCACCAAATTGTGTACTACCCAATCTCCTGCCCATTGCCTCCGCTCAGCTGGCTCCAGCCTCCTGCTTATCCCTCATCCCTTCTGTCCCACTGTTGGCGGCTGCCCACCATGCCACGAAACTGGAATTCTCACTCAACCCCTCCATCTTGCCCCATTTTCAGGTCCCTCCTGAAAACCTTCCTCTTTGACTGGGCCTATGGATACCTCCCACCACCCTCTGGCACAGCGTTGTGCTCCGCCACTGTCAAGCACTTTTCTACACACACTCCCATCAGCAGCCAGTTGCACACAGCAGTGTCCCACAACCAGTATATGTATACAGTATATGAAATAATAATACTTAGATTTTTGATATAGCACTTTTCACGTTTGCTAGACATCTCAAAGCGCTTCACAGAATATACTGTAAAGTGAATTAACTATATTTGTGGGCGAAACGCGGCAGCCAATTGCACACAGCAGTGTCCCACAAACAGCCGTGGATTGAAATGACCAATTTATTATAGTTTTGGGGGGATTATTGGATGAATTATTATTAGGCGGATGGAATAAGGAAACTTGCCCAAGGTTACACCCTGATCTGCTTAGATTCAAGTGCCCTAACCACTGAGCTACAGGACTCCTAGACCCTTTTGTTCCTCAATATGATTTGAAAACTATACCATTTGTTATTTTAGATAATAGATAATAATTGTTGCATTGGATTTATTGCCAGTCATATTGTTGAGATGTCTCAAAGCGCTTTAGTGGATTGACAGACTGTTGTGGGAGAAACACAACAGCCAATTGCGCACGACAATACAGCAAACAACATTTTACCTCCAGGTGGTGTACATATTTTGAATATTAAAGTATGTGCCACCTATCTGCCCTACTCAGCTGAGCAGACTACTGTATATCCTCCAACACTCTCCTCAGTTTCGTTACTGTAGGCTTCACTGCACATCTAAGCTTGTCCTTCACAAAGATAGTTTCATTCTCTAGCCTGGCATTTAAGTGAGAATTCACAAATCACCTGGCCACCTGAGAAAAAGAGTATGGTTTGTTTATTACCCATAAAACCACACGTATGTATTGCAATGCATTGGCCACATATTATAAATGCATCAAAGGTAATCCTTTTAAGAGTAATTATTGTTGGGTCTTGTATTGGTTAGACCACTCACCTCACAAGCAAGTGTAGTGATAATGGGAGACTTTAATTATCCCAACATTGACTGGCAGAATTATAGTGTAAAGGGCAAGGATGGAGAAGAATTCCTGAAATGTGTACAGGACAACTTTCTTGATCAGTATGTTTCCAGTCTTAACAAGGAAGGATGCAATGCTGGATCTAGTTTTGGGGAATGAGGTGGGGCAAGAACAACAGGTTTCTGTAGGTGAGCACCTAGGAAATAGCGATCTCAGTAGAATTAGATTCAGAGTAATTATGCAAAGTTGAAGACACTCAACTGGAAGAAGGCTAATTTCAGTGAGTTAAGAAGGGACCTAGCCAAGGTGAACTGGAAAGAACGATTGGCAGGTAAAACAGCTAACAAGCAGCGGGCAGTCTTCAAGGAAGACTGCATAGGTCAAAAACATTCCAACAAAGATAAAATGTAGGGCATCCAAATCTCCCTGGATGACTAGAGCAATTGGGCTTAAAAAATGAGCAAAAAAGCAAAAAAAATGAGGCTTATGACAAGTGTTAGGCTCAAAATACAGAGGTCAACCAAGCAGATTATAGGAAGAGCAGGAGAGAACTGAAAAAGGAAATTAGAGGGGCAAAAAGACTGCATGAGAAACAATTAGCAGGTAACATTAAAGGGAACCCTAAGGTATTTTACAAACATATTAAGAGTAAAAGATTAGTCAAGGGTAGGGTGGGGCCAATTAGGGGCCAAGGAGGAAATCTTATTGTGGAGGCAGAGGGCATCGCTGATGTACTGAATGAGTACTTTGCCTCTGTCTTCACAAGAGAAGAGGATGCAGCCAATGCTACAGTATTGGAGGAAAGGGTAGAAGAAATGGATAGGATTGGTATAAACAGAGAGGAAGTACTAAAAGGTTGACTGTGCTCAAGGGAGATAAGTCACCCGGTCCGGATGGGATGCATCCTAGGTTACTAAGGGAAGTACGGGAGCAAATAGCAGAGATGCTGGCCACAATCTTTCAATCTTCCTTGGACACAGGGGTGGTGCCAGAGGCCTGGAAGGTTGTGAATGTTACTGGCCTGTATAAAAAGGGGCAGAAGGACAAACCTGGGAACTACAGGCCAGTCAGTCTAACTTCGGTAGTGGGCAAACTTCTAGAGTCTATAATCAGGGACAACAAGATAGGTCTTCACTTAGAAAGATATAGACTAATAAAAGACAGCCAGCATGGATTTGTAAAGGCAAATCTTGCCTTACAAATCTGATAGAATTTTCTATGAGGTAACAGAATGGTGGACGAGGGTAGCGCAGTTGATGTAGTTTACATGGACTTTCAAAAGGCATTTGACAAAGTGCCGCATGTGAGGCTTATTAGGAAAGTAGAGGCCCACGGCATTAAAGGAACAGTGGCAGCGTGGATCCACAACTGTCTGCAAGACAGAAAACAGAGAGTTGTGGTGAGCGGCTGTTTTTCAGATTGGAGGGAAGTGTGAACTGGTGTCCCCCAGAGATCAGTATTGGGACCACTGCTCTTTTTAATATATATTAACGATCTGGACTTGGGTGTAGGGAGCACAGTTTCCAAGTTTGCAGATGATACTAAGTTAGGGAGAATAGTAAATAGTGAGGAGAATGGTAACCATCTGCAAGAAGATATAGATAAAATGGTGAAGTGGGCAGACGCATGGCGGATAAAATTTAATGCAGAGAAGTGTGAGATGATACATTTTGGGAGAAGAAATGAGGGGAGGCAATATAGGCTAGATAGTACAATTTTAAGGGGTGTGAGGGAACAGAGAGATCTGGGGATTTGTGTTAGTGACTCTTTGAAGGTGGCAGGACAGGTAGACAAAGCCGTTAAGAAGGCATATGGGGTATAGAGTACAAAAATCAGGAACTGCTGACTAACCTCTGTAAAACTTTGGTTAGGCCTCAGCTGGAGTACTGTGTCCAGTTCTGGTCACCACACGATAGAAAGGATGTTAAGACATTCCAAAGGGTGCAAAGAAGGTTTACTAGGATTGAGGGACTTCAGTTATGAGGAAAGGCTAGATAGGCTCGGTTTATTCTCTTTGGAATAGAGAAGGTTGAGAGGAGACCTAATAGAGGTTTATAAAATCATGGGGGGATTCGACAGGGTGAATAAGGAAAAACTATTTCCACTGGTGGGCAAATCTGACTCACGGTCACAGATTTAACAACAACAACTTAAACTTATAAAGCGCTTTTCACGTCGGGAGGACGTCCCAAGGCGCCGCACAGGAGGCGTGTGACCCGAGCTGGGAGGGGAGTGTTCGGGAAGGGGTGAACGAAAGGGGAAGTCGAAAAATTCGGGGGGGAACAAAAGGCACGGTCGAAGAGGAAAGTCTTCAAACCGGCCTTGAAAGAGGAAAGGGAAGAAACAAGGCAGAGGGATTGGGGGATAGAATTCCACAGGGTGGGAGCGGAGAAACTGAAGGCCCGGCCTCCGATGGTGGGGCGGTTCGGGCGGGGGGCTTGGAGCAGGCCAAGACCTGCTGAACGGATGGTCCGGGTGGGCTTGTAGGGGGAAGAGTAGGTCGGAAAGATAGGGCGGGGCAAGGCTGTGTAAGGCCTTGAAGGTGAGGACGAGGATCTTGAACTCAATCCTCTGGAGGATGGGGAGCCAGTGGAGACAGGCGAGGGTGGGGGTTATGTGGTCGCGGAGGCGGGTGCGGGGTAGTACACAGCCTGCAGAGTTTTGGATGACCTGCAGCCTGTGAATGGAGGAACTGGGGAGGCCGACGAGGAGAGTTTCCGTAGTCCAGCCGTGAGGTGATGTATGCGTGCACGAGTGTTTCGGCAGCGTGGGGGGTGAGGTAGTTGAAACTAAAATATTTTCAAAACGAAGCAGAGGGGAGCTGAGGAGAAATTTGTTCACTCAGTGGGTCGTTCAAATCTGGAATGCATTGCCTGAAAAGGTGGTGGAGGCCGATTCGATAACAACTTTTTAAAGAGAATTAGATCATTATTTAGGGAGAACATGTCTGTTAGGTTATGGGGAGAGAGCTGGGCACTGGGATTGAGTTGCTCGTTTCAAAGAGCCGGCACAGACTAGATGGGCCGAATGGCCTCCTTTTGTGCCATAAAATTCTATGATTCAATAGGACCTGGGTTCGATTCTCAGCAGGGCAAAACCTCGGGCAAGTTTCCTTACTCCACACGTCTGTTTACCAAGCAGTAAATTGGAACACAGTTGTTGGATTGGTGGATCACTTTCTGAGGGCTAATAATCCGTTCAAATAAATACAGTAATGATTTGGTCACTTCAATCCATGACTGTTTGTGGGACACTGCTGTATGCAATTGGCTGCTGCGTGTCACCCAAAAAATGTACATTCAATTCACTTTACAGTATGTTCTGTGAAGCACTTTGAGATGTCTTAGTCACATAATAAGGCGTTATATCAAAGGCAATGTTTTTTATTTTTATTATAAGCCTCCTGGATTGTTCACAATAGGCTCTTGAGTTATTTTTAAAATCAACTTTCATTTTGTATTATTTTTAGACTTCCAGCTTTCTGTGGGAAAAGGAAAATTCACATTTCTCTCAAGCTCCCAAGTGAGTAGCTGACCAAATTGGATTCAATTCTCTGGTTCCTGCAGCGTCTTGCAACCATTCTGGGGAAGAATCAACTACATCGAGACAGGGTGGAAAGTTAATTTATCATCAGGAGTCTGGAAAGGCCATAGTCCCACATTTGGATGGTGAAGTTAAATAATAATAATAATCATCCTTGCACCTTAACATGTCTTTGAGCTATCTCAAAGCGCTTCACAGAATATACTGTAAAGTGAATTATAAAAATAATAATCCTTGCATTTGATATAGCGCTTTTTACGTCTTCTAGACGTCTTAAAGTGCTTCTCAGAATATAACGGAAAGTGAATAGACTATATTTTGTGGGCGAAATGAGGAGGCGATTGCACACAGCAGTGTACCACAAACAATCGTGGACTTAAGTGACTAATCTTTTTTAAGGGAGGATTATTATTAGGTTTCGCCCTGCTGGGAATTAAACTCAGGTCTCTCGCTTGTGAGATGAGTGCTCCAATCACTGAACTATAGGACTCCACATTATAATTGACTGTTAACCTCAATGAAAAGAGATGGTAGAAGAGAATATTGACAAGACTTCTTATCTCAATAGCAGTAATAATAGTCACATTTGATATAGCGCTTTCACACACCATTGAAATGTCCCAAAGCATAGGAAGTGTATTTTATGTGTGAATTTTCATCCATTCTAAGGGATTTGTTTGGTTTTAAGATCCTGTAGCCTATCCCAAATCTCACGCCTCACTTATGTTAAAGTTCTGGAGCTCAAACAATGTTTGCTGGTTGCAATAAGGGGCATTTTTAAAACATTGCTATGAAGGAGTCATTTAATGTGCTTGTTTCCTGTTCATTCTCTTTTGCTTTTCCTTAAATGGTACAGGCATATGAACACAATCCACATTTTGCAGTAAAGTTAACACAAAGGTACATCGAAGAGTTGGTAGTTTATTGCCATGAATATGAGAAACATTTCATGTTTTTGTTACTGCGCAGGAAAAGACCGTTTGGCGTTCAGTTGGTGAGTTTTTTCCACATGATCCACTAAATTTAATCCCATTCACCTGCTTGTATCTTTCCACACTATTATTCTCATTGTCGAGCTAACTATATCCCTCCTTCAAAATACAACTGTCTTACTTAACACTCACAATGCAAATATCTGCCAGATTCTTTCAATGGGTCATCATTAGCAGTGTCACACATTCCAGGACCAAGCCAGCATTTGGAAATGGGGGAGAAATTTGTTAGCAGGGAGGTGTCCCAAGAAACTCTCAATGATTCTGATCTAGGTATACAGTACACAGTTGTGTGTAGTGCTTTTTTTTGGTCATCACCAACTAAAGAGTGCCCAAATTCGCACAACAGTGTTTCACAGTCATGGGCTGAGTGACCAAATTATTATTTATTTTGAAAATAATATTACTCCGCTAGAAAAGCAATCTGCTAATCGACTAACAACTGCTAGGTAAACAAGAGTCGTGTGGAGTTAGGAAACTTGCCTGACATTTCACCCTGCCTGGGAAACAAACCCAGGTCCTTTCACTTGTGAGGTGAGTGCTTTAATGCAGTGTTCTGAATTGAACTAAAATAAGTAAATAACTGTCTATAGTTACTGCAGCTTGGATGAGATGGTATCTGGCCAGTAAAATCACTTTCCTTTCCCAGGAGGCTTCACACTTGCAATCGATGGTTTTGTGACAAGGCTTTGCAATGGTATTGAGGTTCACATTGAGACAACAAATTACATTTGTATAGCATCTTTCACTTCAAGAGGGCCCAAGTCATTACACGGTCAGGATTTCTCTGCTAGGAATAGGAATCAGGAAGAGGAAGGGAACGAGGAAACGGAGAGGGAGAGATGTAGGGACGGAGGATGGAGTTCCAGAGTCCGCTGAGCGGAGGGAGCAGACAGGTTGATATAGGGTTAGCAGGTTGCAGAGGTAGGCAGCAAGGCCGTAGAAGGCTTTGAAACGTGGATGAGGATTTTCAATTCCATCCAACGGGAATCAGTGGAGCCGGGTGAGGATGGGGGCAATTCTCATAATTAACCCATTTACAGAACATACCATTTTTAAACTCACCCAGAGCCGGTCCATATTGCCCCAAGATTCAGGGATTGAAGGCACCTTTACAATACAATTTTAGTTCCAGTTGTGATATTTTCTTCAGCATTTCACTTCCCTTACCTCAGTGTGCAACAGACTCATATAAGCCACTCTTGAGTTAAGCATTGTTGTGCTGTCAGCCTGTGGAGATAAAGCGATGTGTAAACTCTGCCAAAAAGTTTTAATAACCGCTGGCACCGGATCACCACTGTTCTGCTCTCTTTTATTAGCACATAAGGATGAGGGTGGAGTTGGCTCGATTCAGAGAGTGCCTTTGTGCTGTGGAATTATGCAGGTCTGTTGTGATAAGTGTCATGTCACAACCAGGGGAAGGGTTACAACAGATATTTTGTGGCTCTCTGATTACCTTGTCTGGAAGAAATTGTACTGTTACGGTGCCCACAATGACAGAAATATCTCAAAAAAGAGCTCCAGAATTATAGCATTGGGCAAATAAATACACAGAGGAATTCTTAGAATTAGGTGGTCTCCTGCAAGACTAAATGAAAAAATAAAGCAATTGTTGACACATTTCTATGGCAATTAGTAATATGTTGCAATTTTAGGTCACAGGCTCGCTCTAGTCAACTTGTGTTTAGGATAGTCAAGTTAATATTGTGTTTATAGTTGAGTGGGGTCTTTTTGGAGCTGAACTGGCTCCCAAGGTGTCAGGTTTGGCAGTGGATTGTCAGATCAAGTTGGCCCTCTATCTAACAATAATAATAAAATTGGTCATTTCAATCCACGACTGTTTGTGGGGACACTGCTACACGCAATTGGCTGCCGTGTTTCACCCACTAAATAGTCAATTCACTTTACAGTATATTCTGTGACGTGCTTTGAGTTGTCTAGAAGATGTGAAAAGCGGTAGCTATATCAAATATTAGGATTAATATTATTATCTGTGACAGTCTAGGTAGTCCTGTGCCGGGCGGGTCACAGTATTCCAGGGCACTACTGATAACAATCCATTCCAGCTGATCGGCAGGACTTGGAAGAGGCAGGACTCTGGAATTTCCATGTGTAGGTGGGTTGCATGGAATTCTCGGTTTGGTTTGGGATAGCATGACAATGGGTTTTCAGACGTCAGACACCTCACGCAATGTGTTTAAGGGAGGTCACCTCAATAATAATATCTGTGTGTAGCTTTTGTGGTGTGTTTAATGGGAGGAACTGACTATATGGAGCTAGCATGTTGTGAGCAGACACTCCAGTTATTAGTTATAACTAAATCATGTCACCGCACTTTACAATATAGTGAAGCACTTTCAGACGTATCAGCGTGATACGGCGCTAAATCAAATGCAACAATTATTATTATTCCTCTGCCCTCCTCTCCAATGCATAACTGCACATGACAAGACGAGGAATATTTAACTCCTGTAGTTCTATGCCTTTCTTCAATTTCACCAAAGTCTAGCTTTGAAAGGTTTCCATGAATTCTGTAAATGCACAAAATCTCTGTACACCTTACCCACCGAGTGCAGGTGTTCATTATGTGGAAAGGAAGAGCTGCCTAAAGACATTACTTGGCAAAAATGCATTGTTTCATTTCTGAGAATTTATTACCACATTTGTAGTGACAGAGCATTGCAAATTGGATAGGCCATTTAAATTCCAGTGTCTTAGAAACAGTAATTTATTTGATTTCACTCTCTCACCCCATTACATTTCCAAGTATTTTACAGAATGGTTTACTGTGAAGCACAGACATTTTAGGCACAACTTTTTGGACCCCCAATACAGTGTCTTTGTGAATTGAAGTGCATCACAAAGATGATTGGGGTCGACAGGTAGAGGGAATTCAAGGAATGTTGACCAAACGAAAGTCAGAGGTATATTTTTAGTTGATTACTGAAGACAGGCAGAACAAGGTGTCAGAATAATATTGGGGATGAAGTTACTTCAGTTATGTGGAGAGACAAGAGATGCTGGGATTGTTCTCCTTAGAGCAAAGACGGTTGAGAGATTTGATGGAGGTATTCAAAATTATGAGGAGCACTGATAGAATAAATAAGGAGAAATGGTTTCTTCTGGTGGGTGGGTTGGCAACTGGAGGACACAGATTTAGATAATTGGCAAAAGAACCAGAGACGAGGGGAGAATTGTGGTTTTTTTTAAATCAGAGAATTGTTACGATCTAGAATGCACTGCCTGAAAGAGTGGTGGAAGTAATAAAAAATAAAATATATAATAACCCTTCCATTTTATATAGCGCTTTTCAAGTCTTCTAGACGTCTCAAAGTGCTTCACAGAATATACTGTAAACAACAACAAAATTACACTTATAGAGCGCCTTACACATCAGGACGACATCCCAAAGTGAACTGACTGTATATTTGTGGGCGAAAGGCAGCAGCCAATTGCACACAACAGTGTCTTCCAAACAGTCGTGATTGAAGTGAGCAATTTTTTTTCGAGAGATTATTATCAGGCGTGTGAAGTAAGGAGAGTTACCGAAGGTTTCACCTTGTTGGGAATCAAACCCAGATTTCTTGTTTGGAAGGTGAGTGCTCTAACCACTAAGCTACAGGACTCCATATAAGGGGAACTCCACTCCACAAGTAGATTTAATATCATCTTTCGGAAGGGAATTGGATATATATATATCTACACACACACACAGATAAAAGGCTACTCGCTAAGAGGGCTAGTTGGATAGCTTTTTCAAAGAGCTGGCACGGATACGATGAAACAAATGGCCTCCTTCTGTGCTGTACAATTCTCTAATTCTAGGTGCAACCAAAGGGATTTGGGGAGTTTCACAAAGCAGAAGACGAGTTGCTGAAGACTCAGCCACTATTGGTGGGATGGACAGAGTGAGGAATGAGCAGAGCAGGAATAATACACAACACAGACAGGAAAATACATCAACCTGTGTTTATACAGCACCCTTCACACACGGTAGCGTCTCAAAGAGCCAGGACTGAGGAAGTTTACAAAAATAGGTGAGCCAAGATCGAAGGCAAATGCAACAGCGATGAGATAGATGGCATTTTATTGTTTGGGTTGAACTTGGGAATTGAGGGAGATACATTGGCCTGGATACCAAGAGAACCTCACAGTCCGTCCTCACAACAGTCCTGTGGGATCTTCAACATCCGTGTTAATCAGCCGAACAGGGCAGACAATTTAACATTTCACCTGAAGAAAAGAGTGCTAAGCCACTACTAACCCACATTCTACATGAGAATAACATACATTTTTGAGATGCACAATACAATCAATCTGACACTCTCTGGGAACACCATCATTTGTCCAAGTATCAATGCCTTCTTTACAGCAATTGTTTTTTCTGTGGATCTGTTACAGTTGAGGTGGTTTAGGATTACTGTAAACCTCGCATAAATCATATCAGTTGGGACCATATATTTAACATGACTTATGCAAAGTACTGTATGAGTTACATCCACCTTGCAACCTCTTGGGACAGATGTACCACTGAGGCGATTTTATGATTTACATTGATTAGGGGGTGCGGGAACCCTTACAAAGTAAAGATAATTTTCTCTTTATCACCCCTGTAATGGCTTTCCTTTCATCGCAATTTACCTCAATATAACACGCAAGATAAATATTACAGAAATGCTACTTTAGTTGATGTGTCTATCATTCTTTGACCTTTTTGAATGTACTGTATATTGATTTCAAGCGACTTCCTACCACAGCCATCAAAATCATGAGCTCCTTTATTCTCACGTATCTACAACACTGACCCCTATTAACTTTCCACTATAGCAACGAGAACTTTCTTGCTTGAGAAATGCTCGTAGTGTTTGAGTAGCCTCAAAACACGATTCCTGGGAACCTGCATCCAGCTGTTCACTACCCTCTCAACATGAAAAGAGCTCATTGTCACATTATATCCTATAACTGCTCCAAATGTGATTTGGAGTCTCTCAAGCAAAGGATGCACGTTCGACAATTGACAAGTGACAGAAATAAAAATCAATCTCTAGCTTTTTTTTACTGATAAACGGTGCTGAGGTCAGAGGGGATGATAAGTAAGTGATTTTTTTTAGGATAAATTAAACCAAAATGGAGCCAAACCCATGAGTTAAAATCAAATGTTACAAGAAATATACAAACACATGGCATTCAGTCCTATCCACTTCCTGACGTGATGTCTTCTGAGATGGTGATTTTCCAAGCCAGTCAGAGTAAACACCCGTCTCCCAGCCTCTTTAACTTGTTAAAGCTGAGTGTAGGATGTTTACAGTGTCTGATGCTCAGTTGGAAACGCTGCACAGAGTAAAAGTAGTTAGTCTGTTTCATAAATCTCCCTGAAACACATATCCCAGAGCTAACATTTAACATATTTTTATATTTACAGCGCCTTGCTACTTTGAAATGCCTCAGAGGATCGAATTCAAGATCCTCGTCTTCACACTCAAATTCCTCCACTGCCTCACCCCCACCCTATCAGTGGCTGATTTCTGCAGGCAAACATGGCAGCCATTTTGTGCAACCAACCATGAGAACATCCTCCTAAAGTGAAAGGCGCTCTATCAATGTAATTTTGTTGTTGTTTGGGGTCTGTTGGCTGGGACACTGAGAAAAACTCCCTACTCTTTCCCAATGCCATTGACCTAAAAGCCAAACACAGGGCGATTCAAAAGTCCTTATGGATAGGTCTATACAAGATGTTCAAACTCCATGTAGATGTTTACACACATCAATTCGGGTGACAAAACTCGCGATTATACACTTCTCCTGTAATAGCTACACACTCTCTACCAATGTTGTCTTAAAAAGAACATCAATAATCAAAAGCGTAAATTTACCCTGTAGATGGGACTTCTGTTTTAACGTCTAATTTGAAGTAATCCATGGTTACCCCCAGTAATTACAGTGTCTGCCATGTTTGGCCCACAAAATACATAATCAATTTACTTTACAGTGAAGCGCTTTGAGAAGTATAAATGTAAACTGCTGCACTGGAGCATGTATGGTGTGTGAGCATAAATCCTAAAGTAGGTTTTGAATTCACTATTTAACCAGGGGTAAAAATGATAATAATCCTTGCATTTGAGATAGTGCCTTATCACATTGTTGAAACATATCAAAGGTTTCATAGAATATATTGTAAAGTGTCACTGTCTATTTTGTGTTTGAATTGTGCACTGCAGTGTCTCACAATCGTGGATCAATGACTCAATTATTATTACCTTCAAAGTAATTATTCCCTTCGGAAAGTGATCTGCCAATCAACTAACAACCAGGTTTATACCTACTATGATGAAAAGTACCTACTGCCAGGTAAACAGAGGCGGATGGAGTAAGGAAACATGTCTAACGTTTCAACCTGCCTGGGAATCAAAGCCAGTTCCCATTATTAGTGAGGCGAGTGCTCTAATCGATACCTAACAGGACTCCACATTACCAAACAGGGTAGTTACTTTTGTAAGCGAACATGTCACCACAAGCAGCGCAGAGGTGAGTGACCAATTTACCTCAGCATGGAGAGGCAAACCTCTTAAGATCTCAACTCTGTACCAAGATTAGTCAGGAAAGAATGTGGAACTCAATGGGGAACTGTTTAAATCCTTGACTAATGCAATCTGGCTCAGCATCAAACATCTTTCAGACTACTGTCTCCCTCACGTGATGTAATGGAAAAAAAGAAACAAAATCCAGAACCTGAAAGGAAAAAAGCGTCTTAAAAACAAAACACATTCAACCACAACCAAGCACTCGTTCACAAATGAAGCCTTTAATAAGTAGCATCCATATCCAGTTCACATCAAAATGAACTGGAGCTTGTGAACTACACACACACATACAGTGGGCAGAAGTTATCAGTTCCTGACGTCTTAATAAGTGGAGAGACGTTAAAAAGTTGGGACTATTTTTGTTGGCGCAGAGTTGATGGGGGAGGGGAGATGGAAAATTAAGAGATTTTCCAGAAGTATGAATGGTTTTGATAGAGTAAATAGAGAGGGGGTGGGGGAAGGGGGTGAGCGTAAGTGTATATTTTCATAGGATAAATATAGATACTAAAGAGAGAGGGATTATTTTAATAGATTGCTTGCATTACACAGAAAGCAAGTAGCAAGTGGAAATTAATTGAAGTTTGTAACCAAAAGAGTAGAGGCTTGGGCTCTCCCTCTTTCACACACACACACTCATTCTCTCTACACACCCATACAAATGGGATTATTACCCCAGGAAAGCAATCCACCAGTTGACTAACAACTGTGTTCCAATTTACTGCTTGGTAACCAGGAGTGTGCAGTTAGGAAACATGCCCCAGGTTTCGCCCCATATAGGAATCAAATCCGAGCAAGGAATCTAACCACTACGCTGCGGGACTCCCAATATATACTGAGCACAAATACAGACCTTCCATTTACTGTGGCAGAATTGTACTTTTAGCAAGTACAGTTAAGCTCTCCCAGCTGACCATGTGAATGTTACGAATTGGTAACACTCTCAGAAGTCCAGACAAAGGAAAGCAAAGCGTTGAACCTTGAGGTCTATCATACGATATGTGTAAAACTCGGCTACCAGTCACCCAGACGTCCCCTGAAATAAATCATTCACAGCCCAATTACTGTACAAGGATCAGTTTGGCAATCAACTAATTCCATAGTTAAGTACATCATTAAAAGAACCAAGAATTCCTTCTTTAATAATAATCATCCTTGCATATGATATAACGCTTTTCACATTTTATCGACTTACCACACTGTTGAGATGCCTCAGTGTGTGACACAGAAAATAAGTGTAAAGTGAAGTATACTTTGTAGGTAAAATGCAGCAGCCAATTGCGCACAGCAGTGTCACACAAAGAGTCGTGGATTGACTAACCAATTTATTATCATATTTTTTTCAGAATTTATTATTAAACCTGGAAAGCGATCCACGAATCGACTAACAACCGGGTTCCTACTTACTGCCAGGTAAGTAGGAACCCGTATGGAATAAGGAAACTTGCCTAAGATTTCACCACATCCAGGAATTGGGGCGATGCAAGGGCTCTAACCAATACTCTACAGGGCTCCACACATGTGTAAATAATCCAGCTGTGTTTACACATGGTTTGCACACAAGTGCAGAATATGGCTGTGTTTGCACCTCGTGCACAATGATCGCACTGTCTTACCTCCTCTCCCCGTCACCTTACCAAGTGCTGTCTGACCTTACACACTAGGCATCACTTTATTTGCAGTGATCCACTGAGATTCTGTACCAGCTTCCTCACAGCTGGTATATTTTGTAACAGCCACAATTTAGTCATTAAGTAAAATCCCAATGGTGTTTAGACTTACACTATCTCCATAGCATTTTAGAGGATCCAAAAATTATGTAAAGTCCTTTATGAAGTCGGTAGGAAGTAGGAAGCCGAGGCCGAAGCTCAGGTTGAAATTCAAAGATTTGCCAATTTCTGGATTTGATGAAATGCCTGTTGATTTGGATCACTATTGGAAACAAGAAGAGTATTTCTTTCCCCTAATTTGCCGGCCAGCAAATCTCCACATTATGTGCTGTTTGTTAGCAGTTTTGTGATGCCTTGCCGTACACCAATAGCTGACAGATTTGCCTACGTTAAATAAATTATTCTATGAAAATAGAAGTGTATCGGTTAGAGCGCTTGCCTCGCGAGTGAGAGGACCCGGATTTGATTCCTGCAAAACCTTAGGCAAGTTTCCTTGCTCCACACGTCTATTTGCCTAGCAGTAAGTAGGAATCCGGCTGTTAGTTGATTGGCAGATCGCTTTTATGGGGGGTAATAATCCTTTCAAAACAAAGATAAATTCAATTTGGTCACTCAATCAACGATTGTTTGTGGGACACTGCTATGCGCAATTGCCTGTTGCGGTTCACCCACAAAATGTAGTCAATTCACTTTACAGTGTATCCCGCAAATGGCTTTCAGACTTCTCAACAGCATGATAAGGTGCTATATCATAAGGATTATTATCATTATAACTTTTTTCATTTTACAGTAATTACTGTAAGTAGCTGTGAGATTTTTGATCTGATCAGGTACTGTAAAAGTCTCTTCCTCTACTGGAAATCTTTCACAAGTTCCAAGTGAAACAGACAAAAGATTGGCGGCCCCGGTCCAACCTGACTTCCTAGATAGAGAACAATGGAGTGGGGGGGGGGGGAGTGGGCTGGGTATAAACACAAAGGCTGCTATCTCACATGGTGTGAAACTACGGGAGAATATTTTCCAGAATATTTACTGGAACACTTGTACAAGACTAACTGGCTTCCACACTCTGGCTCTGGCTGTAGCCGGCTGCCGCAAACATCAGACTGAAAGCTGGAGCTGCTGTTTTACAGCTTCCAGTCGGGGATGTTTACAGCAACAGAGTACATATGGAAGGAGGCCTTAGGCAACCCACATCACCTGAAGTATGTCCCTTCTGGTCTCCAATTTCCGTCTCTTGATGTTCAAACTACGGAAAACAGCCCAATTTTTTGGGCAAGGTCTGACACAAGGGGAAACCCATCACCACGCTTCAGAGTCCAAACTCAACTGAGAATTCCTTGCATCCCACCTACCTACGCATGGAAATCTCAGACGTAGATTGTTGGACTGGAATGCACTCTTCCCATGGAGGGTAGCATCTGGAAAGCATGAGGCTCAGGTCAGCAAGAGCCAAGGCCTGGGAATCCCAGGGTATCTCCCTGGAAACAAAGGATTATTGGAGGGCAACTGAAGGAGGGAGGATTTCCAGGTGCGAGAACTCCCTTTAAAAAGAACCCTCCAACCTTGGTTTGGTGTTCCATACTAATTGCCCAATCACAATCCTGTTGACAATGCTGAAGACTTGAGCCAGGTCACTAGTTAACTCGGGGATTTCAAAAAAGATTGTTGGGAACAAGTCTCTGTTGTGGCTGGCATCTTATCAAATGCATTCCGAAAATCCGTGTGTATGACATCCGTGTGAATCGCACTCAATTAACCAACTTCACTTTGCTAACCTTCATCTCACCCCCGTTTCCTGCCACAGTGAAGGTCACAGGAGAGCATTTGATCATCCATTTGAAGCAACGTCATAATCTGTGTTTTTTTAAAAAACAATAATACAAGACAAATACAAAGTTTTGATTAGCGCCTTTCATATCAGGAGGACATCCTAAGGCGCTAGACGTTCAGGGATTTGAACCCAAGCAGGGGTTGGGGGTAGGACGGTGACTGAAGGGACAGTTGAAGAGGACGGTCTTGAGATGGGCCTTTAAGGGGGCAAATGAAGGAGAGAAGCGAAGGAACTGTTGGATGGAGTTCCAAAGGGTGGGGGCAGCGAGGCCGAAGGCCTGACCACTGATGGCGGGGTGAAACCATGCAAGGGACGTGGAGCAGGCCGGAAGGGGTGAACAGGTTGATACGGGATTAGCAGGTCGCAGTGCTAGGAAGGAGAAAGACCATGGAGGGCCTTGAAGGCTTTCATAATTTGAGTTTACTGCGGTCGAATACCAACTTGGTTGTGGTGGTTGAGCATCCTCTAACCGTGCACCAAATGTGATGACTCTACAAAAGAAAAGAGCAAGAAATTTTACAATTATGAAAGGGTAATTCTGCAACTCCCCGCTTCCCTCCGCAGATCCTAATTAAATAACAATTGGCACCAAAAATTGCTCTGGACAAGCTTTCGCATAAACAGGCGTGACTTCCTCAAACACGCCTGCTGGGAGCAGATTTCCCTTCGCTCCCGATAGAGACTTTCACGTCCCACGCCCTCAGGATCTCTTTGCTCGGGAGCAGGAAATGGGTATTTAGACTAGCACCCTAGTGCTCTGAGGGTAAGGCTTAATTTAATGTTGCAGTGAATTACTGCATATACAAGCTCCTAATTTCTCTTTTACACTATGCTTACAGGTTAAAACAACAAATTACATTTACAGTCGCCTTTCACATCACAAGGTGCCGGACAGTCAGGGATTTGGAACCAAGCTGAGGGTGAGGATCAAGAGTAGTGGAGGGCAAGCATAGGAGGGTGGCGAAGAAGAAGGTCTTGAGACGGGCCTTGAAAGAGGCAAAGGAGGGAGCGAGGCAAAGGGACAGTGGGATGGAGTTCCAGAGAGGTGAGGGCGGAAAGTGCGGGAGAAGTGAAGCAGGCAAGAGTCCGCTGAATGGATGGAGCGGACAAGTAATAAATTAAGATTCACTCCCCACCCCCCCGCCCCCCACCCCACCGACCATCAACTCTGGCCATCTATGGACTCACAATATTTAAGCCTATGACTGCATCAATTGAACTGTTAGAATTGTTAAAACGTCCTCAGGTTTGGGTGGCATCCCTAGAAGCAGAGACCCTCAGCCAAAGAGCCGCGCTGTTGGAAATCTCTGTGATGCTCAGTACTGTATGTAAAGAAAGAGAAAAAAATCATTAAGACTTTCCAATAGCTTTACTTTTGCTCCCAATATATTTATGCCCTAACAAAGGGTTTGGTATCTTCCTTCCTCTTTTACTGGTCAAAATTAAACACAACACAGTCGTTTAATAAAAAACACATTAAGATGCTCAAGTGGGAACATATCCAGCATTAATACCTTGACGTCTCTCTCTCTCTATATACACACACCTCTATTGCCTCCACTGCTATCTCCCACTCACCACCCACTTCCTTTGCTCTTCTGATCAGCCACTGATACACAGGAACGTTCTTCCAAAACCCTTCACCTGCTCTTCAATGCTCTGATATAATTCCTTGTTATGTCAGCATGGCTCAGTGGTGGCACTTCTGACTCTGAGGCAGAACATGTGTGATGTCGGGGCTTGGAATTACATAGTCTAAGCTGACCCATCAAAGTAGTGGACATTAAAGATCTTGCGGTGCTATTGAAAGAGAAGTGAGTTTCTCTCTCCCGGTGCCCTAGACGACGACAATCCCCCAAATAAAATCGGTCACTCGCGGTCCAATCTCTACGGCAGTTTGTGGGACATTGTTGGGCGCAGTTGGCTGCCCACAAAAAAAACAGTGACTACACTTTACAGTAAATTCTGTGAAGCGCTTTGAGATGTCTCGATGGCACTATATCAAATGTAAGGATTATTATTTTCTCTCTGTTCGAAAAGGGCCATTGTCTCTATGAAATGCTTTGAGACGTTCAGATTGTGTGAAATGCACAAAGCAAGGCAAGTTTCTCCACACACACACAAAGCAGTTTCAAAGTACCCATTTTAGGTCTCAAAAGCTACAGGGTTAATGTGGTCTAAATCATTAAAATTTATTGTTAACATGTTAACGCCCAAACACTACTTTCCGCTTAGAACATTAGTGTCATTACTTAGTACGAATGAAACTTATCTGGTAAAGGTCACAGTTTTCCAAGGTGTGGTTATATCTCTGGTCATACAAGACCTGAGCTGTTTATTGCAGAATTGCCTGGGTCTTTTCACTGTGTGTTGGACGGAGTGAGAAAGCATTGATGGGGAGCACAAACTAGTTCAAAGTCTGCTTAAGAATAGAATGGAGTCTTTATAAAGATAAATAGACATAGTTAAACAGTGAAAAATTCCTCTCAAAGGCCTGGTGAATCAGTAACATGGGGGCATAAACTCAGGATATTCGCTGTAAGAGTTAAGGTTAAGAAAGGTCCGATGAGAATGTGGAATGTTTTGCCACAAGCGGCAATTTAGAGCTTCTGATCATAACATTTTAAAAAAGGATTCAGATAAATATTTGAAAAAGAATTGAAAAGTACGTGAAGCAAGCAGTGGATGAAGTATTGAATCCTGTAGCGTATTCGTTAAGAGAACTCGGCTGGCATGTTAGAGGACCTGGGTTCCATTCCCAGCAGGGCAAACTGATGGGCAAGTTTTCTTATTCCTCATGCCTCTGTTTACCTGGCAGTATGTAGCAACCCGGTTGTTAGTCGATTAGCAAATCGCTTCTCCATGGGGTAATTGCTGTACTCAATCGGGCTGCAATGTTTGCCTACAAAGAGTAGATTCGCTTCAAAGTAAGCACAGAACTTCACCCAACATGAATGGCACTACATCAAATATAGGGAAGACTTATTATTATGCAAACTGCTGATAACCAAATGCTATGAGATGCTACCTGGTGTGGAGGGCACTATATAAGTACAAGTTGTTGTAGTCCTCTCCTGCAAACCACAGGTGCATCTCTTCTTAAACCAATGTCTCACCTACACATTCAGATGACGCTGAAGATGCGTTGGCAAGATTAGAAACAAGGAAATTCTTCCAGTATCCCGACCAACAATCCTCCATTTTTAAACTGGTAATTCACTTTATAATTCACTTTATGCTCTGTGGGTTCTTACCATGCCTACAAAAAACAGTCACTACACCGGGCAGGAATTACTGTAACACACCTGAAGACATTGTGACATAAGACACTAAATTGCAAGTATAGGTAGACCTCGCTTAACGTTGCTTCGGTCAACGTTGTTTCGTTATTACGTCGCTGATACATAGGGAACATATTCATTTGATGTCGCAAAGTTTGCTATTATGTTTTTTGCGCTGGTGGAAACAAACTACTTTGGGTTGCGTAGGTGTACACAGACGCTGAACGTCCGGTATTCTTGCACGAGTTTGCTTAATGTCATTTCGCTTAAAGTCACACTTTTCGTGAACACAATTGCGACGTTACTAACTGCACAGTACTTTCATTATGTAAGCAAATTGGTTCACAGTGCCCAAATCTACCTGAACAGGATCCAAAGGATGGCACCTTTGACAATGCAACACCCATCTAGCACTGAACTGGAATGTCAACTTAGACCATTTGAGTTCCAAATCCCGACATGATGCTTGAACCCACAGCCTTCCAACTCAGAAACGAGAGTGCTTCCAACTAAGCCAGGCTGACAAGACAATGAATGGCACTTTTCCAGAAGTGAAGGAAGATTCTCCCAGTGTCCTGTGACAATCCTCCAGATAGAGAATAGGTCATTCACCTCATGACTGTTTTTGGAGGCAAATGTGGCTGCTATTTTGTGCACAACAAGGTCTCACAATCATAACAACTTGCATTTATACAGTGTCCCTCGCGCTGGATGGTATCTCAACGCTGTATTGCCCTACTATTGACAATTCCCTGTGAAGCACTAAGACACATTGGATATTCTGAGCGCTATATCAAATGCAAGGCTTATTATTTATTTTATTAAGTCTTGTGGGGGAGATGAGGAGCCCACAGTTGAATGCAAAAAAAGAAATTTGACAGGTGACCAAGATAGCAATCCAACATTGCATTGTCATTCAACCTTGATAACGTGCACGCCAGAGTTGACATTCCCATGGCAGAAATCCGTAAAGTGGTAACAGAAATAGCAGGAAACGCACAACAGATCAATCAGGATCTGATAAGGAGAAGACATTGTGGCTGACAGTGGCTGATAGAAACATTAACCCACCCATGGTCAGCTGCCCTGAGGTTAAACTCCAACATATTTCAGGATTTTGTTCAGTTTTCCGAGTCACAAACACTCTGTTAAAATGTATCCCCAGCAGGTCAATTTTAATATCTATGAAGCCCTGTAGCGTAGTGACTACAGCACTTGCCTCGCAAGCGAGAGGTCCCAGGTTCGATTCTCAGCCAGGGAAACACCTTAGGCAAGTTTCCTTACTCCACACGCACCACTGTTTACCTAGCAATAAGTAGGAAACCGGTTGTTCGTTGATTGGCGAATCACTTTCCTGGGGGTAATAATCCTATAAAAAATGTTTCGAAAATTGGTCACCGAATCCATGATTGTTTATGGAACACTGCTATGTGCCATTGGCTGCCGCATGTTCACCACAAAATTAACAGTCACAACTCTTTAAAGTATATTTTGGGAAGCACTTTGTGATGGCTCAGTGACATGGTAAGGCAAATGCAAGGATTATTATTTTCTTGCCCCTCAATTCCCTTCAAAGTCACACACCTTCCTGTTCATGCCATCGTTTCCAGCTCTACTACCCTCTACCCATGCCCTCCTCTTCTCTAACTTATCTGCTACAAGTTGCTCACCTCCAAACCGGTGGTATCCCAACCACTGCCTTGCTTGCTCTCTTGAACGCTTCCCAAATCTTTATAATTTCTTCTCTCCCTACCTCCATGAAGCCTCTTTGAGACATTTATCTTCCATTAAAAAGCACTTTTCAGGGAATGGGGGAGTGGGCAGGTGGTGCCAGGATTTACATATTCCATCAGCAGTCTTAAAACATTTAATCCTACTGTTAAACCATAGAATCATATTGTACAAAAGGAGGCCATTCGGCCCATCGAGTCTGTGCCGGCTCTTTAAAAAGAGCAATTCAATCCCACTCCCCAGCTCTCTCCCCATAACCCATCCTCCCCAAATAAATGTCTACCTCTCTTTTAAAAGTTGTTATCGAATCGGCCTCCACCACCTTTTCAGGCAATGCTTTCCAGATTCGAACAACTCACTGAGTGAAACAATTTCTCCTCACCTCCCCTCTGCTTCTTTTTGAAACTATTTTAAATCTGTGACCACGAGTCACTGATACACCCACCAGTGGAAACAGTTTTTCCCTGTTTACTCTGTCGAATCCCCTCATGATCTTGAAAACCTCTATTAGGTCTCCTTGTAACCTTCTCTGCTCCAATGAGAATAAACCTAGTCTCTCTAGCCTTTCCTCATAACTCATAACAAATTAAAAAGTACAACCTTAACTGTGTCTGGTGAGCTTTTACCCTGCATATTTTCTACTCTGCAGGGGAAATGCATTTTCATTTACAAATCAGTCTCAATGGAATAGATGAGTTATTAAATATTTGTTAAAAGAAAGTGAAGGTGACTTTCTCTCTCTCCTGCCCCCACCACACACACAACGCACACCGTAGATTATAGTTTCATGCTGCCTAACCAAAAAATTGAACAACTTGCATTTATATAGTGTCCTTCACAAGATTAGCATCTCAGCGCACTTAAGAGCAATGAAGCCTAATGCTGAGCCGGGGGAGGGAGAAGGTGAAGCAAGGTCGAAGAAGACGGTCTTCAACTATGATCTAAAAGAGGGGAAGGAGGAGCCAGGCAGAGGGACTGAGAGAGAATTCCAAAGCTTCAGGGTGAAGTGGTTAGAGCGCGTCTGCCAAAGGTGGAGTTGAGGGGACGAGGGTCAAGTCACTATAGTTTAGAGTACATCCTATGAAGTGCTTTGAGACATCTCAACTATATGATAAGGTGTTATATTAATTGCAAGGATTATTGCTATTATTATTTCTTTACATTTTCACAAATTATAAAGCTGTACAAGAGAGAAAGGCTGTAAATGCACAGCATTTTGCATAAAAATCCCTTATACCCCAACATCTGGATTTCATGATTGTTTACATGAGGCCCTCCTGATTATCTCGCACCAGCACCTTCACACATCAGGCACTGGCAGCACCAACCTCCATGGTTGCACACTGCAGCTCATCAAGCCAGGAAGGAACCCAGGTGTCTTTGTTCGATCCTCAACTGTCTTTCCTCCCCCGCATCCAAGCCATGATCCACTTTGCATTCCCTCACCTCCGATATATTGCCTGACTCCGCCACTACCTCACCCCTCAGGCTGCTGAAACTCATTCTTGCCTTCATCACATCCAGGCTCGATTACGCCAATGCCCTGCTTGTCAGCCTTCCCAACTGCTCCCTCCATAGGCTGCAGATCATCCAGAACACTGCAGCCCGTGTACTCTACCGCTCCAAGCTCCCTGAACCGCTTTCCCCCATTCTCGACCAACTCCATTGGCTCCCGATCACCCAGAGGATTCAATTCAAGAGCCTGGTCCTCACCTTCAAAGCCCTCTATGGCCTTGCCCCACCCTACCTCTGCAACATCCTAACCCCCTACCAACCTGCTCGCTCCCTCTGCTCAGCAGGCTCCGGCCTGCTCCATGTACCTCGCCCCACCATCGGCAGGCTAGCCTTCAACCATTCCAACTCTAACCACTCTAACAGAGGCCGTAATCTCCGGAATTCCATCCCGCAGTCCCTCCGCCTCACCCCCTCCCTAGCCTCCTTCAAGTCCCGCCGCAAGACCCTCCTCTTTAACGGTCCCAACGGTCATCCCAAATCCTCTCCTGTCCCTCCACGATCCCAACCCCAGCTCGGTTCTGAAACATTGACCGTCTAGAGTCTTGGAACGTCCTTCCGACGTGAAAGGTACTTTACAAATGTAATTTTGTTGTTTTTGAAAGAGCCTAAGTTACAAATAAACTACCATCATTGGCTACCATCGAAAAGCAGTATGGAATAGACAGGCTAGAGAGAAGGCTTATTTTGCCACTTCTTTCACGAGACCAAAGAGGAAGTGAAGCTTTTCCTGTATCTATTAGTGACCAAACATTTTTTTATTAAAGAAAATGCAAAAATTATGCTGCGGTAATGCTAAATGCTGAACTACCGAATGTCAGTATTCAGCCCCTGCCAGGACAATGAGAACAAATGTACTGGAATAATAATAACTTGCATTTATATAGTGTAATTTTGTTGTTATATGGCAATCTAAGTTTTATTAAAGCAATTCACTGTAACTATTGTTAAGTGTAGTGATAGTATTCATAGGCAAAAGTGCCAGGCATTTTTGCTAGATTATGAGCTCAGAGTCTTAATAATACGTAATCATCCCTAAATTTAATAGAGCTCCTTATCACTTTGTTGAGATGTCTCAAAGTGCTTCACATAATATACTGTAAAGTGGATTGACAGTGTATTTTGTGCACCGTGCATGACATAATGTGAGGTTTGAACCCAATCTTCGGTTGGCGTCAGTCTGACACCTATTACCATACAACTAGAAAAATTTTACTTCAACATCCAGAATTCGTAGTATCTTACAGCAATGATTCAGTTCCCTTTTGAAACCTACTCTTGAATCGGCTTCCACACGTTTTCAGGCAGTACACTCCAGAATGTAACAACTCTCTTGGTAAAAAAAACATTCTCCTGGTCTCCCCTCTGGTTCTTTTGCCAATTATCTGGTTACCTCTGGTTACCAACCCACCTCTCTCTCAAAACCCCTCATAATTTTAACCACAATTCAGTCCAATAAAGCATCCGAGAAAACCTCAGCGACGTCTTACAAATCAAAAAAGGACTTTGCAATGATGTGAAAGTTCTGACGTGAAACAATCCAGGTTGTAAAATGAAGTACAGTGAACAAACTCAAGCAGGCTGGCCTGACCACAACCCCACTGGAAAACTCCCAGCTTAATAAGACTCTTTGCTGAGGATAAAACATCCATTTACTTTTGCACAACTTAAACAGGCAAGGGTTGGACCTACAGTATGTAACTGCCAGTCATTAAATATAGGATAACAGGACTCTCAAATGGCAGCTATAACAACAACATGCATTTTATTTATATAGCAGCCTTCACACAGGGGAGGTCTGAGTGCTTAAGTGTACAACAGAACAAGCATTGAGAAAGCTTAAAACTCAAACAGTTTATGAAAGCTATCTATTTTGCATAAGTGTAAAATTATGTGGACATAGCTCAGCAGGTTTCAGACTGCTGCAATTCTCCCGCTCTGCCTCCCCCACCTTCAGCCATCAGGCTTCAAGACTTTTTAACCCAATGCTTTGGAACTCCGCCTCACAGTCCCTTCACCTCGCTGCCTGGGTTCCTACTTAAACAGAGACGCGTACAGTAAAGAAACTTGCGTAACTATGGTTTCGCCCAGCCTGGGAATCTGACCTCTCAAGTTGAACATACACGTTATCCACCATTTGGGACTCCATTTTCCTACGTGAAAGGCTACAATATAAGTGCAAATAAACCCATTTCCAACACCTCAACGCCTGCTGAGTTTAAAGTAAAGTTATAAATGTCATTACATCCAAGTTGTAAATGTCATTATATCCAAATACAAACGATAAGTAAACTACAGTAAAAACCCATTTATCCGGCACCCGATCAACCGTAACTTCCGCATAACCGGCACCTCAAAAAAAAAGTTCGCATTTGATGAACCAGAATCTATCCAGAAAAACGCAATTTTTTTTTGCGTGTTTTCAGCCGATTATCTGGCACGCGCTTTAACTGGCATTGGCCAGGTCCCAAGGGTGCTGGATAAACGGGCTTTTACTGTACCAACAAAATTTGTGGAAATGTGACAGTGTGCTCCCTAGAGTACAAAGAGGGGAGTCTGAATTATTAACTTAGGAACAATTGACACCCCCCACCACCATTTTTGGAATAACATTTTTTTCCAACGGTTTTGTCTATTTTACTAAATCCTATTTATTCCATTCCCTAAGTGGTAACTACACTATAAACAGTTATTAATGTCAAAGTGGATTAGTGCACAGACTAGCACCAGTCAGGTGTTTGGCTCAGTGTTACTCTTTAAAAGCATAATAAGAAAGGTCAATTCAAAGTCGAGAGTTAAGCAAAAGGCTTACACTGGCTTCTTTCATTGCTATTTATCCTTCACCTGCCCCCATTCCATTTAGTACAGCAACCTGCACACAACAAAAGGATTTGCTGTTACTATAAACAGCATTGTTTTGACACAACTTTACCAAAGAAAAGTTGCATGGGGAGATGTACTTGCATCAAACGCCTTATGAAAGTTCCATCCCGCTTTGCAGAACAAGAAGCCTTCAGGATCGAAGATCCCGTAACAACATTAATAATCTTTGCATCTGACATAGCGCTTTATCCCTTCATTGAGGCGTCCAAAAGTGCTTCACAGTAAAGTGCGCTTCACTGCAAAGTGAATTTACTGTATTTTGTGTGAGAAATGCAGTAGCCAATTGTGCACAGCAGTATCCCACAAACAGTCGTGGATTGAAAATGACCAATTTTATTATTGTGTGTTTTTTTAGATGGATTAATAGGCACGTGGAGTAAGGAAACTTGTCCAGGGTTTTGCCCTGACCTGCCTGGATTCGAACACAGGTCTCTCCAGCTTGGTCTCCCCAGCTTGCAAGACAAGTGCTCTAACCACTAAGCCACAGGAGCTCCACAAATGCATCCCACCTACACATGGAAATCCCAGATAGGTCATTGGAATGGAATACACTCTCTCTCTAGTCTAGAGGGATACGTCTTGCTTACCTAATTCCAGGGAGCGACAAACAACCAGGTTCCTAATTAATGCAAGGGAAACAAAACCGTGTGGAGTAAGGAAACTTCACTAAGGTCTTACACGTCCAGGAATTGAACCTGGGCCTCCTCATTTGCGAGGTGAGCAGACTAACCACTATGCTACTGGATTCCACAACAGTGAAAAGAGAAAGGCAAGTCATGGCCAACAATCCTCCAAGTTAATTGGGCATTCAACTGCTGGATGTTTGTGGGAACCTGAAATATGTAAACTGGCTGTTGTATTTGCCTACACAAAAAACAGTCACGACATCTGACAACAATAAAAAAAATTAGTTATATAGTACCTTTCATGTCAGGAGGGCACCCCAACTACAAAGAGTAATTTATATTCAAGAAATTGCAAAAAAAATGCAGGAAAAAAAATCCTTACATGGCTATAATGTTGAAATAATCAAAAGTTCACAGGTAATTGCTGTCAAGTGTAGTGGCTGTGTTTTTATAGGCAAACCTGGCAGAGGATTTGCACAAAGTAAGCAACCATGACGTATGTGAATGTGTAATTTATCTGGGGATTGTTGGCCAGGACACAATTCAAACAATTTAGCTGAACATTCAAAAGTGCGGCCTTTTGAGTTGAATTATCTAAATTATGGTAGAGGCAGCATGGTCCTGAATGGAATTTACAGTTTAGAAAACGAGACAGCAACACTTAGACTCAAACTCTCTAGAATACGGAATGAAGTACTTGCCTGACTCAGATCCGCAATCTCTGCTCTTTGAAGAACGCAATTTTTTAAAAACTAAATTAAGAGAACGCAGCTTTGTTAGGTCAGCCAGGCTCACAATATTTATCCGCTGACCTACATAAATAAGCTCAAAACCAAAGCATTTCATAGTGATTTTTTGTTTCAGCCAGACGTCTTGACACATGCAGACACCCAAGAGCCTTCAAACCAAACTGAGAATGCATCCCATCTACACATGGAAATCCCAGATAGATTGTTGGAATGGAATACAGTACTAGAGGGACACATCTTACTTACCTAATTTTACAAAGTATTAGGTGCAAATCGGCAAAAGCTAAAGTTTGGGCACCTCAGGGTGTGCATTGTTTATATATTATTAGTCAATTCACTTTAAAGTATATTCCGTGAAGAGTTTTGAGATGTCTGGAAGACATGAAAAGCGTTATATCAAATGCAAGGATTATTATTATTATTGGATTAAACTGCTGGAGTTTAACCAGCTAAAACCACACAGGTTGCCATTGATACCGGCGTCTGGCAACTTTTCCCGCTGCTTGTCCAGCTAGGACCACCTGAACAGCCAGGGCTTGGGAGGGGCTGAAGCCTGAAGTCTACTGAGCAGACAGGTAAATATGGAGTTAGCAGGTCACAGAGGTGGGAGGAGCAAGATTATGGAGGGCTTTGAAAGCAAGGATAAGAATTTTGAACTCAATCCTCTGGATTGAAAATCCATGGGTAGTGCCACGGGATCTTTGATGGCCACCTGAACAGGCACTTCAGTTTAATGTTTCATCCGAAACGCAACACAGGAGTGCCAGCCCTGACGCGAGATTTGAACCCTTAAACTTTTAACTCAAAGGCAACAGCGCGACCAACTCAGCCAGGCTGTCACAGAAAAGCAGAGCGTCAAAGCCAGACTCACAGTAGTACATTTAACAGTGAATCTGGACTCTACCGACTTAACATACTAAGGAAGATAACAACTTATGCATTTAGATAGCGCCCTTCATGTTAAACAACATCTCAGAGCGCTGAAACACATGCTTCAAACACACTCTTTACAGATCCAACATAGCTACCGACCCATCCCACCCACTTGCTCACATCCCAGAACAGTAGGTTTGTTAGATACCAAGATCTCCACCATCAAACCCCACCAGATCAAAGACATATTGATTTATATCTGACGTGAGTTTTCTGATGATCTAACCACTTTCTGATCACTAGGAAAGCACAGGAGGTGGGGAGGTTGAGAGATTTAATCCATCAATCTTGCCCTACTTGTGGCCAATCAATGGCCTTTCAACTTGGGAGGTCATTGGACCCTAGCCACCCTCAAACATACGGCAAAACACAAACTTCTATAAATGTGCATCCATTTGTAACAGGCTTCGTTAAGAATTGGAATGAGAGCCCCTTCTGTTAACCAGAGTATCTACTCTGTTCTCCAGGAACTCTGCTCTGAAAAGAAATAAATAGCAGTCGGTGTGACACATTCCTGTTTCCTGACTGAAGAATCCACTTCGAAATCAAAGCGCTATAGATACGCTCAGAGAAATCATACACTACATGATAATACATAACTAACACAGAGTGCACTTCTAACCCCTACCAACATAAATTAAAATCACAATATCAAGCAACTCAGTGCTAAAGCATTAATAAATAACTCATTGTACCACAAACAGGCAAGTAGAGTCCTTTGCGGCAGAAACAGATTTATTCCGAAAACCAAGGTCACCTCTGTAACTAAAACAGCAAGTTGGTGGAAAAAAAATCTTCCGGAATTTTTGCCCCTACCAGTGCAACATACCGGTTATCGAATGTTAAAGAAAACATCACATGTCCCTGGTTCAGTGCTCTCTTTTTTTGGCCAAAGGCACCCATTCACCAATGTCATTCTGTACGCCTTTGCTTTTAAACAGAACAGGCCTGGGCAATTTTTCCCACAGTAAACAGTTCAAGAAAGGAGGAGCCTCACACAGGCACAATATCAAGTTACAGCCAGGCACTTTAGTAGAATTCTATTAATGTCACTCATTGCCAAAGGGTTTTGTTTTTTTGCAAAAAAAATAACACTTGAAACGCTGCAAAATAGGAACAGGTCCATTGGGGGCCGAGGGAAACAAACACTAGGACTGTCCTCTTCTGAGACAAATGTAAGATAATCCGCAGAAAGAATTAGAGGTTTGAAAAAGCATCTTTTCAGAGGATGTTTGGAATGTGGGTTTCTCTGTCATAACCGTGGTTGAGGCAGTCTGTAGATAATTGCTTAAAGGGGAGAAACACTGAAGGGGTGGGTGGGTGGGGAGAATGAGAGGATGGGAGAGAGGAATGGGGGCGAGCAGGAGAGCAGTGTTAAACAGTTCAAGTGGAGAGAGGAATAACACAGTCAAAAGGCCTAACAACAACAATAACAAAATTGCACTTGTATAGTGCTTTTTAGCCCAGGAGGACGTCCCAAGGCGCTGGACAGTCACTGCTTCAGACCTGTCCTTGGGGTCGGGGAGGGTGGAGGGAAAGGGGGGGAATTTGAGGTGATCGATGGGATCATCAAAGGAGAGTCTTGAGGCGGGACTTGAAAGAGGCTCAGGAGGGGGGGCGAGGCGGAGGGATTGTGAATGGAGTTCCAGAGGTTGGGGGCAGAGTGGCTAAAGGCTCGTTCGCCTGCCAATGGTGGGGCGGGTGGGTCGGGGGTCATGGAGAAGGCTGGAGCCTGTTCAGCAGAGGGGGTGGGCAGGTTGGTAAGGGGCTAGGAAGTCGGAGAGGTAGGGTGAATCAAGGACACCGAGGGCTTTGATTGTACGGTCCAGGATCTTGAATTGAACGCTCTGGGTGATGGGGAGCCAATGGAGTTGGGCGAGAATGGGGTCACGAAGCTTGGGAGCGGTAGAGAACACTGGCCGCAGACGTGGGACTTAGCGCCTTGGGACGTCCTCCCGACGTGAAAGGCGCTATATAAATGTAAATTGTTGTTGTTCTGGATCTGTAGCCTATGGAGGCAGGTGTTGTCTGACAAGCGTAGTTGAGCCGAGATGTGATGAAGTGATGTGAGATGTGATGATGTGATCCTCACCCTTGTTTTCAAATCCCTCCATTCCTCTGCACCCCCCTACCTCTCTGACCTCCTCTCTCCTCAAACCAGCTCCCATTGCCTTCGCTCCACCGGGTCTGGCCTCCTCCATGTCCCCCGAATCCCCCACCCTCGGCGGCCAGGCCTTCAGCAACTGTGCCCCGAAGCTCTGGAATTCCCTCCCTCACTCCCTTCGTCTTGCCCCCTCTTTTCTCAGTTTCATGTACCAGCTGAAGACCTTTCTCTTCGACCGCGCCTTTGGTCACCTTTCTACCACTGCCCCTGGCTCGGTCCCGGGATCCGCTATAGTGAAGCACGCTGAGACGCCGTCCGGCATGGAGGGCGCTATATAAATCCAAGTTGTTATTGTTGTAGGCGTGAATGAGGGTTTGAGCGGCCTGAGGTAGTGGCGGAGTCGGGCAATATTGCGGAGGTAAGGAAAGGCAGAGCGGGTCATGGCTTGGATGTGGGGGAGGATAGACAATTGAGGATCAAATAAGATAGCTCGGTTCCTGACTGGATTAAAGTCATACGAATGGTCATCGACCTGAAATGTTAACTCACTCTCTTCTCTCCATAGATGCTGCCTGACCTACTGAGACTCCCAGAAACTTTTGTTTTTATTTCAGTCTCGAGAGAAATACCACATTTCGGCTTTTGCTTGCAACTAAAGGTTCCAATATGGAATATAGACTGACACACAGAGACATTTTGTCTCTATCTATACTCAGTGGGGGGTGGTGGGGAGGGACTCATGTTAGAGGACTTCTATCAAAGCTTTGCTAAACGAAGGGGTTGACTGTGTGACCCGGCAGGGCCTTGAGTTATTGCAAGGCAGGAAAACTGCTATACAATTGTTGCTATACAACAACAACAAAATTACACTTCTATAGCGCCTTTCACGTTATGAGGACCTCCCAAAATTAGAATACATGTATGTATCTGTTTAGAAGGGTGCTTTTATGGGTATCTTGTTGCAAAATCCATGTAAACCTCATATTTTGTGTCTTATGTAAAGCATTTTTAAAATACATGTCATCCACAATCAATGGTTAACACAAAGACCATCCTTGCCTGCATTGATATATGACAAACATGTCCAAAAGTGAAGCTCAGAGAATAAACTTGACAGACGTGCAGGTAACTTATGGCCTGCTTTAGCTTGTGGACATCTTTACGATGTTTGGCCATGACAACCACCTCACGTTAAATCAACACAAACAGCAATATTATCATCCATGGTTGCTCCTAACTCAAGAGCGCTATGTTCACTGGATCCAGAAATGAAAGGAGGCAGTACTATTCAAAGAATGCCTCACTGTGATGAGAAAAGGGAAAACAAAGATATTAGAACATTTAGAAGTATCTGTCGGCTCCTGCTTTGAAGTCAGTACAAGGCTTACACGGGTCCCATGACAAGTCGTCATTAACTCTGGGTGTGCTGAATAAAAGAGGAAAAAAAATCTCTCTGGAATGCCATCTAGCAAACCTCAATTGTAGTGAGTTTGAGATGCAAAACCAAATAGAGTAAAAGCCCGTTTATCCAGCACCCTCGGGACCTGGCCAATGCCGGTTAAACAGCATGCCGGATATTCAGGCGGCAAGCTGCCGAAAACCCAACACAATTTTTTTAACTTATTTTTAAACATACCATATTAATAGTAGACTAAATAATAATAGAATATTGTATGGATACTTACCAATAAAGCAATAAATATTGATTACAGTCTATAAACACAGCACACAATCACAAAACAAACTTCTACAATGGCGGACAGGGGAGTTTTTCCCCTCTTAAAGCGATACTGTCAATGGCTCCAAACCCAACCCCCCTCCACTCCTCTCATTTTCCATCTAAATGAATCAACTCATCCCCTCTCTTTCTCCCCTCCTCTCCCTCACCTCCTCCCAATCCTCTTTCTCCCCTTTCCCGCTTTCTCCCCCCACCCTCTCTCTCTCCTTCTCCCACCCCACCCCCCTCCAAAACAGGGTATTAACCCACAATAGTCAGGCTTCACAGGTGATGTAGTATCCGTCAGAGAGAGAGAGAGAGGGGGGGGGAGGGAAGGAAGGAAGGAAGGAAGGAAGGAAGGAAGGAAGGAAGGAAGGAAGGAAGGAAGGAAGGAAGGAAGGAAGGAAGGAAGGAAGGAAGGAAGGAAGGAAGGAAGGAAGGAAGGAAGGAAGGAAGGAAGGAAGGAGAGAAAGAAAAAGAGAGAAAAAGGAGAGGGAGGGGGAAAATCAACAGTGCCTCTTTAAAAAGAAAAACCGGAAGTGCCACTACCGGCAGCATTCAGAACTAACCATACTGTACTCTCGTGCGACAATCGACTCATTAAATGCATCACCGCGATGTGCTGGATAAGATCCAGTTTTTCGAATGGGGACCTTTTTTTGAGGTGCTGGTTATATGGAAGTTACGGTTGATTAGATCACGTATAAACGGGCTTTTACTGTATTTGGTCAGGAAGGAACACTGTTTGATCTTGACATTTAGTGATGTTTCTCTTTGCCTAAGACAAAAATGGTTTGGGCTTGGAATCGTTCAGTTAGAGACCTAATCCCACCCCCACCCCATACTATTCCACAGCTACATGTACTGAACATACAACAATATACACTCACATGCTGCTATCACATAGAAGCTAGATAAAAGTCTCACAACACAGTGACTAGAGGCACCACATCGGGGAGATTGGTGGTGATGGAAGTGAGGAAGAGGATACAGGCTGAAGAGTTCTGGTCAAGTGCAGCATCTAAACAGCAAAGAAGCAGTTACAAGCACCACACATGACCCAGTGAAATCACTTCTGCAGACTTTTTTGAGGTTAGGGCACTACCGTTGGAGGCAAGGAAAGCATAAGAATTCGCTGGACGAAAGACCAAGGTCCACCCAGTTCACCTTCCACCATTCTGGAAATCACATGCCCCAAACTATATAATGTATTCCAAATGTTATTTCCTGAAAGAAATCTAGCTAATTTGCATTCGAAAGAATCAACATTTTCTGCTTCCATTGTCTCCCTAGGGAGCCTGTTCCATAAATTTACTACTCGCTCACTGAAATAGCGTTTCTGCAGATCTGTCTTGAATTTTCCACCCTTCAATGGCAAGCCGTGGCCTCCGGTTCCACTGTCCAGTGCAAGATAAAAGTTTATCATGGTCTACATTATCTAGTTCCTTTAGAATCTTAAAGGCCATAATCATATCGACCCTCAACCTTCTCTTCTCCAACGTAAACATGCCCACAATCCAGTCCTTCCATCCTCTCAATCATTTATTGAAGATCAAATGCTTTATGGACATGTGAAACACATGTAGCAATTCTAGAAAGTGTAGCCTCAAGCACAGACATCCTGATGGAAAAAAAATACCCAAAGATTTACTCTGCAAAAAATTCCCAAATATTCATTCATCCTCCCAGGAATGTGTCAGCTGCAGACACTATTCCCCCATTGCAGCAGTACAGAAAGTATGTGTGCTCATGGAATATTCAGTCTGTTCAGCCTATTCCCTAACTGCATTTTACCCACAAAATACAGTCAATTTACTTTACAGTATATTCTGTGAAGCGCTTTGAGATGTCTTGATGACGTGATAAGGCTCTATATCAAAAACAAGGATTATCATTATTATAAATCATTATAACCTTCAAATCTATTCTCAAAGTTATCCCACTCCATTTTCAAGGGAGAGTCTCAGTCTCAGGACATCCGTTCAATGTGTTTATGTATATACTGCATATAAAAATAAATGTCTTCTAATCTCTGGTGTAACTTGAGTCTTAATATTAAAGCCTTACCCTCGTCTTGGGGACTTGCAATCCTAGTCAAATAGCTCAGTATTTATTATTATTATTATTACCTACTTTCCCCCTTAGCATCTGAAAAACCTTCTTCTGCTCTCTCCTGATAACACACAAGTGCTAAAACACTTTTTAAAACTCCCACAAATGTTTTCTTTGCGTACACAGGATGTACAGAACTCCTGACAAAATCACATTTACAACATATGCTTGCTATATATACACACTCAACATCTATTCCTCTGCAACCCCTGATCCTCTGTGCCACCATCGTCAGCCATGCCTTCAGCCACTTCCCACCCCCAGTCACTGAAACTCTCTGTCTCTATTCATTGACTTAGCCTTTTAAGATACTAAATGAGTAGATAATGTAGACCACGACATGCTGTTTCACCTTGTCCAGAACAGTAGAACTAGAGGGCACAGCTAGTGCTTGAAGGAGAGTGAAATCAAGGCTAACCTGCAGAAACAGTATTTCAGTGAGCGAGTGGTAAATCTAGGGAATAGGCTCCCTAGCGAGATGATGGAAGAAGTGTTGATTCTTTCAAATACAAATTAAATAGATTTATTTTAGGAAATAATACCTTGGGATACAGTATTCGAGTATGACATGTATAGGCGACTGACAGGTCGGTGTTAGATTAACTGGTTGGATCTTTTTTTCAACCTAGCATTTCCTATGCTCCCTTGTTTGTCTTTAAATCCCTCTTCAAGATTTAACTCTTCTATGAAAACAATAACTTGTTGCATTATCTTGCAGCTGCGCATCCTGGAGCGCATCTACTGTGCTCCAGGATGCGCTCCAGGATGCGGTCACCTCCACTCGCTCTTGCTCAGTGTCCATTCCTGCCATTTGTGCAGTTCTCCAAGATGCTGTTCTGTGTGAAAAGCACTATACGATTGCAAGTTGTTGTGATGGTTACATCCTGCCTTTAACGCAGGATGCTTCACAAAGGCAATGGGGATCATCCAGCAGGGAAGGAGGGGAATGAGAGAGGGTTACCCAGGTCAGAGAGAGATGGCACATGGCAGGTGTACTTTAGGAGGTTCTCAGTCTCAGGGCTCCATCATAGAAAGCATCTCCCAGTAGAGCTATTTCAATTGATATTTAGGCAAATCCATATACAGTAAAAGCCCGTTTATCTGGCACCCGTGGGACCTGGCCAATGCCGGTTAAAGCGCATATTCGGGTGGCCCGCAGCCGAAAACTCACCACAAAACGTTTTTAATTCTTTTAACACACACCATACTAAATAATAACAGATAATAACAGAATATTATATTGGTACTTATTGTTAAAACTACTCTCTTGCGCTTCTCATCTTTACTGATTGAGGTTTACAGTCCAGCGATTCTTTTTTTAAATGGAGGACGCCAAGCAGGCGAAAAAAACAGCAGCGCAACTTTACTAGCGGCCGATAGCCCTAGATAGCCCTACACTCTACAGTGGCAAACCGAAAATACTGAACCGAAATACTGACCCTACGTGACAATGTGGGTTATCGGCTAGCATTATCAGCTTGCCGCTACTATTGCTTTAAAGTCGCGCTCCGTTCTTTTCACCCGCTTGGTGTGCTCCATTTTAAAAAGAATCGCTGGACTATAAACCTCAACCGCAGCATCATGACTTCAAGCGCGGCATCTACCAGTAAAGGTGAGAAGCGCAAGAGAGTAGTTTTAATAATAAGTAACAATACAATAATCTGTTATTATGCTATTATTTATGCATTTAAAATGCTCCACCGCTATTGTTCCGGATAAGTTCCGGTTTATCGAATGGGGACTTTTTTTTGGCGTGCCGGTTATACGGAATTGCCGGTGCATCAAGTCACAGATAAACGGGCTCCTACTGTATATATACTATAATAATCCATTGATTTGGTTTAACACCTTATCATGTCACTGCGACGTCTCAAAGTACTTCAAAGAGTATATTGTACTGCAAAGTGAATTGACTGAGTATTTTGTGGGCAAAATGGTTACTATGGCATCTGCTGCTTGAAATGCAGGATCAGTGTACAAACCATCTCCCCTTGGCACCATTTCATTTTTCTCTCCCATTTGTGCAGCAAGTCGTTTCTATGAGAAACAGAACATGACCAATTCTACCACTGACATCGGCAAATTCAGGCACGACAGGTTAGCATTGGCTGCAAAGCAATCAAACCGCGGTTGTTCCAGAACCCTGACTCAAATCTACCTCTTTGCCAAATAAAGTTTCGGTTCTCCCACAGGTACAACTAACTACCAGTACTACTTGCATATACACAAACAGCCAGCAATGCATTGGTGTATCAGGTTAGACTAGGTGATTCCAAGTCCCAATTTCAGGCTTGAACCCATAACCTTCTGACTCAGAGGTGAGAGTGCTACCATTAAGCCCGGCTGACACACAAGTAGGGATCTGCAAACAGGAAAGAAAGAAGTACTTAGTGTCAAAACTTTGTGAGAACAGTTTGAAGGTGGGCCAACATGACATAAGGAGGAACGATTTTGGAGGAGCATTTCAGTGTGGTGCTTAGCAGCTGACAGTTCACAGGATATTGTAAAGCTAAATTGACTGTGGGTTTGAAGGTGGGAAGAGGAAACCCAATTTGCCCAAAGAAATGTTCCTGCAAACAGCAATGAATCTCTGAGTGACCAATTTCATTTGTTGGATTTGTTAGCCAGGTCACCAGGAGAAACCGGCATACTGGACCTTGGTTTAAACATCTCATCCAAACTAGTAGAAAGCCCATCTGAAATTCACAGATGCTAACTCCCTAAAATTCTCAAAAGCAGGTCACCTAACATTAGATTCAATGTTCATCAGACAGACCAGACAAGCAGCCTGATTGCCTGACATTGAGTTTCAACAAATCACAGCAGGTTTGGGGAAAGAGAAAGAATGGGAGGAAAAATAAATATTTAATGTAGTTGGACCAGTTTTACAAATGAAATTTCAGTACCCTCCTTCTCTTCACCACCGACATTACACACACACCAACACATTTGATTAATATAATAACCATTGCATTTAATGCAGCAGATTTAATATCAGACTTAACATCATTCCTTCAGTTAGTATGGCGCCGTTCACATCTGGAGATCATCTCAAAGTCCTTCATTGGATTTCATGTAGGGTACAAAGAATGTGTATTTTGAGGGTGAAGCATTGTGATGTGCTTCACGTGCAGTATACAAGTGTACATGATGTTCAACAAGAATTATTATTATTGTACATTGACAACTATATTTAATCTGCAATGCTCTTTGAGACACCTCCATGACACTGCAAAGGGTAACAGTATTATTATGACAACTAGCAGTGAGATCCTGTGAAACACTTTGAGACATCCTCCCAACACAAAAGCCCAAATGGGTCAAACAGAACGATAATTATTTGAAGGTCGAGACACATGACTTACCTTCAGTTGATTTTGGTGTGTTATAATCTACACTATCAAACTGGGTCATCTCTGCTCTGTCACATTTGTGGTAAAAAAAAACTGTCTCTCTAGGATTGGTCTACAAAACCACTTAATGGCCACTAAAAACTCAAATCCCTCCCTTTTTGAAAAAAAGCTGAGGAAGACTCTTACACGATTATCGAGGAATTTTCTATTATTTATTGTTAGGATGATTTTAGTCGATTGGCGGATCGCTTTCTAGGACGTCCTCCTGATGTGAACGGTGCTATACAAGTGTAATTTTGATGTTAATCCCTCCAAAAACAAACAAAAAAATGTGTTTGTGGGACACTGCTGTGCGCAACTGGCAGCCATGTTTCACCCACAAAGATGTACAGTCACTACACTTTACAGTACATCCTGTGAAGCGCTTGAAGGTGTGATGAGGTGCAATATCAAACGCAATTACTATTAATATCATCAGCGGGAAAGAAGGGGGGGACAGAGGGTGGCAGGGGAGAGACAGAGGGAGGCAGGGGGAGACAGTGGGAGGGGGCAGGGAGACGGAGTCAGGCAGGGGGGAGACAGAGCCAGGCCGGGGGGGGGGGGGGGGGGGGAGAGAGACAGAGTCAGGCGGGGGGAGACAGAGGGAGGGGAGAGGGAGACAGAGTCAGGCAGAGGGAGGCAGGGAGGGAGACAGAGTCAGGTGGGGGGGAGATAGAGTCAGGCAGGGAGGGTAGACAGTCAGGCAGGGAAGACAGAGTCAGGCAGGGAGGGGAGACAGGCAGGGAGGGGAGACAGGCAGGCAGGGAGGGGAGATAGAGTCAGGCAGGGAGGGGAGACAGGCAGGCAGGGAGACAGAGTCAGGCAGGGGGGAGACAGAGTCAGGCAGGGGGGAGACAGAGTCAGGCAGGGGGGAGACAGTCAGGCAGGGAGGGGAGACAGTCGGGCAGGGAGGGGAGACAGTCAGGCAGGGAGGGGAGACAGAGTCAGGCACGGAGGGGAGACAGTCAGGCAGGGAGGGGAGACAGTCAGGCAGGGAGGGGAGACAGTCAGGCAGGGAGGGGAGACAGTCAGGCAGGGAGGGGAGACAGTCAGGCGGGGGGGAGAGACAGTCAGGCAGGGAGGGGAGACAGTCAGGCAGGGAGGGGAGACAGTCAGGCAGGGAGGGGAGACAGTCAGGCAGGGGGGAGACAGAATCAGGCAGGGGGGAGACAGTCAGGCAGGGAGGGGAGACAGAGTCAGGCAGGGGGGAGACAGAGGGAGGGGGGGAAGAGGGCGGGTTACAGGGAAGGAGAAGGAGAGCGAGTGGGGGGAGAGAGAGGAAGGGGGAGAGGGAAGGCGGAGAAGGGAGTCAGAGGGAAACGGGGGGTAGAGAGTGAGGGAGGTAGAGGGAGGGAGGGAGGGGGCGGTGATTTGGGAGCTTCAGGCTAATGTCACCCTGGGCGCTGAGGCTGACCTGACCGGTTTGCAGTCAGTGAGGAGAGAGCGCAGGCTTCTCCACCCACCAGGCCTCTCCCGACTCCCGGGCCTCTATTGGTTTGCTCTCCGCCGTTTCGGGCCTCCAACCGGCAGGTAACTAGGCCACAAACTCACTCACCGACTGCGGGCTCTTCGCTTCGCCCTCCTCCGGCTTCAGACAGACTCGACAAGAAACCGCCTCTTGGCCGGAGTCGGAGCCACCAACGCTTCGGGCGTTTCACCAACCGTCAACTACCACGGACTGACAAGGCCCTCCACCAATCAGACACCAGCTCCCACCCCCCACCCGCCACTGACTGACAGTGCTCCCCGCCAATCAAAGACCAGAACCCGCCCCGCTCGCCACTGACTGACAGCGCGCCCCAGTAATCAAAGATCACCACCAGCCCAGCCGCCACTGACTGATAGTACCGTTCGCCAATCATCGAACAGCACCCGCCCCCAACTGCCACTGACTGACGTTGCTCTTTACCAATCATAGACCAGAATCCGCCCTCAACCACAACTGACTGACTGTGGTTTCCAACAGAGTCCCTCACGCTAATTGATTGGCACCATCCTCCACCAATCACTAGTCAGTCTTGTTAAACACTGCGCCTTCTCCACCCGCCCACTCCGAGGCTGACTGACGGAGATACGGACCAATGGGAGAGCGGCCTCTTAAACCACGGCCAATCAGACTCAGCTGAAAGCGAGATCGGGGCCGTTGATTGGGTGTTATAGCAAAGGCAAGCAACAGAGGGCGGGACCGTCTGCCAGGCAATCAGACGTTTCAAGGTGCTTCAAATCCTTTCATAATCCTCGCACGTCCCCTTCACCATTCACTTCACCAACTCCTCTTCACAGAGTTGGAGATGCTGGAACTCTCTCAAAACTCGCCTCACAAGCGAGAGCTCTGGGTTCGATTCCCGTCACGTCAGGGAGAACCCTTGGGGAAGTTTTCTTACCCCACACGCCTGATAATAATCGCTCAAAAATAATAATAAATTGGTCATCTCAATCCCCAACTGTTTGTGTGGACGCTGCTGTGCGCAGTCGGCTGCCACGTTTCACCTACAAAATATAGTCAATTCACTTTATAGTGAATATTGTGTGAAGCGCTTTAAGACGTCTAGAAGACGTGAACAGTCAAATGCAAGGATTATTATCATTATTATTAAAATCAAAATCGAAGGGCATCCACTTAGCTCAGCTGCCTCTGAACTCCCAACCGCAGCCCCATCGCCCATCTCCGCCTCACACTCCGGCCTCTAATCACACGTTCGACCTTGTCTCCCCCTCTTCTCTCCCACCGCTACCGTAACCCATGTCAGACCTGCTTGCTCCCACATCTTTTTCTTTTGTATTTTCTTAAAAATACACTCAAGATATTTCTTTCCTCCTTCGATTTGCGCCAACAAGAAACTCAGATTTCTCTAGTCCATAAACACACACACACACCCTCACCATCTTATTACCCCCAGAATCCAATCCGCTAAATCGGCTAACAACCAGGTTCCGACTTACTGCTGGGTAAACAGAGGCGTGTGGAGCAAGGAAACTTGCCTAACATTTCACCCTTCCCCGGGAATCAAACACAGGCCCGGTCACTTGCCAAACAAGTGCTCTGATCACTAAACCGTAGGGACTCCATAAAATTACACTATACTTGAGATGAGTTTTCAGCTGATTCCTCTTCGGTGCGGAGCCTAATAGTCTCTGGAATTAGGTAAGCAGAGGGCTTTCCCTCCAGCGAGTGAGAGAGAGAGAGCATTTCATTTCAGACATAGGGTAATTTCTGCTTGTAGGTGGGACGCATGAAATTCTCTGTTTGGTGTGGAGACAGTTTAAGCACAGGTAAGTGTCAGACACCCAGCTGACCCCCAAAAACACCGGCAATTTTTTCGGTTGGGTGGTATTTTCACCATCTAGTAATATTTCTGGGGCCACTCTTGTTGCTGACCACTTGCTAGACAGACCAAACCTGTGGTTTTTATCCCTAAAACATCATTTAAAAAAAATATATTTGCATTTGATATGGCACTTCATCACTTCATTGATTTGTCTCAAAGTGCCTCATAGAATATACTGTAAAGTGAATTGACTACATATTGTGGGTGAAATGTGCATAGCAGTGTGCCACAAACAGTCCTGATTGAGTGACAATTTTTTTTTTGAACGGATTATAATCCCCTGGAAAGCGATCCACCAATTGACTAACAACTAGGTTCCTACTTACCACTAGATAAACAAAACCCTGTGGAGTAAGGAAACTTGCCTAATGTTTTGCTCTGTCTGGGAATCAAACCTGGGTCCACTCGCTTGTGAGGCTGGTGCTCTAATCGCTGAGCTACAGGACTCCAGGGATGCATCAGTTGACTTGTTCTGTTGTCATACCTTCCTGAAATTCTCAATCTATGACTGTTTACGGGACACTGATGTGCACAATTGGCTGTCGAGTTTCGTCACAAAATATACAGTCAATTCACTTTACAGTATATTCTGTGTAGTGCTTTGATAAGGCACTACATCAAATGCAAGGATTATTATTGTACCAACAGAGGGAGACATCGCTCCAGCTCATGAACTTTGCTGAACGTAAAAGTTTTAATAAAGAACATGATCATCGACAACAACAACAATTATATTTGTAGAGCACCTTTCACGTCGAGAGGATCAACAAAGTAACAATCAAGATTGATTTTTTTAAATTTGCATCTCTGCACTGGGCGTATTGAAATCTAACCTCCTATCATGCAGGTCCGTGGGACGTCACAAGTGCGTGGTGGGTTCAAGTCTCAATGTCTAGTTTGACTCTCCAGGGCAGACATTCTCCCGATGTGAAAGGCGCTCTACAAATGTAATTTTGTTGTTGTTCTTGTTGTATGCACCGAAGGACAAGACTGTTGAGTTCCTGATAGTGTGTCTGTGAGAGTGAATGTCTGTGAGTGTTACCTGTGTATTTGTGTATTCATGAGGGTGAGTGTGTATCTATGAGATTCAATGTGCATGTGCTTTTCCAACAGTGCTGTGGGATATTTAGCATATAATAATAATCTATGCATGTGATACATGTCTTCTAGATGTCTCAAAGCGCTTCACAGAATATACTGTAAAGTTTGTGGGCAAAACATGGCAGCCAATTGCGCACAGCAGTGTCTCACAAACAGTCTTGGATTGAAATGACCAATTTACTATTTCTTCTTTGAGTGATTATTATTAGGCGTGTGGAATAAAGAAACTTGCCCAAGGTTTTACCCTGACCTGCCTGGAATTGAACCCAGGTCTCTTGCTTGTGAGGCAAGTGCTCTAACCTCTGAGCTACAGGACTCCACCTGAACAGCCTTGGTTTAATGTCTCATCCAAAGGAAGGCACCTCTGACACCTCTCCCACAACACTACACTGGAGTGTCAACTTAGACTGTGCGATTCCCAAGTCCCGACATGGGGCTTGATCCCACAAGCTTCTGAATCAGAGATGAGAATGCTTCCACTGAGCCAGGCTAAGCCCTGAGTCTGACCACAGCAACAAACTACATTATTTCACGTTGGGAGGACGCCCTAAGCAGCTGAACAATCAAGAGTTTGTTGCCCGAGCTGGCGGTTGGGATCAGGTGAGGTGGAGAGCAGGGGTAGGAGCAGTGACTGAAGCCAAGGGAATGGGAGGCAAAGCAAAGGAACTGTGGAATGGAGTTCCAAAGGGTGGGGGCAGGGAGCCTTAAACCCTGATCGATTGTCACACAAAAGCTGGACAATTTTGCTGGTGGTGTGGAGGGGGTGGGGGGGGGGGGTGGTGGTTGGGAAGAGGAGATGGTCTAAGCCTCTTTGTGTTGAGCAAAGTTGAAGCCACTTTGCGTGTTACATCACCTCATCGATAGTAACTACATTAACCATATCAAGTGGCTCTCGGGCTGGCTGGGAGAGTGTGATTCATTTATCTCTCGTCCCTCGTCTGAACAAGGTCCGGCAGTTTTGTAGAAGGCAATTTGATTCATCCCTCTGTGACCCTGAAAACAGAGCCTCAGCTCAGCATCCCCACATAATCAATGTTAATGCACTGAGGGGAGAGAGAGAGAGAGAGAACTGGCTAGTCAGTCACTATTGCCAGGGGAACACATTAGTAGATTTGAACAACACACCAACTATATATGAATGTAATGATAATCCTTGCATTTGATATACGTAGCACCTTATTAAGTCTTTGCGATGACTCACGGTGCTTCACGGAATATACTGTGAAGTAGATTGACTGTGTATTTTGTGGGCGAAACATGGATTGAGAAAAGTGCACTTTTTTTAAAAAAGGGATTATTACCCCCTGGATAAAAGTTCCGCCAATCGACTGTGTTTCTACTTACTGCTGGGTAAACACAGGCACGTGGAGTAAGGAACTTGCACACTGTTGCTCCCTACTAGGGAATCAAGTCAATGTCCTCCTATGTCCTCTCACTTGCGAGGCGAGTACGCTAACCACTGAATACTGACACTCAATCGACGGCTGTGCGCGAGGGACACTGCTGTGTGTAGTTGGCTGCCGCGTTCCGCCCACAGTCAACTGATTTTACCGCAAATCTGTGAGGCGCTTCGAGACGTCTCGAAGATGTGATGAGGCACTACATCAAATGCAAGGATTATCATTACAATTATATTTTGCGGGCGAATCACGGCATTGCGCACTGCAGTGTCCCACAAACAATTGTGGATTGAGTGACCATATTTTTGAGCGGGATTTTGTGTTGTGTTATCGGTGGACAGAGCATTCCCACATATCGTTACTGTTAACAAAGCAGGTTGGGTGGGTGGAAGTGGTAATTAAATACTGTGTCCTCATTTATTGACCCTGTTTTCTACTGACCATTCCCTCTCTCTCTCTCTCTCTCTGTCCCTCTCTCTCCCTCCGGCTTTCTGAAACCCCTATTGATGGAAGCGGTGGGACTAATTAGTAAGCAATCTGTTACTTGGGTCGCGGATTAAAATCTTTTGCAGTTTAAATTGTTCCGCTTGCATGAATACCAATTGAGTGTTTAATTAGGCTAAGATTCTCACTGACACGTTCAACTGAGCACAACGTAGTTTGTGCCGACCGAAACAAGCTCAGTGGTACATGGGGTCAGGCAATGAGAATGTCTGATTATTGTGGAGTCTTGTAGCCTAGTGGTCAGAGCACTCGAAAGGACCCGGATTCAATTCCTGCACAGGGCGAAACCTTAGCTAGGTTTTTTTTACTCCACACGCCTCTGTTTACCTAGCAGTAGGTAGGAACCCGGTTGTTAGACGGTTGGCTGATCGCTTTCTGGGGTAATAATCCTCCAAAAACGAAATAAATTTTGGTCACTCAATCCATGACTCCTTGTGGGACACAGCTGTGTGCAATTGATTGCTGCGTTTCACCTAGAAATACACAGTCAATCCACTTTACAGTATATTCTGTGAGATGTAGTGAGCGGATTCCCTACCCCCAGTGACTGGTCTGCACTTCCAGATCCTGCTGATGAGCCAGGGCTGGTGCTGTGCTGTCATCAACAGTGAGAGCTGTGCTGTCATCAACAGTAGATATAGTGCAGACCCGCCTGGCTCAGGAACCAGACTGGAGACCGTCACAGAGAGGCTGGGGTTTGATTCCCACAATCCAGTGCGCAGGACGTCACCTTGGAGCCGGTTCAGCTCTGGCTTGAAGGAGGCCCCACTTACCTCCTCTTCAAGGAGGATAGTCTCCAAAGAAGGGAGTGAGTGGGGGTAGAATGATGGAAAGCCCAACCGCCAGTGGTGGGGAGGGCAGGGTAGGGTGGGGGACATGAAGCAGGCTGGTGCTCACTGAGCGAGGGGAACACATAGGTTAGTTGGGTTTGAGGAGGTAGCGGAGCAACGATGAGGCGACACCACAGAGGGAATTGACACTGTGTTTGGCGTGGAGGGCGCTATATAAATACAAGTTGTTGTTGTTGTTGAACCTTCCGGCTCAGAAGCGAGAGCGAGACCAACCAAGTCAGAGGCTGAGTTTCCTTTGAACATTTTGGCCAAACTTTCTTTCATATTTAATTAATTTACATGAGTTTTCACAAATTTATTTATTCACTTTAATCCACATTATGCCTGTAAGATCAATTCCTGAGCTGGGCTGACCATAGATAATATATGAACAAACTTTCTAAACATTTGCCAGCCTCATATCATCCTTATACTTAGCTCTCTGCTCTCTCTCCCCATCGTATCTGTGCTGGTGCTTGCTCCCCCACTGCAGCTCTCTACTCTAACCCCATTGCCTGCTCTCTCCCTATGGTGTCTATGCTGGTGCTCACAGAGGAAAAACTGAGAGAAACTCCCTCCCCTTTTCCCACAGCGTTGAGGGATCTTTAACATCAACCTGAACGGGCACAGATGGGATCTGGGTTGAATTCTCATTTGCAGGATGCAGCCTCTGACGATGCGACTCTCCACATTTGGGCATCAGCCTGAACTGTGAGCTCATCGTCCCCAGCGTGAAGCTTGAATCCATATCCATCGGACTAAGACGCAAGAGTGCGGGTGACTGAGCCAGGCTGTCACTGACAATGAGCATCTCACACTCTCTTTATCTTCAACCAGCGAGTGGCACAGTGGAATCTGGATCATCAAACACAACTAGGGGAAAAAAAATCCTTCAAATCACCGTCAAAACAACATAAAATGGGTCACTGGATTAATTTTTAAAGCACGTTATATCGTAACATTTATATTTATTAAATGTATCTTGTTCCTCCACACACACACACACATAACTGTAATAACTCAATCTATGACTGTTTATGGGACGCTGCTGTGTACAATTGGCTGTAGCATTTCATTTACAAAATACACAGTCAATTCACTTGATTTAACAGTTTATTCTAGTAAGGGCTTTGAGAAGTGACAAGGCCCTATATCAAAGGCATGATTATTTAAAAAATATATTATCAAAAAAAATTATTATTATCATTATAAAGCTTGAATAATAATAATCCTTCTTTATCTGTAAGGTGCTATTTGCTGTAAAGTACATTATTGTAAAGTAAACGTGAAGTAGCTCAGTGGTTAGAGCACATGCCTGACAAACAGGAGACCTGGGTTTGATTCCCGGCAGGTCAGGGCTAAACTTTAAGCAAGTTTCCTGACTCTTCACGCCTGATAATAATCTCTCAAGAAAAAAAAATTGGTCATTTCAATCCACGACTGTTTGCGGGACACTGCTGTGCATTATTGGCTGCCGCGTTTTGCTCACAAATATACAGTCAATTCACCTTGCAGTACTGTGTATGCTGTGAAGCACTTTGAAATGTCTAGAACACATGAAAAGCGCTATATCAAATGCAAAAATTATTTTTATTGTCACAATTTTACAAGTGTAGTGAAAGGCAATTAAACTAAACTAAAGGTGGTTTGGGTGGGGATGAGACCGTGAAGGGTGAGCAAGTGAGGACGAGAATCTTGAATTCAATCCTTTGGGGATGGGGAGCCCATGGAGTGAGACGAGGTTGGGATCCAGTGGATGAGACGCTAAGCCGGTGATGGGTTTCCATGTGGGTCAGACACAAAACAATGGCGAATTATTACTGAGCAAAGCACAGACATTGAGCCTGTGAGGATGGCACTGGTGGAGGAAATGAGAAGGAAACCAGACAAATGTTTGATAGACCAATCTCACCCTCTTTAATCCTTTGTAAAAAATAATGTGTTTTTAAATTAAAAATCCATCAGATTAAATCTTTATTTAAAGATTCTAAACCTTCCAGCAGATGGTGAGTAAGTACTTGAAATCAATTCAACTTTCTCCCCTGTCCATTGTCTCATGAAGCGTTCTGGCAATTCTGCAACAATGAAAAGAATCAACTAAAAAGGGCAATAATAATAATATTCCTTGCATTTGATATAGCGCTTTTCAATTTTATCGACGTCCCAAAGCACTTCACAGAATATACAAATTGATTGTATATTTGTGGGTGAAATGCAGCAGCCAATTGTACACAGCAGTTGCATAATTTTAAGAATCCTTGTGTTTGCAAGTTTCCTATTTCTGAGGTTTGACCTGTAGCTCAGTGGTGAAAGCACTGTGACTCGCCTTACAAGTGAGAGACCTGGGTTCGATTCCTGCCAGGGCGAAATCTTGGACAAGTTTCCTTACTTCACACTCCTGATAATAATCCCTCAATAATAAATTGGTCATTTCAATCCGTGACTGTTTGTGGGACACAGCTGTGCATAATTGACTGCTGTGTTTTGTCCATAAATACAGTTGATTTACTTTACAGTAAAGCTCTTTGAGACGTATAGAAAAGTGTTATATTAAATGCAAGAGCTATGATTATTATTATCATTCAACATCTTGAAATAATAATATAGCAATGATAATCCTGGCATTTGATATCACATGTTCAAGCATCGCAAATGCTTCACAGAATATACTATAAAGTGTAGTGACTGTGTGGACGAAACATGGCAGCAGTGTTCCATAGACAGTCGTGGCTTGAGTGACCAAATGACAATTATTATTTATTGATTTATTTAGTGAGCCAAGGAGAGAAATATCTCAAAGTGCTTCACTTGAATTGACAGTGAAGTGCAGTTAGGCTTTGAGGAGGTGGCAGAAGTAGTGAGTAGCAGATTGCAGAGGGCTTTAATGCTGAAGACAAGGATCCTGAATTCAACCCTCCAGGGCAGCAGTTCTCAACCAGGGGTATATGTACCCCAGGGGGTACAGGTGGCATACATTGATTTATTTAGCTCTCTTATTTAGCATTTTATAGCCTTCCAAATTGTATATTTAATTGTTATTCCCCTCGTTTGTATGTGCTAGTTATTTTGTTATGTATGAAAAGCTTGGTCATAAAATGCAAGTTGAATGAGGGGCGTGGTGTGTGTGTATGTGGTTGGGTAGGGGTATACAATAATGTTGAAAATTTACTGAAAAAGGTTGAGAACCACTGCTCGAGGGGATGGGGAGCCGGGTGAGGTGATGGAACTCTTGCTCAATGTGAAGGGAGCTGCGGATATTAAGACGGTGGCAATTTCACACATGGTGGGGGCGGAGTGAGGGAGTGGTAGGACTAAGCAGGGCACTGAACTGGCTCTAAGGTGACATCCGAGGCAACGGATCGTTGGAATCGAGCCAACTGTCCGTGATGGAAAAGAAAAGAAGCAAACTGTGTCCCTTTGCTCCTCCCGTTGTGAGATTGAAAGAAAATTGGCCATAAAATGCAAGCGAATGCCAAGTGAGTGGTGTTTAATTAAACCCACCGCTTCCTCCTACCTGTCCTCAGGCAAACACATGAATGATTTCACGCTATTATCTGGTCTGTTGCTTGAGGTGAACCCATTCTCTTCCCAGCACCAGCTGCTCACTGTCTGTGAGGTGCGTCCTTGGCCATTTTGATAATAATAATGATATTCGATAATAATCCTTGCATTTGATGTAGCATCTTATCACATCTTCAAGATGTGTCAAAGCGCTTCACAGAATATACTGCAAAGTGGATTGGCTGTGTGTTTGTGGGCAAATACTTTTTTTTTAGTCAGCCGAGTGTCTGGCATGTTTGAAAACCCATCACCATCCATAAGAGACTCCAAACCAAACTGAGGATTCCATGGTTCTCGCACGGAAATCCCAGAGATAGATTGTTGGGATGGAATGCCCTCTCTCTTTCGCTCTCTCTCCCTGGAGAGACGCATCCTGTTTAACTAATTCCAGAAAGTATTAGACACAGGTTGGGAGAGTCGAGGCTTGGGGATGGGGGGGGGGGGGGGGGGAGATGATCCTAGAGCGTGCGTTGGGAGGTAACTGCTGGAGTCTAACCAGCTAAAGCCATAAAGGTTGCCATTGATAGCACTATTTGGCCAAGCTTTCTCTCTGCTTGTCCAGCCAGGACTGCCCTACCTGTTAGGTTGCATTTCGGACCACCACTTCATCTCCCTTAACACCTCCGTAGCCCTTCTTCTGACCGAACCCTCTACCATCACCTATCGCCCTGGAAAAAATTTCCTCCCTCCTTCTCTCCGCTGCCCTGGAGTCACCTGAACTCCTGCCTCACTGACTCTTTCAGTCTGATCTATCCTCTTTGTTCTCTTTTCCTCAAAGCTGCCTCTCCTCCATCCTTGACTCCTTTCCACCCCTCACCTCCTGAACCGCCTCTTACTCCCGCAAATCCCTCTGGTACACCAGCCATCTCTGATCCCTTGAGGCGAGCCGCTGAATGAGCCTGGACTAAAATCCATCCAATAGAATTAGCGGCAGATTTTGGCTTGATAACATCAAGATCTACAGCTCCACTCTCGCCTCTACCAAGTGTTTCTTTTACTCCAAGGATAAGCCCAGGAGGCCAAGGATAAGCCCAGGCTCCTCTTCTCCACCACTAACTGCCTCCTCTGTCCACCTTCCTACATCTTGCCCATCCTCTCCTCCAATTCCAACTGTGAGGAGCTGCTGGACTTCCTCAAATCCAAAATCAAAATCAAATGTTCAGCTTCTACCCGTCCACCGCTACCCCTCATCACCTCCTCCTCATGACCACCCCCCACCACCACCCAATCCACTCATACTCCTTCGACCCTATCTCTCCCTCCTTCCCCACCTCCATCATCTCCAAAATGAAGCCCACCACCTGTTCCCTCGACACCATCTCCTCCTCAACTCCCACCTCCTCTCCTAAACCGACATCATCAACCTTTCCAAATCCACTGGCACTGTTCCCAACCCCCTACAAACAACTATAATTACCCCAAAACTTCCCTAGACCCATCCCTACTCTCTAGCTATTGCTTCATCTTCAAACACCCATTCCTCTCCAAGGCCCTGAAATGAGTAGTTGCATCCCAGTTTCACTCTTTTCGTTCCTGCCAATCCATCTTTGAACCTCTCCAATTCGGCTTCTGTGCTGCTCACAACACGAAAAGAGCTCTGGTCAAAGTCTCTAATGCCATTCTAAACATCTGTGATCAGAGTTCTCTCTGCCTCGTTGTCCTCCTCAATCTCTCTGCCGCCTTTGACAATATCAACCACTCCATCCTCCTACACCGCCTCTCCTATTAGCTCAATCTTCGCAAACATGCCCTTGCCTAGTTCAAATCTTACTTCTCCATTTTGTCTCCACTAACTGTCATATGTGTTGTCCCCCAGGACTTTGTTCCTGGCTCTCTCATTTTCAACATCTGCATGCTCCCCCTTGGTGACATCATCCGCGGTCATGGGATCAACTTCCATATGTACCCGGGTGTCACCCAACTCTATCTTTCTGCCTCTACCCTTGATTCCAGGACCACTGCTGTCCTGACAGACTGCCTGTCAGACATCAAGTCCTGGATGAGAGATAACTCTCTCCAGTTGAATGTCAATAAGACCGAGGCCCTACTGATTGGTCATCCATGCCATGACCCGCTCTAACTTCCCTCATCTCCGCAAAATTGCCCAACTGCCACTATCTCACCCCTCAGACCACTGAAACTCTCATTCATGCCTTCATTACATCCAGGCTCGACTATGCCAATGCCCTGCTTATTAGCCTCCCCAGTTTCTCCCTCCATAGGCTGCAGCTCATCCAGAACTCTGCAGTCCATGTCCTCTCCCAAACCAGGCTCCGTGACCCTATCACCCTCCTTCTCCACTGACCTGTCCTAACCCCCTATCAACCTGCCTGCTCCTTCCACTCAATGGGCTCCTGCCTCCTCCGCATCCCCCAACCCACGCACTCCACCATTGGCGAGTGAGTCTTCAGCCACTCTGTCCCCAACCTTTGGAACTCCATATCCACAATCCCTTCACCTCATCCCCTCCCAAGCCTCCTTTAAGTCCCTCCTCAAGGTCCTTGACTATGCCATTGGTCAAGCCCCTTCCCTCCCTTCCCAGGGAGGGTATCCATTATATCTTTTAACAATAATGGTGGTGCTCCAGAATGAGCTCTAATTGTGTGAATGAAAACAAATGCACGACCTGAGCTTAGATTTGCCAGACCTCAATTTGCCGGGGATGTAATCTTCAAGACCCTCCTCATTGATGGTCCCATTGATCACCGTAAATCCCCCCCTTTCCCTCCATTCTCCCCGTCCCTGACCCCAGCTTGGGTCTGAAACAATGACTGTCCAGCATCTTGGGACGTCCTCCTGGTGTGAAAGGTCCTATAGTCTAATTTTGTTGTTGTTAGATCTTGTTGGTCATGTAACTGGTTCAATTTATGGATTGTGCTTGTTGAGATGTAATTGTTAAGCAGTGACTCTGAGGAGTGCTTGCGCTCTGGGTGTGCCTGATTGCTGGTTTGATCTGTGTCTCTACTTTGAGACAGCCAACACTCCCGGCACCAGCGATAAGGAAATAATCACTCTGCGGTCACTTCACCTTAATGTGCAGTTGATTGCCTGGTAATTCAATCTTCAGCTCTGGATTCATTTCACATTAGCTAAACATCAACTGAAAAGGTAGTAAAAAGATACTGGGACTTCACATCAGACATGTAAGCCTCCCTCATTGACCTGTCTTTGCCTGTGATGGTACCCCAAACACTTGATTAAGTTACAGCCATGTATGTAACTCACACCAATGCATGGATATAATAACAACAATAGCACTTCTTGCTTAGGTGATAGTCTGTCTCACTCGGTAATGCTCTCCACTCCCCATCAGATCAGTGGAGCCATGTAGCTCCAGTGGTTAGAGCTGGGTTTGATTCCTGGGCAGGATGAAATCGTCGGAAGGTTTCCTTACTCCACATGCCTCTGTTTACCTAGCAGTAAGTAGGAAGTTAGTCGATTGTATTCTGGGGGTAATAATCCTACCAAAAAAAATTCTACCAATTAAGTTTTAAAAAAACTAAAAAAATTAAGTTTTAAAAAAACTTAATTACTTAATTAATTCATGACTGTGTGGGACACTTCTGTGCATAATTGTCTGCTGCATTTCACCCACAAAATACGCAGTCAATCCACTTTACAATATATTTGGCGAGGAGCTTTGAGATGTCTCAATTACATAATACGAAGCTATATCAAATGTAAAGATTATTATTAGGATAGGCACAGTTGAAGAGGTAGGTTTTAAGAAGAATTTTAGAACAGTTAGAGATGAGCCAGTTGAGCTGAGGCAGTGGGTAGTGAGTGGAAGTAAACAGGTTGTAGCGGTAGGTAGGTGCCAGGGTGTGGAGTTATTTGAGTGTGAGGTTCTTGAAATCGATCCGTTCGGTGATAAGGAGCCAGTGACAAGAAATGGTGTGACGCTGGTACAGAGTTCAGTCTGGGTGAGGATGCAATGACTACAGCACATAAAGCTGTCAGGGACAGTGACTAAGAGGCAGAGTTGACACTCCCTAAATTCTTCCCAGACCAACAACTCTCTCAGCTGGGCAGTGTTCAGCAGCGCATGCACTGAATACAATAATAGGAATAGTTATAATCCTCGCATTTCATACAGTGCCTTATTGTGTTGTTGAGATGTTTCAAAGTGTTTCACAGAATATACTGTAAAGTGGAGTGACTGTATGTTTTGTTTTGACTGCATGTTTTGCGGCAGCCAATTGCTCACAACAGTGTCCCACAACCACTTGTGGATTGAGTAAACAAATTATTATTATTAGTATTGTTTATTTATTTGAAGGGAAAAGCGCTCCCCAATCTTCTAACAACTGGTTTCCTACTCACTGCAAGGTAAACAGAGGCATGCGGAGTAAGAAAACGTGCATGGACATCGAACCCTGGTGCTATCGCTTGTGGGATGAGTGCTCTAACCACTCCAATGCAGTTCTAAGGATGTGTTGAATTGTTGGAGGCGCCATCCTTCGAATGCGACACTAAACCGAGGTCTTGTCTACACCTGTTCAAGTGATCATTAATTTATCCCAGGGTCATGGCCAACAAATCCTACCGCTCAAGCTCTGTGACCCCATCTCCCCCATCCTCACCGACTCCACTGGCTCCTCATCGTTTAGAGGATCCAGTTCAAGATCCTGGTCCTCCCATTTAAAGCCTTTCACAACCTTGCCCCACCCTACATCCATGACCTCCTAACCCCCCACCAACCTGCCCCCGCCCTCCGCTCAGCAGGCTCTGGCAGTTCCACTTCTCCCGACACACCTGCCCCACCATTGGCGGGCGAGCCTTTAGCCACTCTGCCCCCAACCTCTGGAACTCCATCCCTCAGTCCCTCTACCTCTTCAAGTCTCGCCTCAAGACCCTCCTCTTCACTGGACCCATCGGCAACTCCTAATCCCCCTACCACCTGTCCCCAGCTTGGGTCTGAAACAGTGACTGTCCAGTGCCTTGGGATGTCCTCCTTACGTGAAAGGCTCGATATAGCGCAATTATGTTGTTGTTGTTGTTGTTCCCATTCGATGGGCGGTCTCTAGTGAGTAGTTGCGCACTATGATAGGGTTAATACCTCTTGATGGACGTGGCGGCCGACCAATGGGATTGGAGGCCAGGGGGGGCGGCAGCAGAGAAGGGGACGGGGAGAGAGTTTGAGTGACGCGCCGTATCGACCAATGGACTGAAGGGGGCGATAGCTGGAATGACAGCCAATGGAAAGGGTGGTGTGGTTATGATGGATAGGATCAGCGACCAATGGGCAGCAGGAGTGCCTCTGAGCGACGCTGGAATGCGACCAATGGGGAGGAGAAGGGCGGAGCCAGCGGCAGGGGTGGCGGTTATTTTTTGATTTGCTGCTCGCGCTCAGTCACCCTGGGGAAGCAGGTGGGTGGAGAGAGAGAGAGACTGACTGAGGGAGAGTGACAGACAGATAGAGAGATTGACACAGAGAGACAGAGATTGACAAAGAGAGAGACTGAGAGAGAAAAAGCGACTGACACAGAGAGATTGAGAGACTGAGAAAGAAATAGTGAAATAGAGACTGAGAGAGAGACCGAGATGTGAAAGAGGGATAGATTGTGAGAGATAAACTGGGAGACAGTAACCTGAGAGACAGACTTACGAGTGGAGGAGGTGATAAATGGTGAGCGATAAACTGACAGAGGTAAAGTGAGAGCGAAAGACAGAGAGAGAGACGGGGAGAGGAAGAGCAAGAGGGGAATACATGGAGAGAGACTGAGAAAGAAAAAGGAGACAGAAAGGGAGAAACGGATTGAAAAAGACGGAGAGGGAGATTGGAGACGGGGGAAGAGAGAAACCGAGGCTTGCAGGACTGGGAGAAAGTCACAAGAGAGAAAGAGACCGAGTCACAAAAACAGAATCAGAAAGAGAGAGACAAGGGTGAGGGAGTTTGGGAGTGGGACAAAAGGGAGGGGGGGCTGGGGAGAGAAGGAAGGGGATAGAGATACACTATATAAGGAGGGAAATAGACAGGGCGAGGGAGTTGGGGACAGGGAGACGAGAGAGAGGAGGAGAGATAGAGAGACTGGGATTTCGGGATAAGGGGGGAGAGGGGAGACGGGGTGGGGGGAGATATTGGGAGAGGGAGACAAGGATATAGAGAGATAAGGAGGGAGAGAGACAGTGATATAGAGAGCAGGAATAGTGGGGAGGGGGGGGGGAGAGATATTTGGAGAGAGAGACAAGGGTATAGAGAGGTAAAAGGGAGAGCGAGAGAGAGACTGGGTGGATATAAGGAGGGAGAGGAGAGCAAGAGTTAGGGGGGGTGGAGGTGGCTGCTGTTTTTTATTTAACCTCGAAAGAAAGAAAAAACACACAAAGGGTGAAGGACGACAAAAGGCTGCGTCTCCTGACGCTTCATAATATATATACATATAAAAAACATTTCTATACATACACACACACATACAACAGAATTAAGTGGTTGCAACTAATACGAGGGCAAAACAGTTAAGTGTTGGGAGAGGCGGCGGGGGATGGAGAGTGAGAAGTACTTGCCTGAGCTAAAGGCCGAGAAAGACAGTCTAGATCCTTCCTTCGTCCATGCTACCCGCCTGGTGAGCGCAGGTAAGAGACTCACACCCACTCTTACAAGAGTGGCTCACACACACACACACGCAAGCACAGGGAGAGATAACTTTCGTTCACTTGGAGGGTGAGAGAGGGAGGGGAGAGGTTGAAACCTATGGAGTCGGGGTTGAATCATGATTATTGTAACATAATAATCCTAATCCTTGCCTTTGACTATTAGCTCATCACTCTGGCGAGGCATCTCAAAGTGCTTCACGGAATGATAATAATAATCCTTGCGTTTGACAATAATAGCTCTTTTCAAAGTGCTCAAAGTGCTTCACAAAATATACTGTAAAGTGGCGTGACTGTACTTTGTGGGTGAAACGCCGCAGCCGACTGCACAGCAGTGTCCCACAACCAGTCAAGGATTGGTTGATCCCAATATTTTTTGGGGGGAGGGACTATTTCTCTGCTTTCTGTTTCAAGTGTGCATTTTTCAGGAAAATAAAATGTTAAAATAAATCACAAGCATAGCTTTGCCTTAGCTGAGCACTGTGAGCCGCTGCCTCCTACTTGCTATACCAATGCAAGAAGTTGTCGCTGGAAGGTTTTCTCTCTATTTAATTGATTTTCTTTGGTAAATCAGGTGATGTGGACAGATGAAGCAACCAGTCGAGGTGTTTAAGTAATAGAAATTATAATCCTTGAATTTGATACTGTGTCTTGAAATACTTTGTGACATTTACAGTTTAGTGATTGTTTAGGCGAATATCTTATTTGTTTTGTTTGAATGTAGAGTCTTGTAGCTCAGTAGTTAGAGCACTTGCCTTGCAAGCGAGAGACCTGGGTTCGATTCGTATCAGGGTGAAACTGTGGGCTAGTTTCCTTACTCCACACTCCAAATAATAATAATCCCTCAAAAAACAATAATAATTTGGTCACTTCAATCCACGACTGTTTGTGGACGCTGCTGTGTATAATTGGCTGCCACGTGTTGCCCACAAATATACAGTTAATTCACTTTACAGTACATTTTGTGAAGCTCTTTAAGAGCTCGGGAAGCGCTATATCAAATACAAGGATTATTACTAATAAAAATTATTGCATTTGAAATAGCGCTTATCACATCTTCGAGACGTCTCAAAGTGCTTCACAGAATATACTGTAAAATGAATTGACTGTATATTTAATGGGCAATTTATTATTTAATTTGGCAATTTGATAGTTAATTTAGTGCAGAATACAATTTACGTTAAATACAATATACATTTGTATAAGGACCTTTCACATCAGAGAATATGTCTCAATAGTGCTTGCACCACACGCAGTCACAACTTAAGTGAAAATCTAAACTAATATTGCATATGTACGTTACCTACAGATAGAAATTTCCTTGGTATCAATTCCTGTTTTCCTTTGCCTCAAATAAACTCACCAAGGAATGCTTAACCCCCCACCTGACACATGCACACTTGCATTTCAAGTACAATACTGTACAATTAACATTGAATGCCCTTACAAAAAGGTCGGAATTACTAGGTTTCAATAAAATGTTTGTGTTGTAAGGCGAAGTAGTAAAATTCAGTGTTGATTTAGATATATTAATTGCTTTGTACATTAGAGTACAATTTTGATTGTGTACAATTTCCCAGTTTCTTTCTCGCCATAAAAACAACAACAACAACTTCGATTTATATAGCGCCCTCCACGCCGGATGGCATCTCAGAGCGCTTAAACAATTCTGCATTGGTGCAGATCAAGAAGAGGGTGTAAGATTATTTGATCTATTAATGTGCATGTATTTTATTTTAATAAGTTACAATATATTATGAACATTTTATTTCAATGCTATTCAAATTCACTCGAATGTAGGAAAAAAATTGTCAAGAGCCTTTGTCAAAATTGCAAACTCACTTTATTTTTGGTCACAGCATGTTCAAGAATGGGATCCTTTCAATGAACTCCTGTTGAACCATTTGGGAATCTGTATAATCTGTAGAATTATTTACAATATTATTTGTGAACTCGTGTGAAATAAGAGGTTTTCCTTTGTGTCTCAAATTTTACCAGGGTCTGCATTTTAATGAAAATTAGCGGAAATGATTGGTGAAGCAATACAATAGTTTACTGTTTTCAAAATCCTGCTTAATTCATGCCTCCATTGGAGCCCTGGTAAAAGCTACAGCCCTGGCAAGAGTCTTTTGTTACAGATTGAAAAGGAAGCTGTATTGATAGTTTTTGGTGGAGAAGGAAAGAAGGATGAGATGCCTCTCACTTTGTGATTGATTGTACATGAAATGTTTGGAGTTAATTCTTTAATTTGGCATCTTCAAAGAAGGTTTTGGAAATGTTCTGATAGGTAGATGGATAGACAGATAGATACAGTAGATGAATGATGGGTAGTACAGTACCACAAAAGCTACTGATTGTTTTAGTTCTGTAACAATAACCTGTCTAATCGGGGGCAGTGTTGGGTGCTACATCCAACAACAAAATTACATTTATGGTGCGATTTTCACATTGGGAGGACGTATGGGCAAGGTGAGGGGGGAAATGACAAAGAGGAGCCGTGCTCGTTTGCAGAATGCTATTTGAATTAAATATAAATGCTTCAGGACATATATAGATGGCAAAATCAATGAAGAAAAACTAGGGAAAGCTATGGGGAAGACTGGACCTTTCTGACAATTCCCAATTAGATAGGCTGTATGGATAACTTCAGTTATGATTACAAATTCAGTGAAGTTTTGGAGAGTAAGAATGCAACTGAATGGTTAATTCACATAATAATCCTTGCATTTGATCTAGTGCCTTATTACGGTGTTGATGTCTCAAAGCGCTTCACAGAATAACAGTAAAGTGGATTGTTTATATTAACAATAATAATTATCCATTTGATATAGCGCTTTTCACGATTTGCAGACGTCTCAAAGCGCTTCACCGAATATACTATATTGACTTTATGTGGGCAAAACGTAGCAGCCAAACGTAGCGCACAGCAGTGTCCCACAAACAGGCGGTGGATTGAAGTGACCAATTTATTATTATTGTTTGGTTTGTACAAGTTGTACTGAAACTTGAACTTCAAGTAAGTCGTATTAAATGTTGTAGCTCCAAATGAAACAACTTATTTTTAAACACAACCAAATTAGTATTTTATTTACTACAAATAATTTGTGCATTTACTTTGTGTTAAGCTTTTAATTTTAATTATGTTGTACCCCTCACCTCTCATTAGCATGAATTTAAAAAATAATCAATTTACCAATAACACCAACTTTGATTTATATAGTGTCCTCCACGCCAGACGGCGTCTCAGAGCGCTTCTAACTAGCTAATGTATTACTTTTGTGTGGAGAAATGCTGTTTTTTTTTAAAAAAACATTGGTTTGGTATAAGTCTTAAGGATTGCAACCTGCCTGCAACTTTTTTCGGTTGAAATATGTTTTTATTAAAACTGTTCTTAAACAGTTAAACCCTGATCATGGAGTCCTGTAGCTCAGTGATTAGAGCACTCCTCTTGCAAGTGTAAGACCTGTGTTCAAATCCAGACAGGTCAGGGCGAAACTGGGCAATTTTTCCTACTCCACACGCCTACTAACCCCTCAAAAAAAAATTGGTCATTTCAATCCGCGACTGTTTGTGGGACACTGCTATGTGTAATTGGCTGCCCCGTTTTGCCCACAAATACTGTATACAGTTTATTCTGTGAAGCACTTTTAGATGTCTAGAAGACATGAAAAGCGCCTTATCAAATACAAGGCTTATTATCAAATTATGAAGTTTATTCCTAATTGGGTTTTTTATGTGATTTTACATTAGGTTGGATGTGCAATTCAAGTGAATGGTTGTTTGGCATATATTAGTTTGACATATGCTTCAATTTAATATTTCAAAAGTAGATTAATATGCTATATAATAGTATGATGTAATGCCTTATGTCATCGAACTGTCTTAAGCAATTCACAGGAATTATTGTAAGGTTTAGAATTGTGAGACTATTTATCAGCGAACTTGGTATTGGGTTAAAAATCGCAGGAGTCAAATTAGAACAATGAAATGTTCTTCGTAACCTATCGTGAATGAGAGAAAACAATGCATTGCAATTCAATATACTCTTAATTATTTAAACATCACTACTTGCCTGTTGCTATTAACAAAACCCAGAAGGCGTGAATCTACCTCAAATTGTTCTTTTACAGTATAAAACTAGGTAGTAAAACCTATTTTAAGGCAAATATTTGTGCCTGAAGGTTTCTGTTCTGATTGAATAACACCTGGGCTCAGCACCACTTTTTGGTGTGTGGGTGATTATGTCCTAATCTGATCCTGCAGTGCAAAGCTTGAGCACATATCTTAAACCCTAAGATCTGTACGAGTGTTGCTGCAAATAGGAAAAACAATGCAATCTGATTATTTTATAACACTATTACTGCTGAAGGCTTTGTATTTATAGAGTTGACCCAGCATTGATAAGCTGCTGCTTTAAGTTGATGCTTATCTGGTATTAGACCAGATACTCTTAGTATGGAGGCCGTACTCTTGGTATGGAGGCCATACTCTTTGGCTCTCGTCAACGTCTCCATTCGCATGGCTCTCACCTCCTTCACCTTCCCGGTCTGCCCCTAGAACTCTCCGAACCTGTGCGCAACCTAGGGGTCAGGTTCGAACCCCAACTGTCCTTCCACCCCCACATCTCATCCCTCACCAGCTCCGCCGCCTTCCACCTCCGACGGATCGCCCATCTCCGGCAATACCTCAACCCAAAAGCTGCTGAAACCCTGGTTCCACACCTTTGTCACCTCACGGCTGGACTATTCCAATGCCCTCCTCGCCGGTCTCCCCTTCACCACAATCCATAAAATCCAACTCATTCAAAACTCTGCTGCCCGCAGACTCACCCGCACCAAACTTCGCTCCCACATTACCCCAGTCCTTGCCAGACTTCACTGGCTCCCTATCCCATAGAGGATTGACTTAAAGATCCTCACCCTTGTCTTCAAATCCTTCCACTCCTCTGCACCCCACTACCTCTCTGACCTCCTCTCTCCTTAAATCAGCTCCCGTTGCCTTCGCTTGGGTCTGGCCTCATCCATGTCTCCCGAATCCTCCACTCTACCCTCGGCGGCCGTGCCTTCAACCACCATGCCCCGAGGCTCTAAAATTCCCATCCTCACTACCTTCCCCTCACCCCCTCTTTTTCAGCTTCAGGTCCCAGCTGAAGACCTTTCTCTTTGACCGCGCCTTTGGTCACCTTTCTACCCCTGCCCCTGGCTCTGAGACACCTTCCGGCGTGGAGGGCGCTATATAAATCAAAGTTGTTGATGTTGCAGACATGTCCTTTGCTGTGTTAGTGCAGTTGGATGAATTTTGTGCTTGATAAAGTGATGTGATGGCCTTGCAAAAGTATGTTTAATTATCTTTTCTACTTGGAGATTTTATTTTAAGTTGGAAAGAACTTTTAGAACTTGCTCAGTGTTCTTGGCAGCCTAGCTTTCTATGTTTTGATTAAAATATGGATGGCTTTTGTGGTTCCTGTGTTATTGATTCCAAGGATAACAACAACTTGTATTTATATAGTGACTGTCATGCAGGGCTGTATCCCAGTGCTTGACAGTGGCGGAGCATGATGCTGAGCACTGGGGTGGCGACTAAGCACGGTCAAAGCAAAGGTCTTCAGTTTGACTTGAAGATAAATGCAGGGATTATTATTACAGTATTAAGATGTGAAAGGCAGAGGGATTGAGGAAGAGTGTTCCAGAGTTTTAGGGTGTAGTGCCTGAAAATGCAGCCCCCAATGGTGCAGTGGAAGACACGAGGCATAAGCAGGAATATACAGAGACAGCTGGTGGTGGAGTGGAGAGTAAGCTGATTGGAGAGGTAGGGAGGTGCCAGGGTATGGAGGGATTTGAAGATGAGTGAGAGGGACTTGAAATTGATCAATTCTGTGATTGTCAGCCAGTGGAGCCCTGCTAGAACTCTGTGATGGGGGACAGAGTTTAGTGCGGGATATAACTGCATTATACACAAATCATTTATTTACTCAGAGGGTGCTGAATGTGTGGAATTCTTTACCCCAAAGGGCTGATACTCCGTCCTTGAACATATTCAAGACTGAGTTAGATAGATTTCTCATTTATAAAGGGATTAAGGGGTATGGGGATAAGGCAGGTAGTTGGAATAGAATATCATCCGTGATTGAATGGCGGGCAGGCTCGATGGGCCGAATGGCCTACTCCTGCTCCTATTTTTTATGTTCTTATCATGAATTTTGTGATTGAACGAGTGATGTACACTGGAAATCTGTGTTTGGGTTACATGGGGTTAAACTGAATTTAGCACAAAGTTACTGTGATTATTCTTTATGAAGCAGAATATTTTAAAGGCACTGAAATTATGATTTCAGAATTATGATCTGAGTGGAATTTTAAAAGCTTAAAGGCATGTATTGTTTGAATATACTGTACACGTTGGTGAGTCTGAGTTTTGGTTAGAAAGTCCGGGAAATGTGATATTATCTTTTTTCTGCTTGCTTGATGGTGCATGTTTATACTGTATTAGGAAGCTGGAGGTGACTGACTGCTGTTTTGTCCCATCTGCTTCAATTTCCCTTTCTCAGTTTTGTATTGTGACACAACATCCCTGTACAGTACCTTCATCACCACAGTGACATAGGGATTCAACCATAATAATAATAATCTTGCATTTGATACATAATGTGATTCAGACCTTTCAAAGCGATTCACAGGATATACTGTAAAGTGGGGTGACTGTGCATTTTGTGGATGAAACGCAGCAGTCAGGTTACGCACCGCTGTGTCCCCCACAAACAACCATGGAGTGTGTGACCAATTTTATTTTGGGGATTATCGGCCAGGACAATGGGAGAAACAAACTGCCTTCTCCTTTTAAATAGCGCCGCAGGATCTTAATATCCACCTGAACAGGTAGACAGGACCTCGGTTTAACACCTCATCAAAATGATGTCACCTCTGATAATGGATGGATTGAAGAGTCATCTTATATTGGGTGATCCCGAATCATGTCATGGAATCCTGTAGCTCAGTGGTTAGAGCACTCTCCTTAGAAGCGTAAGATTTGTGTTCCAATCCAGGCAGGTCAGGACAAAACCTTGGGCAAGTTTCCTTACTCCACACGCCTAATAATAATCCCTCAAAAAAACAATAATAAAAATTGGTCGTTTCAATTCACAACTGTTTGTGGGACACTGCTGTGTGCAATTGGCTGCAGCATTTTGCCCACAAATATACAGTCAATTCACTTTACAGTATATTCTGTGAAGCGCTTTGAGACGTCTAGAAGATGTGAAAAGCGCTATATCAAATGTAAGTATTATTATTATGTAGTCAGTCTCACTATAATCTGTAAGTCAATCAATCCTTCTTGGTTGGCAAAGGAACATTGTTTTTAAAGAATAGGCTTTCAAGGCTTTGGTGCCTGTTAGCTCATCACTTGATGACCACGCTGTAAAATGCTGTACATTTCAAGCAAGGTAGTTATAATCTACTGATCTACATAGTGGGCTTAAGAAATATCTTTTATTTCACCATATGAAATGACATTGTGTGGTAATTGTATTAAATGTGATGCAGAGTAACAGTTCTCACCTCTCGGCTTCACTGACCTAACGGGCTGATTTAATGCTATGGTATCAGGAATGGCCGTCTTCAGAGAGAACTTTCATGAGCTCTTTTCCTATTTCAGCACAAAGCTGCTGCAATAATTGTAATCACTAATATGTTAGAATATCATTAAATCCTGGTATCCTTTCTCTTAACATTAATTTGCAGTAAATAATCTTTGAGACAGCACAACAAATACGGCTCAGTAGTTAAGCTGCTGTGTGCATCTACTAATGCCGTCAGTGTTTGTTGAAGTATTTGTTTGATTATGTTGTGATCGGAAGCAGAGCAGAAGAACAACAACAACAACAACAATTTACATTTATAGAGCGCCTTTCACGTCGGGAGGACGTCCCAAGGCGCTGAACAAGAGGCATGTGACCCGAGCTGGGAGGGGAGTGTTTGGGAAGGGGTGAAACACGAAGGGGAGGTAAAAGAGTTCGGGGTGGAACAAAAGGCACGATCGAAGAGGAAAGTCTTCAAATCGGCCTTGAAAGAGGAAAGGGAAGAGGCGAAACGGAGGGATTGAGGGATGGCATTCCATAAGGTGGTGGGGCGGTTCAGGCGGGGGGCTTGGAGCAGGCCAAGTCCTGTTGAATGGAGGGTCCGGGTGGGCGTGTAGGGGGAGAGTAGATCGGTTAGGTAGGATGGGGCAAGGCCATGTAAGGCCTTGTAGGTGAGGACGAGGATCTTAAATTCGATCCTCTGGAGGATGGGGAGCCAGTGGAGACGGGCAAGGGTGGGAGTTATGTGGTCACGGAGGTGGGTGCGGGATAGTACATGGGCTGCAGAGTTTTGAATGGCCTGCAGCCTATGAATGGAGGAACTGGGGAGGCCGACTAGGAGAGAATTTCCGTAATCCAGCCGTGAGGTGATGTATGCATGCACGAGTGTTTCGGCAGCGCGGGGGGTAAGATAGTTGCGGAGCCTGGCAATGTTGCGCAGATGGAAATAGGCGGTGCCGGTCAAGGCGCGGATGTGGGGGAGGAAGGAAAGTTTTTGATCGAACATGATGCCGAGGTTCCTGATTGGCTTTGTGAGGTGGAGAGTGCAGCCTTGGATGTTGAGGCTGGCAGCGCCCGATGTGCGGAGGCGCTGGCTTGAGCCAATCAGGAGGGCCTCGATCTTATTCACGTTCAATTGCAAAAAGTTGTCCCTCGTCCACGATTCGATGTCGGACAGACAAGCTGTCAGAACATCGATCGTCTGGGGGTTGAGGGATGAGGCAGAAAGGTACAACTGGGTGTCATCCGCATACATGTGGAAATTTACCCCATGTCTGCGGATGACGTCGCCCAGAGGGAGCGTGTAAAGGGTGAAAAGAAGGGGACCGAGGACAGAGCCCTGAGGGACGCCGTGGGAAACTGTGCGGGGGTTTGAAGAAAAGCCATTGGAAGAAACAAAATGTAAACGGTGGGTCAAATAAGAGTGGAACCATTCAAGGACTGTGCCTTGAAGGTTGAGGTGGGAGGAAAGACGTTGAAGGAGGATGGTGTGATCGACTGTGTCGAACTCAGCAGACAGGTCAAGGAGGACGAGGAGGCAGAGGGAGCCCTGGTCACAGGCGGTTAGGATGTCATTTGTGACCTTAACCAGGGCAGTTTCTGTACTGTGGATAGGGCGGAAACCTAATTGGAGGGGTTCAAGAAGTGAGTGATTTGAAAGGAAAGAGCGGAGCTTCTTATCCTAATTCTTCTTCTTTTCTTCAGCGATAAAACCTTCTGGATTGTTCCTTACAACTGTAAAGTTAACCAAGCCATTTCTAATGTTGTAGACATAATGGCCAGGGAGAGTCTTAAAAATGAATTGCACTAAAGGGGAATGGTCGGAATGTGTTGTTGAATCAGGTCAGCAAGCGCAGATGCTTTGCAGTGTAGAATACTGTATATCCTGCTGGTTCATTCTGTGGCAGAATCTCTGTTGACTTGTAAATAATTATGTGGTTCAGGAATTACAGTCGTGTGATGTTTGGTCATACAGTTATTTTATTTGTAGCAATATAAACTCATCTGTCGCCAGAAAATATGGGAGATTTGAACATTTCAAAGCCTGAAAAAAATAAATATGTGGTTAAATGTCAGCCTGATTCAGTTGTTAAAACACTTGGCCTTTTGAGTCAGAAGATTGTGGGTTCATGCCCCACATCAGAATAAGATAGGTGAGGCAGTTAGACGTGTCCAGTCAGTTCAGCGTCTTGGGACTTCCTCCTGACGTGAAAGGCGCTATACAAGTGTAATTTTGTTGTTGTTGCTTCTATTTCACACACTTGTAGAAGCTACATGTTTGAACTTCTATTTGCCAACTGAAATATGGACTGAATTGACGATGAGATCTGATTCTAGGGATTTAGGGGCTAGGCTAGGGCTAGGTTTGCAGTGCAAGATAAAGTTAACCATTTTACTTTTAAATGGAGCCCTACCTTGCATGCTTAGTTTGCTTTGAACAGCTTGTTTGGTTTACAAGTGGGTCTTCTGGAGCGAATGAATCGAAGTATTGCAGCTGTGGAATTCTCTATAGGCAGACCTTCAAAATTGCCTTGCAATGGTTTTGTAATCCGTTTATTATAATAATAATAATCCTTGATTTGATATAGCACCTTATCATGTTTTCTAGATGTCTCAAAGTGCTTCACAGAATATACTGTATACTGAATTGACTATACAGTATATGTGGCAAAACGCGACAGCACACAGCAGTGTCCCACAAACAGTTGTGGATTGAAGTGACCAATTTTATTATTGTTTTGTTTTCTTGGGATTATTATCAGGTGTGTGGAGTAAGGAAACTTGCCTAAGGTTTCGCCCTAACCTGCCTGAAATCGAACCCAGATCTCTCACTTGCGAGGCGAGTGCTCTAATTACTGACTCCATGTGGAAATTATAGGCATGGAAATGTATTTGACTTGGTTTGGGCAGGCAGGTGTCTGCTGGATATATCCTTCAGTCCCAACTTTGCACAGATGTTTGCCTCATGACTCTCGGCTTTTTGTTTAGTTCATTGTGAAAGATAATGCTCTTTAGTCGTCCTCTGCAATTAGAACCAAAGACTGATCTTAAAATTGCTTCATCTAACAAAGTATCTTGTTCTATCTCCCTCCAACCCATAACCTGGGCCAAAAGAAAAGTGGAGCTGCACTTTTCCACAACTCTGCTACAAACGACTTCCTCCGCTACAAACCTATACACACAGTGTGTTGGGCCCTGGGCTGCTGCATGCTGCTTGCTTGACAATGCTCCTGTGGGTGGAGAGGCTTCGGTGGGACGTGGGGAATGTTGGGATGGCAGAAGCTACAGCCGTCTGTTTGCTCGATGGCTGGCCTAAGCTGAGCTCCTGGGACAAATTCTTGGATAGTGCTGCACTATTCAAATGAACATTTTTAGTATTGTGAACATAACTACAGTTTATCCGGCACCCTCGGGACTTGGCCAATGCCGGTTAAAGTGCGTGCTGGATATTCGGCCGAAAATGCAAATAATTTTTAAAAATGCATTTTCTGAATAAATTCTGGTAATCGAATGTGGACTTTTTTTTTGCGATGCTGGTTATGCGGAAGTTACGGATGACCGGGTGCCGGATAAACAGGCTTTTACTGTACATGTTCAGGAAATATATGCCTTTTTGCCAGACTTCACTGGCTCTCTATCCCAGAGAGGATCGACTTCAAGATCCTCTCCCTTGTCTTCAAATCCCTCCACTCCTCTGCACCTCCCTACCTCTCTGACCTCCTCTCCTCAAACCAGCTCCCGTTGCCTTTGCTCCACTGGGTCTGGCCTCTTTCATGTCCCCCAAATCCTCCACTCCACCCTCGGTGGCCGTGTCTTCAACCACCATGCCCCGAGGCTCTTAAATTCCCTTCCTCACTACCTTCGCCTCACCCCCTCTTTTCTCAGCTTCAGGTCCCAGCTGAAGACCTTTCTCTTCGACTGCGCCTTTGGTCACCTTTCTACCCCTGCCTCTGGCTCGGTCCCGGAATCCGCTATTGTGAAGTGCTCTGAGATGCCGTCCGGCGTGGAGGGCGCAATATAAATCAAAGTTGTTGTTGTTTATGTACCACCGATGCACTTGGAGAGGTTTTACAGTAGATGGTAGGATAGAGTTTGTTGTTGTAGATTACGGATTGTCATATTGCTGCGAGTTGTGTTAACCCTTCAAAGAGCTTGGTAACATCTTGCCATTGCGACAAACCAAATAAATATTTGTACTGTGCTTTCTCTTTCTCATTCAATTTTATATCTGCGGGTTATGATCAAGTGTCCTTTCTGTCAAGTGATGGAAAGAGATGTGCTTCTGCAGACTGCCAGACAATTTATGGTATTACTTTTCTTTAAGAAAAATTCAGCATTCATATTCACACTGCTTTTTATTTCCCCGAAGACCTCAAGAGGTCCTGGTGGAAAAGTGAATGTGTGAGCTAGCAATGAAATACATATATGCAGTGTTTGGAGGTGATTATGCAGCACTTTATTTTGTGAGTGATTACTTTTTAACGAGACTTGCTGAAATTCTAGTTCGATGTGCACATTCCACAAGCTTAGCTCGATGTCCAATTTGGGCATAACTAAAATGAGTGGTGATATGAATCCTCTGACCAATGAAGCACAGTTAATAATCCTTGTATTTGATATAGCGCCTTATCACATCATTGAGATGTGTTAAAGAGCTTCACAGGATGCAGTCCTTGAGATGATTAGAAAAGAGAAATTGACTTCATCTAACGACCTGGAGAATTAACCTCCAGATATAATTAACCATTCAACAACAATAATTTGCATTTGTATAGCACCACTCACCCAGGGTAGCATCCCAGAGTGCTTGGGAATGGTGGAGCACATTGGTGAACCAGCGGAGGTGACTGTAGGCACCGTCAAAGAGGAAGGTCTTCAGCAGTGACCTGAAGATGAGGAGGGAAGGGATAATGTGGAACTAGAGGAAGGGTGTTCCAGAGCTTCGAGGCTGAAAGTGTGTCCACCAATGGTGGAATGGAAGGCACAAGAGACAAGCAGAAGGCCGGATAAAATGAAAATTATGCAGGTGGTTGTGGAACCTTGCATGCAGGTTAACTACCTTTGCAAATACAGATGGTCACTACAGTAGACTGCAATTACCTGTGAATTTGAGTAAGGCTTGCTAACTAAAAGCATAAATTATTGTTTATTATCGCTGTTCTAGTTGTTCAATGACCCAAATTTTATAGTCTTGGTGCAACATATCAAATAATCTGGAGTAAAGATAATAATATAATAATAATCCGCTTGATATAGCGCTTTTCACGTCTTTTAGATGTCTCAAAGCGCTTCACAGAATATACTGTAAAGTGAATTGCCCTTATACTTGTGGGCGAAACGTGGCAGCCAATTGAGCAGTGTCCCACAAACAGTCGTGGATTGAAATGACCAATTTTATTATTGTGTTTTTGGGAGGGATTATCATAAGGCGTATGGAATAAGGAAATTTGCCCAAGGTTTCGCCTTGACCTGTCTGGATTCAAACACAGGTCTCACGTTTGTGAGGCGAGTGCTCTAACCACTGAGCTACAGGACCCCAGATAAGTATCTTCTGGCTTCAGCAATGGCCCATGGAAAATGTGTCATGTTCCCACTAGCTGATTTTGGTAGCAGAGTGTAGCAAAATAGCTGTGTTCCTGAAATGATCACATTTCCTAAAAATGCTTTAAAGACTTGTGCTTTTATTAACCCGCTACATGCTGTTTACCGAGCAGTAAAGTAGAAACCCAGTTGTTAGTTGATGTGTGGATCGCTTTTCTGGGATATATTTCCTTAAAATAATAATTCTGTAATTTGGTCACTCAATCCACAACTGTTTATGGGACACTGCTGCACACAATTGGCTGCTGCATTTCACCCACAAAAAAACAGTCAATTCACTTAATTGTATATTTTGCTAAGTGCTTTGAGACTTCTCGAAGAAATGATAAGGTACTATATCAAACGCATTGATTATTATATTACTGCTGACTTTATTGGAAGGCCTTTAGTGCTAGTTATTATTAAAAGGTGGAAAGAAATAATTTTTACAGCACTGTCATGTCAGCAGGCTTTACAATCATTTTTGTCAACTGTAGTGCCTGTTTTTGTTTTTTCAGCATCAATTTTTATAAAGTTCTATCAACAGCCTTGCGGTGAATGACCTATTAATCTGCAGAATTGTTGGACAAGATGCCTGGAGAAACTCCCTTCATTCTAATATACAGTAGTGCTGTGTGATCTTCAAGGTCCACTTGAAGATCAGCTAAATGAGATCTCACTTTCATGTCTTATTCAAAAGCTGTCCTCTGACAATGTAACACTCCTCAGAAGTGTCAACCTTACTAGTGTCAACTTCAAATTTAACCCACAAATTTCTGACAGAGAGGCGAGAGAGAATGCTATCAACTGAACCAAGCAGGCAACTAACCAGTTCAGTTTGCTATGGAACTTAAACGTAGATACATGTAGGGCCACATACATCTACTTGCTTTGATTCTTTAACCATATCCCAGGATAAAATTTATTTATACAGTATTTGAATGTCTTTAGCAAGACCCCAGGATTGCAGTGGATATTGTGACTACTGTAAATGTACTGGATGCAATGGTCATAATATTGAATGATGAATGTGCTGTATCTGTGTCCAATTTGCTGTATTTTTAATGGGGGTTTTCTGGAACTGGCGCGGTGAATTATTTCAAAGTAATGGTGAGACTTGATGTGGCAATGAAGCATTGATACTAGTGAATAGTTTTTTTTCTTTTTCCAAAAGATTTGATCATCAGATCAATTAGACAATTGTATTTGAAGTGCTTGGGCTATAAAGACATCTCTGTAGTTAATGTGTGTGTGTTGGAATGTTAATGCTAAGGATTTCGGGCTTCTGGTGTAATATTGTGTTGATTCTGTTTATCTATGGCAAGATTTCGAGTCAACGACCTAACTTGTAACCTGTCCTTTGGACAAATAGAAACACACAAGGATAAGTGCAAATGTATTGACTAAGTGCTCTTCTCGGATCAGTGTTTACGTAGGTCACTAACTTGTATGGATCAATTGCCCTGCTAAGCATTGAACAATCACAAGGTTGTTGTATAAATGAAGGTGTTCATTTTACACTGACTCATTAATTGCACTGTTTTATTTTCTATGCATTTCTGACCTTGTTCTTTAACACTGCCAATCTTATGTATCACCCTAATTTAACTCCACACTGCACCATTACATTTCATTTGTAGACGCAGGAATACTTTAATTTCTCAGGTCATAGGAGTGGTTCACATGAAGAAGCCCCTTTGTGATATTTGACTTCATCCTTCCAGAATAAACATCACACTACCTTCTCTTACACCTGCAAGATCTAGTCTGTGATAATAATCATCCTTGTATTTGATATCACGCCTTAACACGTTGTTGATGTCTCAAAATGCCTCAAAAGATGTACAGTGAATGACTGTATTCTGTGGGCAATATGTAGCAGCAGCACAACAACAGCAACAAAATTACATTTGTATAGCGCCTTTCAAGTCGGGAGGACGTCCCAAGGTGCCATACAGTCAGTGTTTCAGATCTCAGCCTGGATCGGGGAGGGTGGAGGGATGGGAGGGGGTGACCGATGGGACCATCGAAGTGGAGAGTCTTGAGGCGGGACTTCAAGGAGGCTAGGAGGGGGTGAGGCGGAGGGATTGTGGGATGGAATTCCAGAGATTGGGGGCAGAGTGACTGAAGGCTAACCTGTCGATGGTGGGATGGGTGGGTCAGGGGATGTGGAGCAGGCTGGAACCCATTGAGTGCAGTGAGCGGAGGTCACAGAGGTAGGGTGGGGCATGGCTATGGAGAGCTTTCAAGGTGAAAAGTTACACAGCACACGGCAATATCAGAAGTACAGTATCAAATTATTACTGATAGGGAAATGATACTATTAATTTGATGTGTCTGTCTGTCATATAGATACAGGTATCCCTCTCCAACCGCGAGGGATACATTCCTGTAAACCTTCGCTGTTGGTAAAATCGTGGTTGGAAAATGCAGGGCCCTATGGGAAACACGGGGGTAGGGGGAGTACGTTTGCTTTTTCGTGGTTGGGAAATGCAGGGCCCCATGGCAAACATGGGGATACGGGGAGTATGTTCGCGTTTAGTAAAACTAAACACAAAAAAAAACATAGTTATAACATACATGGGGATAGGGGGAGTAAGTTTGGGCACATTGGCTGCCAGGATCTGCAGCAATCCACGAGGATGTCTGACTGACTTACACAGAGAGGGAGAGAGAGAGAGAGATACATGGGGTGGGAGGCTGTCCGACTGACCTACAGAGAGAGAGAGAGAATGACACGGAGGGTGAGGGGATGGGTGACACGGAGGGCTGGGGGAGGCTTTCTGACTGATCTACAGAGAGACACGGAGGGTGGGGGGGGACTTGACACGGAGGGCTGGGCGGCTGTGACTGACTGACTGATACAGACAGACAGAGAGAGAGAGAGATGTGGTGCGGTGGGGGGAAGAGAAGGTGAAAGAGAGAAGGGGGGTTGGGAGAGGGGGGTAGGAGGGAAGAGAAGGTGAAATAGAGAGAAGGTGAATCAGAGAGAGATACCCTTACACAGAGAGTGAAAGGATGCAGATCCTGGCAACCAATCCTCCCAAACTTACTTGCTAGGCTGCGGAGAAGCGACAATAAATTCATGTTACAGGTATAGAGGGAGTAACTAGATCCACGAGTGCAGCTAGACCACGTGGGGTAGTAAAGATGCTGATAGGCGGGAAACGCAGAGCGGATTAATACACACCAATACGCATATGAATGCGGTCCCTTGTTTGGAAGAGTGAAACTTGAAAATTGAAACTTGCCAATTTAAATTGCGGATGCGCAAAACATAAAACGCGGTTTGCGAGGGTTGTCGCATTTAGCAAACCGTGGATGCATGAGTTTTGTGGTTGTCAAGGCCGCGGTTGGAACGGGATACCTGTATTATATAATATATCTTGGAACATCCTCCCAAAGTGAAAGGCGCTATACAAATGCAATTTTGTTGTTATATCGTTACAATTATTAATAATAATACAATTTTAAAATAGAAAATCAATTAATAATCTGGTATTGCTATTATATAATAGCAATTCTCAGACTATAACGGTGTCACAGCTAACATCAGAAAATATAGAGGTGTCACTATTAATGTTAGATCATGTAGAGGTGTCACTGTTAACATCAAACTATGTGGAAGTGTCACTGTTGATAACAGACTATGTCATTGTTAACAAATCTATTTCTGTCAGCTGTCGTGGGAAGAGGGCCCACAAAATCGATGTGGAATGCAGACCAAGGTCCTCTGTGCCTCTAGAGTTTTAGGCGGTCATTGGTCTTCCTTGGAGGATTCTGAGCTCCCACTTGACAATTATCATAGTAATCTACTATTGGATGTCCTTGTTCACCAGTAGCTGCTGATTGTAATGTTTGATTCTCGTCCGGTTTTCTCTGCCTCATGGTGTCCACCAGCAGTACAGTAAAAGCCCATTTATCCAGGACCCTCGGGGGGTCGAATAATTGACTGTGTTGGATAATCGGACGGCAAGTTGCTGAAAACCCAACACAAAAAATTTACTTATTTTAAAACATACCATATTAATAATAGACTAAATAGTAACAGAATATTGTATGGATACTTATCAATAAAGCATTCTAGCACACTCGGTAAAATGATCGATAAAACAGCATTTTTTTACCGATCGGTAAAACCCCAGAATTCGTAAGATAAATAAGTGCACTTGCGCAAAGTGAGCATACTCGTGATTGCTGGAATGGGGGATTGCCCTGGGAGGGGGTCGCGCAATCCGGTTGATCAGGTCATGGATAAACAAGCTTTTACTGTATAATGTACTGAGTCCTTTAACTCCTGTCTGAGACATTCGGAAACAACCAGAAAAGTATCCGTGATTCCAAGAACTTTGCCGAGTTTTGCTACTATCAACAAAGATGTTGTGCAATTGCTGTAGGGACCTCCCTCTTAATGCAATTTTTGCCACACAGGGGATTTTGAAGTCCCATTTTACTTGGCATCTTTTCGCACTGTAATTTTTTTGTTAAGTACCGGTAGGTTCTGGGAAAAATATTTTTTTTTACTACAAAATACTGTTTTTAGCTTTCAGGAGTACTTTTTTTGTTAAAAAAGGTTGGCAGCTATGATTAGGAAGTATTTTTCTAAACGGAGTGTAATTATCAGCTGGAATGACATTCCAGAGACCAGACTAATTTAACAAATATATGAATGCTCTAATGGGAATGCTGTATTTTCTCAAAGAATCAGATTCAATGAGTAAAGAAACCGTAGTTATTTGCCTTCTTCCCCTGCGCGTCCTTCCCCACTTCAAATCTACAGTCACATCATTGCAGTCTTTTCTCCCAGTGATATCTTCACAGACCCTTTGATACATCTCTGTTCACTATTTTTCCTTCAATTGTTGTTTCATTGAGCCTTTATTGTGGCTGCATATACACCTGAATTGACACAAACTAATAATAATCCTTGTATTTGATATAGCTGTGTTTCAAGTTGTTGAGACATCTCAAAGCACTTTGCAGAATATGCTGTCAAGCTGATATAATGTATTTCTTTGTGGGTGACATGTAGAAACCAATTGTGCACAGCAGTGTCCCACAAACAGTGATGGGCGGAGTAACCAAATTCCTCAAGGGATTAACCCCTGGAGTGTGATCCGTCAGTCGACTAACAACTATTTCCTATTTACGGGGTCCTATTTACTGCTAGGTAAACAGACATTTGGAGTAAGCAAACTTGCCTAAGGTTTTGCCCTGCCCAGGAATCGAACCTGAATCCTCTCGCTTTTGAAGTGAGCGGTCTAACCACTACTCTACAGGACTCCACATTGGTATCTATGATTGATGATTGTGAATTTTTTTAAATGGAAAGAGTCTATTTATTGATGGTAAGCTTTCAGTGATTATGAAGCTATTAGCAAAGTCAAGTTATGGTAATCTTATAAAGCCCACTGGTGAATATACAGTCAGTTTGGGCTATTCAATCAGGTATCCAGTCTCATTTTAGCTTGGAATCATATCACAGACTACGGTACTCAAGTTCTGAAGGGAGGTTGGCATGGCTGAACTCGTTTAGCGAGATCTTTCTTGATTATCTCCTCTCACATCCGTATTCAAACATCATTCAAGCATCTTGTAATGCTTCACGGTAATTACTGTCAACTGACACTATGGTGTCTGTCTGTCCTTCAGATAAATTTGGCAGCCAGTTTGTCTGTAGCAAGATCCCACAAACAGCCATAAGTGAATGACTAAATAAATGGTTGGCCATGACACTGGGGGAAACTCAGAAGTTTGTATTTAAAATTCTGTTTTCCAATTTATGCCATTGAATTTTTAAACATCTAACTGAAGAACAAAGCAGACAGGCATAATAAATAATTCAAACTCAACCTCCCAAATGTGTATGGTGGCAGTTTGCCTAATTCAGGTTCACTTTTCACTTTGGATTGTTTGGAACTTTTCATATAATCACTTAAAGAAATAAAGTCCATACAGTATTTAAAATTCTATTTCTGGGTCATTCAATCCATGACTGTTTGTGGGACAATTGGCTGTCATGTTTTGTCCACAAAATATACAGTCATCCCACTTTACAGTATATCTTGTGAAGTACTTTGAAGACTTATCATGATGTGATAAGGGGCTGTATAAAATGAAGTATCATTATAATATATTATTATATATATCTGCATAGGGCAGAGTATATTCCCCAACTCTGTGTGATGGTGGTGATTTCCATTCAGGAAGATGGAGTAATTGCATTGACTGCCTATTTGCTTTCACTTGCAGTATGGATTTATATCTTCTACTGGTTGAAATCCTTAGAGTTCTGTTAACCTGGCTATGAGTTTCTAAAATGGGTAATATTAAGCCACAGTCGATTTAACTTTTCATTTGAGCAGGTTTAGCGGATTGCAAGTATGAAGAGTCCAATATAAAAATACTTCCTCAGAAAATCAATAGTAATTGGTATTCCCAGAGTGGTTGAGACCTGTACACAGTGCTAATTGAAATCTGACAGAATACTGAATGAATCTGCTTTAAGGGGCTTCTAATTCCTGGGGCCCAGGTGCTGTTCAGATGGCAAATTAGAAAAGGTATCAGCTTTGGACCAAAAGCACATAGATCTCAAATGGATATGTGTGCTCATTTATATATTTTAAGAAACCTTAAACAAAGGAATGGAATTATTGTGGTGCCCCGACTAATCCCATCAGAATAATAAAGGCAACTTCAATCATCTGTTTGCGTATATTCCTGGGATTTGTATTGCATGATTCATATACAGGGTGCTGTGTGGGTGTGTGTAAACACTTGCAGAGTGAACTCTTCTGATGTGTGTGTATGTCGGGGTGGTGGTTGGTGGAGGGGTGTACAGTATATACAGAGAGACGAGAACTTAGAACAAAACTGTTGTTTTGGCCCATCCATGAAAGAATAGACCACGGAAACTTGTATTTATATACAGTACAGTAATGCCATTAACATAAAAGAAATAGTGAAGTTTAGCAATAATGTATTCTTTGGGTGAACATGTTATAAAATGAGACGAATTAGAAGTATGTTAACCGAGGCGACAAAGAAAACATTTCTTCTAGCAATGTCCTACAAATACCAATGAGTTGAGAAGCCATTTATTAAGAAGAAGAATTCTTTCATTTGATATAGCGCTTTATCATGTAGCTCCCAAAGGGCGTTACAAAATAAACTGTGAAGCAGGTTGACTATTTTGTGGACGAAACATGGCAGCTAATTACACACCGCAGTGTCCCACAAGCAGTCGTGGAATGAGTGACCAAATAGTATTTGGGGTAGGTGGTGAAGGCAGAGAGATTATTAAGAAAGTGATCCACTCTTTGAACTACCGGGTTCCTACTTACTGGTGGTATACAGAGGCGTGTGGAGTAAGGAAACTTTCCTACAGTTTTGCACTGCCCAGGAATTAAACCCCCTTCCTCTCGCTTGCGAGGTGAGCTTTAACCATTACTCTGTGGTATTTACAAAGGGATGGAAGAGAAGCCACGATAAACTCAATTTCTTTGAATTAGTGGACCTATGATCAATTAATTAGGCAGCCTGTAGTGCATAGATTCACTTACTGTGTGCTTCTACTGTGGACCTGTGTGATATTTTCATGTGGTTGGCTTCTGATTTCTCAGTTGTCAGCTTTCCTTTGACATCCCTTCCTGTGAGCTGCACACAGAGCTATCCTTTGCCCTTTGTTTTAAAATTTGTTATAAACTCTTGGGAAATTTCTCTGTCCTTCTCCACACCAAAGAAAATGTGTCTCAAATCTACTATTCAAACTCATGTTTTGACCTTGGGAAGTCCTCTTGACTTGAAAGGCACTACAGGTATCCCGCTCCAACTGCAGCCTCGCCAACGAAACTCATGTATCCACGGTTTGCTAAATGCAAAAAACCCTTGCAAACCGCGCTTTGTGTTTTATGCATCTGCGATTTAAATCCACGGGTTTAAATTTTTGAACAGCTAGCATACAGCACTGGGACACAGGGGCGATGTTGCAATCAGCCAGCGACAACGCTTCTTCTCTGAGGATTAAGTTAAATACTGTACAGTAACAAACATTTATTGTCGCTTCTCCACAGGCTAGCTAGTAAGTTTGGGAGCATTGCCGTACCCCCACCCCCCCTTTCCCCACACACACCCCTTCTCTCTCTCTCTCACCTCTCTCTCTGACTCACTGTTTCTTCCCCCCACCCCCCCTCCCCACCCCTCCTCTCTCTCACCTTCTCTGTCTCTGACTCAGCTTCTCTTTCCCCCCTCACCCCCACCCCTCCTTCTCTCTCCTCTCTCTTTGACTCACCTTCTCTTCCCCCCACCCCTCCTTCTCTCTCTCACCCTCTCTCTCTCTGACTCACCTTCTCTTCCCCCCACCCCTCCTCTCTCACCTTCTACAGCCCCCCCAGCCCCCCCCCCCCACCCTCTGTCTCTCTGTCTCTCTCTCTCTGTGTAAGTCAAGACAGTGTGATTGCTGCAAATCCTGGCAGCCAACGCACCCAAACTTACTTCCCCTATCCCCAGGTATGTTATAACTGTATGTGTTTTTTTGTGTATAGTTTTACTGAACGCGAACTTACTCCCCGTATCCCCATGTTTCTATAGGGCCCTGCATTTACCAACCGTGATTTTTCCAACCACGATGGTTTACAGGAGCATATCCCTTACGGTTGGAGAGGGATTCATAGATTCATGGAATTTTACGGCACAAAAGGAGGCCATTCGGCCCATCTAGTCTGTGCCGGCTCTTTGAAAAGAGCGATTCAATCCCACTGCCCTGCCCGCTCCCCATAGCCTAATAGACCTGTTCTCCCTAAATAAAGATCTAATTCCCTTTTAAAAGTTGTTATCGAATCAGCCTCCACCACCTTTTCAGGCAATGCATTCCAGATTCGAACAACTCGCTGAGTGAAAAAATTTCTCCTCAGCTCCCCTCTACTTCACCTTGAAACTATTTAAAATCTGTGACCACGAGTCACAGATTCACCCACAAGTGGAAATAGTTTTTCTCTATTTGCCCTGTCGAAACCCCTCATGATCTTATAAACCTCTATTAGGTCTCCCCTCAATCTTCTCTGCTCCAGAGAGAATAACCCTAGCCTATCTAGCCTCTCCTCATAGCTGAAGTCCCTCAATCCTGGCACCATCCTAGTAAATCTTCGTTGTACCCTTTCCAATGCCTTCACATCCTTTCTGTAGTGTGGTGACCAGAATTGAACACAGTATTCCAGCTGAGGCCTCACCAAAGTCTTATAGAGGTTAGTCAGCACTTCCTGACTTTTGTACTCTATACCCCTATTTATAAAGCCTAGTATCCCATATGCCTTCTTAACAGCCTTGTCTACCTGTCCTGCCACCTTCAACGAGTCACTAACACAAATCCCCAGGTCTCTCTGTTCCTTCACACCATTTAAAATTGTACTATCTAGCCTATATTGCCTCCCTTCATTTCTTCTCCCAAAATGCATCACCTCACACTTCTCTGCATTAAACTTCATCTGCCATGTGTCTGCCCACTTTACCAATTTGTCTATATCCTCTTGCAGATGGCTACTATCCTCCTCACTATTTACTATACCTGTATACAAATACAATTTTGTTGTTGATACCCACAAAACAGTCAAATCTCTTTACAGTACAGTATATTCTGTAAAGCGCTTTGAAATATCTCAATTATGTGATAAGGTGCTCTCAAATGCAAGAATTATTATGATGCCTGGTATGTTCCACAGCAGAATTTGCATAATTGCAGTAACTCAGGAATCATTGTATCGTGTACAATATTAGATTTTTTTCGAACCCACTTCTGTTCTTTCTGAAACTTGTGTCTATCCTGCTAATGATGAATACATCATTAGCAGTCTTTGTTGAACATTTTTTTAGGCTTGTTAATTTTGTCCTTGAGTTTTCAAGGTCTGTGCTCATAGTCTACTAAATAGATTGTTTATACACACATTATATTGTCTATGCCTCTCAGCATTGTAGAGATTTTGATGACGTTCTCCGTTTCTCCAATGAAGGCAAACTTAATCTGAATTTCTTGATACTTCAAGCCTTTAATCAATTGACGCCTCTTTGTCTCCATGAATGTAAATATTTCAATCATTTGAAGTTAGCTTACCAAAAATATTTTAATAAAAATATTCTACCGACATGGAAACCCTGTTCCAAAGTAGTAATCTTAGTTTGGGTCTCACCCCCTCAGGTTAAAGTGCAAAAAAATCGCTCCATACCCTTATTGCACACAAAGCTGGTGTCAATGGCAAGCTGATGATCACAGTCAGTGATGTAGATAAATAAACTAAAGTATCCTATTTTCACTTGTCAACTGCATTTGTGATATATACATCCGTGCTTGCTAATTGCTTCTTATTAACCAGATATACAGTATTTGGGGGTGTATTTGATCATGCCCCGTTGCTTTGTAGTTCATTCTTTTAATTTGCTTTAAGTATTTCCCCCCACTTCTAAGTATATTCTAGCAGTCCTGCACTACCCTGTTCAATTCAGTTGTAACCTCGAGGTTGGATCTTTGTGCGGAATTAAGGTTTTATTTAAGAATTTGCTAGATTCCTGGACATCCCTAAATGTTACATAAATAAAGTCAATCTGAATCCAGGTGGATTTTTTTTTGTTGCAATTGTATTCGTTTTTCTTAATATTAAAAGCATGAGATTTTGTTAACAATTCTAAAGGCAAATCAGAGATATTGAATGTGAGCACTCAAGACCCTAATACTTGTACAGTACCAGCAACTTGTACAGTATAGCTTTCCCATAGGTTAAACGTTTGAAACTGCTTTACAAATATCCTGGAGAGAAGAGACGCGTTCAATAAAGACATGGTAGAGCTGTATTTTCACGAGCATTTGAACGCAGGGAGAAAAGATTCAAGGTGAGGGGAATTGGGGAGAAAGTTCAGAAAATGAATACAGAAATTTAGCAGGAAATCAATAGTTCTTGTTCTCTTCTACTATCTCCTGATTCTCCCTTTGCTGCCTCTTGAGGTTTATTTCCCTTGTGTGTCTCTCTGACCAGGAGATACCTAAAAATATCTGGCTATAAAACCCAAATGGTGTTAGGAGGAGTTGTTACTTCACCTGAAATACTTTTTTACAAAAAAGCAAGGATGTGGTTCTATACCATTAGCAATTCAAAAACTGTGTTTTATCTTTTTTTAAATCATAAAATGTAATTTAAAAAAAAGATTTTTGCATGTTAGAGGTTGGCAGGACTGATTATTGATTTCTAAACTAAAAATGATTAGCTTTGGGATTTGTCCACAATCTTAGACTGGCCTGAATAATTCATTCAACACATCTGTCTTTTTTTTCCCTAATACTGTACCTTCAAAAGGCCTGCCCTGGGAAAGCAGAATTTCGGTCTTGAACTCATAGTAGGATACAAGGTTTGAAAGGATGGGTTGCAAAGGAAAAAGGGCTTTGGGTATATAAAGTGCATCACGTGCAAGTAACTGAGCATCTATTGAAAAATCCGGTCTGACCAAAGCTTGCCTTGGTAGAATTATTATTACCAGCATCATAATAATAATCTTTACATTTGATTTATTGCGTTGTTCACCTGATCTCGGTTTAATGTTTAATTCAAAGGATAGCACCTTTTGACAATACTCTCCCCTCCCCCAACCTGAATGAATAGGAGAGCGGATTAGATGGTTCATGTAGAGAAAAATGTTAGCATGGGTTTAATAGGCTTCTTTGTGGAGTCTTGGAGCTCAGTGGTTAGAGCACTAACGTTGTAAGCGGGAACCTGGGTTTAATTTCTGACAGGGGCAAAATCTTGGACAAGTTTCCTTACACCTGATATATATCCCTCAAAAAAATATAATAAATTGATCACTTCAATCCATGACTGTTTGTGGGACTCTGGTATGTGCAATTGGCTGCCACAGTTTGCCCACAAAATATACAACCAATCCACTTTACAATATATTCTGTGAAACACTTTGAAATGTCTAGAAGTCGTGAAAAGCGCCATATCAAATGCCAGCATTCTCTGTTTTTAATCAGGTAAACAACAACTTGGATTATATAGCGCCCTCCATACCAGGCAGCGTCTCAGAGCACTTCCCAATAACAGATCCCAGGGCAGAGCCAGGGGAGAGCGGGAAAAAGTTGACCAAAAGCACGGTCGAAAAGAAAGGTCTTTAGCCAAGATCTGAAAATAGGAAGAGAGGGGTGAGGCGAAGGGAGTTCCAGAGCCTCGGGGTGTAGTGGCTGAAGGCACGGCCGCCGATGGTGGAGCGGAGGATTCGGGGCACAAGGAGGAGGCCAGACCCGGTAGAGCGAATGCGACAGATGTTGTTGTGTTGAGAGAGGAGGTTAGAGAGGTAGGTGCGGTGCAGAGGAGTGGAGGGATTTGAAAACAAGAGTGAGGATCTTGAAATCGATCCTCTCCAAGACAGTGCAGTCTGGCAAGGACGGATAGAAGATGAAAAACAGCTAAGACCATAAACATTTGATAGAAAATTGGATAATTATTTGAAGAGCAATGGAAAAAGCAGTACAGAAAAAGAGTAAGTCTGGAGTCCATAGTTCAAGAGAAAGGGGCAACATAAGCTCAGTGGGCCAGTGGGGTTCCTCTTGTCCTGTAGGTATCCTGCCCCACAGATCCCCAAATAAACTCGGTCACTCACTCCATAACTGTTGGCTGTCGTGTTTCACCCCCAAATACCCTTTACAGTATATTCTATGAAATTATTTGGGACATCTCAACTACATGATAAGGCCCCCTTATCAAAGGCAAGCATTATTATTAGTAGTTGTGCTGCTGTCTGGATCAGTTACTTTCTCATACGAGAAAGCAAAATTTAAACTGTGTTTGTAATCTGTCAGCTCCTCCTGGCGTGGAACAAGCAGGAGTCGGAACCCAACCAAGAGGCCCTACCTCTGTGACCTCCTAACTCCACATCAGTCTGTCTTCTCCCTTTGCTCAGCAGGCTCCGAACTACTTCACATCCCTCGCCCGCGCCACCATTAACAGCGGGCCTTCAGCCACTCTGTCTTCCACCCTCTGGAACTCCGTCCAGCAGTCCCTCCCCCGCGCCCCATCCTTTCAAGACCCACCTCAACGCTCTCCTCTTCTTCTGTGCTTTCGATCAACCTTCTTCCCTCATGTTGTTATTTCCCACCATAGTTTGAGCTTCCTGCTGCAGTATTTTAAGTTTGAAATGTTTTATTTCTGTACAGCTGTGTGACTTGTGACTTGCAATTACATTGAAAACCTTTTTTTCATTTGAAATGCTCATAATCTTATCTGATGCTCTAATTTATCTTGTCTTCCCTAACATTTTAACCTGATTCTTGTTCGTCTTTGAACTAAATCTTTCTGCCGACCCGCTTAATTGCTGCATTGATCCATTCCTGCATAACCACATTAGCTGCCATTGCCCTATGTGATCTGTATTTATTTAGCTGGAATGAATTTTGACTGTAGCCACATTGACTGTGCTTTAACTACCTTTCACCTATCCACTGTAGACCTCTCAACCATTATATCTTTCAATTCATCTTTTTTTTAAACTGCTCTTGCTTTCCCTCATTGTAACCTGTTTTCTACACTCTGTGTCTTTGTCCAATTGCAAACCCTTCTTAGCATTTCAAATTGATATGCCTGCATTATTGTGCTTCTTGTAGGTAAAAGTAATTATCCTTGCATTTGTTGAAGCCCCTTATTGCATCATTGAAATCTCAGGGCGCTAGACAGTCACCTGCAGGCAGGTTGGTAGGGGTTAGGAGGTCGCAAAGGTAGGTTGGGGGTAGGTAGGTTGGGGTGAGGCCATGGAGGGCTATGAACGTGACGACCAACATCTTGAGTTGAATCCTCTGGGTGATTGGCAGCCAATGGAGTCAGGTAAGAATGGGGGAGATGGGATCATGGAGCTTGGAGCGGTAGAGGACATGGGCCGCAGAGGTCTGGATTATCTGCAGCCTATGGAGGGAGGAATTGGGAAGGCTGACACATAGGGCTTTGGCGTAGTCAAGCCTGGATGTAGTGAAGGGTTTCAGTGGCCTGAATGGTGAGCTAGTGGCGGAGTCGGGCAATATAGGGGAGATGAGGGAATGCAGAGCGGGTCATGGCTTGGATGTGAGGGAGGAAAGACAGTTGAGGATCGAACACGACACCTAGGTTTGTGATTGGCTTGGTGAGTTTGAGTATATGCAACCATGGAGGTTGATGCTGCCAGTGCCTCCTGATGTGTGAAGGCGCTGGCGTGAGCTAATCAGGAGGGCCTCCGTCTTGTTCATGTTCAACTGTAAAAACTGTACAGTCAATTTGTGCACAGCAGTCTCTACAAATCAGCCAAGAGGTGACGTGGGTAGTTTATGAGAGGTAGTACAGTTAAAACTAACAAAATAAGTCTTCTTTAGAAGTCATATATCACCTAAATTATACATGCACTTGAGTCCGATTCAGTTTCCTATCAAACCATTTTGTATACTCTTCTGAGCATTTAATAGATTTCTTTATACTAGTCATATTACTTAACTCCTAACTCGTAAAGCCTTCCGCACTTAGCGGCTGCATTGGATCGCAGGAAATAACATCCTGACCATCGATGCATGTGCACTTACCATCCAGCTGCATTGAATTGCAGGAAACTTAGTCTTGATCTGTCACTGCATGCTCACTTACCAGCTGCATTGAATTAAGTATGCGCTGGGATAGATTATTGATCAAATGGGATTTTATATGATTTGTGCATGCTTGCCTGCCAGTCGGATTGCGTGCAAGAAATATGAACTATTATGGTCCCAACTGATACTTCTTACATGATACAACAACAAACAACAAAATTACATTTATAAAGTGCCTTTCACATTGGGAGGACGTCCCAAGGCGCTGATCAGTCAGGGATTGGGAACTGAGCACAGGGGAGGGGAGGGGAGGGAGAGAGGTGGGAGGGTGACAGAAAGCATGATCGAACAGGAGGGTCTTGAGACCGGCCTTCAAGGAGGCAAAGGAGGAAGCGAGGCAAAGGGAGTGTGGAATGGAGTTCCAGAGAATGGAGACAGAGAGGCTGAACAATATCAATGCCAGGACAGATTTTACCTGAAAAAAGCTGGTACCAGCATCATAATTAAACTGGAAATTCCACAACTCATCTACTTTAGAATATAAATACTGTACCTCAAATCCGATACTGGCATTGATATTGTTTGCCGTAGCTTACGCATGTGGGATTCAAATAATTACAGTCTATCTCTGCCTACTGAAGGCTAGAGAGCACGCAAGTCTGCCAGTGAAGCAGAGGAGTGCACTGAGGTTGCTAGATTAGGTTGGATTCAAGGCAACAAGCAGATAGCCCTCCTTGTCGGCCTTCCTTCCAGTTCTTCCCTTCACAAGCTGCAGATCACCCAGAACTCTGCACCTCGTATCCTCACCCGTACAAAAATCCGCGATCACATCACTTCCACCCTCACCCAGCTCCATTGGCTCCCCATCCCCCAAGGGATTGAATTTGAGATCCTCGTCCTCACTTTCAAGGCCATTCACGACCTTGGCCCCCTATGTCTCTGATCTGTTGTCCCCCCATGAACCTCCCCGCCCCTCTGTTCAGCGGGTTCCATGTCACCCGCCCTACCATCGGTGGACGGGCTTTCAGCCTCTCTGCCCCCACACTCTGGAACTCCATTCTACAGTCCCTTCGCCTCCCTTGCCTAGTTCAAGGCGAGTCTCAAGACCCTCCTCTTCGATCATGCCTTCTGCTGCCCTCCCATCTCTCTCCCTTCCCTCCTAACTCTCTCCTACCGCTCTCCCTTGCTTGGGTCCTGACCTGACCATTCAGCACCTTGGGATGTCCTCCTGATGTGAAAGACGCTCTGTAAATGTAATTTTGTTGTTGTTTTAATTAACAGAGGAACCAAAGACTTTCAGCAACTTGTGCTTTGACAATTCTTTTGTTATTAAGAAATGTAAAGTATGTTAGTTCAATTACCACAAATACAACAAACAGCTCAATAGCGCAGAAAAATGTCCATATTATAGTCGGTTGATAAATTCACAAACAACAGGCAAATGTCTTGCATTGATGGAAGATCTCTTAAGTCAGACCCAAAACCACTGCTTGGCGTTTGATGGTTACGAAGTCAAAGTTGAATCTTTAATAGTGTACAGCTGAGCTGTGTACTTTACTCAACAGTTATTATACATTGTTGTTCTTCTTCTCCCATTACTTTTCAAAGGATTTTGGACATTCTGGAATTTCTGCAGTTTTACTTCTTCCTGAAATTGCTGTAACTCAACGAAAATTGATGAAATGATTGAACAGTCTTAAGTCTGACGGATTTTAACCCTAAAGACAACACATTTGCTTCACCGTTTCATATTGTCACATGAAAGATGGCTCTTAGGTGGACATCACCTGATGTGCTGTGTCCTAGGCTGAACAAAGTGTAGTTCAACCATACATCCTTTATAATCTATTTTCCACAGGCAGGATGAGAATGTAAATCTTTCCATTCTCATGTCATTGAAGGAATTCTCACATAAAAACACAACACCTAAAGATTACACTTGCCTTTCACATCAGGAGCACGTCCCATAAATTTCACATAAAATAATCAGCAGAATTGTTACTATACATGTAGAATTGTTATTTTTATAGAAGAACATGAACTATTGTGAAACTTGAACTGTTATAGAAAATATCTTTAACACAAGCTAGTTTTAATTTGTTATTGGAAGACATTGTCAGCTACCTCATCTTTAAAACACTTAATTAAAACACAAATTTGTTCTGGAAAACATTTTCAATGACCTTCAGTTACAATAAACAAGTCTCTTGACATTGTTTTAGCTATGTAAACATTTTTAAACTTGAATTAAAAAAATATTTTGACTAAATTGGTTAACATATACAGGTATCCCTCCCCAAATGCGGCGGATAAGTTCTTCTAAACCTCCGTGGTTGGTAAAATTGCGGTTGGAAAATGCAGGGCTCTATGGGAAACATGGGGATACGGGGAGTAAGTTCGTGTTTAGTGAAACTAAACACAAAAAAACACAAAGTTATAACATACATGGGGATAGGGGGAGTAAGTTTGGGCTCATCTGCAGCTATCCTCAAGGCTGTCTGACTGACTGGTCTACAAAGAGAGACAGAGAGTGAGGGAGGGGGGGGGGTGCAGAAGGTGGTGTGGTGGGTGACACGGAGGGTTGGGGGGTGACACGGAGGGAGGGGGGGTGACGAGAGTGGTAGGGAGTTGACACGGTGGGTGGGGGGTGGGTGACATGGAGGGTGGGGGGGTGACATGGAGGGTGGAGGGGGGTGACATGGAGGGTGGGGGCGTGAGTGACACGGAGGGTGGCGGGGGGGTGGGTGACATGGAGGGTGCGGGGGGATAGATGACACGGAGGGTGGTGGGGGTGTGTGACACGGAGGGTTGTGGGGGGTGGGTGACACAGTGGGGGTTGGGTGACACGGAGGGTGGTGGGGGGAGTGTGTGCAGAAGGTGGTGTGGTGGGTGATACGGAGGGTGGGAGGGTGTGGTTGAAATGGAGGGTGGATGGGGTGTGACACGGAGGGTGGGGGCTGACACAGAGGGTTGGAGGGGTGGGTGACATGGGGGGGGTGTGCAGTAGGTGGTGTGAGAGAAAGAGAGAAATCAACGGAGATTTAGCTTAATCCTAAGAGAAAAGTGTTGTCGCTGGTTGATTACAACATAGCAACTGGGTCCTTGTGTTATACGCTAGCTGTTTGCACACACACAGTACCTGTAGATCCACGAGTGCAGCTAACCACGTGGGGTAGTAAAGATGCTGATAGGCGGGAACCGCAGAGCGGATGAATACACACCAATATGCGGATGAATGCGGTTCCATGTTTGGAGGAGTGAAACTTGAAAATTTAAACTGCAGATGTAAATCGCGGATGCGCAAAACGCTGTATGCGAGGGTTGTCGCATTTAACAAACCGCGGATGCGTGAGTTTTGTGGTTGGCGAAGCCGTGGTTGGGGTGGGATACCTGTATTCACAATTTCAGTTGGATTACGAACATTTGGGTAGCCCGAGGCAGGTCAAGTCTGGGGTTTATTATATATTATTTGAAATGATCCACCAAACTCAAGACTACCAATGCAGTTGTGCTAGCAGTTGAATATTGCATTAATATAAAAACTAGGCACCTTTTTTTTAATCGGTGCCCCACATTACTTGGGTACTTTGACCTCACCTATTGGTACTGGCTAGAGGCATCAATGTTTCATGGATATGTGGTCTATGTGTCTCTCTATGTACTTGCCTTGATCCGATCTACCCACCTTGCTGTGCTGGAGTAAAATCGTATTATGTGTGTGCACAACTCAACTTTTTTGGAATACCACAATATTTGAGCTCTTTTATTTGGTCACCCGTGCCTGCACCTGACACATGTGGAAACCCATGATCGTTCTTGAGTGTCCAAACCAACCTGAGAATTCCATGCATCCCACCAATACATGGAATTCCCAGAGATAGATTGTTGGAAAGGAATACTCACTCTCTCCCTGGAGGGTCACATTCTGCTTATCTAATTCTGGAAGGTATTAGGAGCCAAGGCTTGGGGAGCCCAGAGTGTGCTTAGGGGTAACTGCTGGAGTCTAACCAGCTAAACCCTTGTATCTTGGCCATTGATATCACTGTCTGGCCAAGCTTTCTCGCTGCTTGTCCAGGAAGCACCACTCTACCTTTTAGGGCTTTAGCTTACATTATAGTTCTTTCCTGCTGCATGATATAATATAACCTCAGGCTTGCCTTATCCCTCCTCTCATTAGACCTATTATTTCACCTGTGCGTTCAGTCACCTTCTTTCCTCTTACCACCTCTCCCCCTTCCCCTCAGACTTCCAGTCAGTTGTATGATGGGCTTTAAGACATCCTCTTAACATGAAAGATTCTTTATACATGTAAAATTGTTGTGCTTCCCTCAGAATTGCCTTGTCAAAGTTTTAAACTTGTCCTGTACACAATCCAAATGCAGCTATTCAATTACACTACTCTTCAGATTGGTAGAGACTAGGGAACGGCGATTAATCGGTTTTTCGATTAAACCCGATATGATTTTCAGATCGGTATGCCGATATGGTGATTCTAAAAAAACTGTTAAATCGAGAGATTCGATTTAAAAAATATACATCGATATATTTTTAATATCGTTCCTGGCAATATATCAATATTGTTGGTATTATCAGTGTAATGCGATCTTTTCCAGCTTACATTGTCGCCGGCATTGCAACCTCCTAGATCTAGAGCATGGAATGCGCGTACATTCGGTGCGCGCGCACAATTAACGGGCGCCCACATCCGATGCGCACGCACACTTTACTGTGTATACTCGACGTGAGTCGTGGCGTCTTAACAAAGTCGCATCGCTGAAAATTGTAGTTTAAAAATTTACCTTTCTCATCATGGGGAAAAGAAGCCCCGTATAGGACTACTTTGAAAACAATGCAGTCAGTAATGGTGTGTATAGATGTACAGTTTGCAAGGTCTTGGTTAAGACATCTGATTCGAGCACGAGCAACCTGCGACAACACATTAAGCAGCACCACCCCGCCCAGCACGCTGCCCTCAGAGCGAAATCATTGTCGACAACAGCAGGAAGTCGAACCAGCGCTTCGGAGAAAGCGACAGGTAGTGGGGCCAGTGCAGCTCAAACAATTCCTGCTTTATTTAAGAGGAGAACATTGTACCAGAGAGGGGACAAAAAGTGGCAAAGTATCACGAACGCTGTCACTTTTTGCATAGCAAAGGAGAGCTTGCCAATGGCGAAGGACATTAATTCAGACTTCAAACTACATAAAAATAAGTGGCATTTTGTGGCTGTAAGTATTATTTTTGTGTGTGAGACAGTTAGATTATCACTGCTTCTATGTGTGTGTCTAGTCAGACACACACATAGAAGCAGTGATAATCTGGCTTCTAACTCTAACAGTCAGACTGTCTGTCTCTCTCTTTTCTATTGTAATAGATCTCATTTACACGTGGACATTACATGCTACTTTCAAGCAAGAAATGGAGGAGAATAAATCTCTAGATTTTGTTTTTGGTGTGTGTGTGTTCTATTTTGTGTTTAGAGATGGAGGGAGAGAAGGAGAGGGGGAAAGTTGGGAGAGAAGGAGAGAGGAAGAGAGGAGAGGGAGGGAGAGAATGAGAGGGGAAAAGGAGGGAGAGAAGGAGCGAGGGGAAAGGAGGGAGAGAAGGAGAGAGGCGAGGGAGGGAGAGAAGGAGAGGGGGAAAGTTGGGAGAGAAGGAGAGAGGAAGAGAGAAGAGGGAGGGAGAGAAGGAGAGGGTGAAAGGAGGGAGAGAAGGAGCGAGGGGAAAGGAGAGAGGAAGAGAGGAGAGGGAGGGAGGGAGAGAAGGAGAGAGGGAGAGAAGGAGCGAGGGGAAAGGAGGGAGAGAAGGAGAGAGGGGAGGGAGGGAGAGGGGGAAAGTTGAGAGAGAAGGAGAGAGGAGGAGAGGGAGGGAGAGTAGGAGAGGGGGAAAGGAGGGAGAGAAGGAGTGAGGGGAAAGGAGGGAGAGAAGGAGAGAGGGGAGGGAGGGAGAGAGAGGGGGAAAGTTGGGAGAGAGGAGGGGGAAAGGAGGGAGAGAAGGAGCGAGGGGAAAGGAGGGAGAGAAGGAGAGAGGGGAGGGAGGGAGGGAGGGAGGGACAGAAGGAGAGAGGGGAAGGAGAGAGGGGAGGGAGGGAGAGAAGGAGAGGGGGAAAGGAGGGAGAGGAGACAGGGAGGAGGGAGAGGGAGAGTGGAGGGGGAGGGAGAGAAGGAGAGGGGGAGGTAGGGAGCAAACAACATCGTATAATTCAACAGACCTTGACACCAACATTACAAACTTTCTGAACCTAGAGCACGCATTTCGAAATGTGCGTGCACCGCGACTGCGCGCGCATCGTCAGTGCGGACGCACCGTCAATGCGCGCGCACCGCGACTGAGCGCGCACCATAAATGCGCGCGCGCCATCAATGCACGTGCACTTCGAATGCACGCGCACGCGCAGTATAAAAACTCGATAGATCGGTTTAAGCAGGTATGAGCAAACCGATATATCCATATCCGGAAAAATCCCATATCGCCGTTCCCTAGTAGAGACAATCTCATGAGATTTTTCTATAAATGTAATTTGTTGTTGTTCTTCAACTGGCACAATCCACAGAAACCCTATTGTGAGTGATGTTGTCAAGGTTAGTTGTCTTGACTTGGAGCTGTGGCTGTATAATGGAATCTTTCAGTCAGCAGAAACCATGTTTCTATAGCTCAGTAATTGAAATACTATTATTACAACGCCTTGCTGTGAACCTGGAATACCTAGCACGGGGAAGGCTGACACAACCTCCTTTATGAATATTATCAATTGTTTTGATTCGATTCCCTTATTTGCAAATGTTTATTTTCAGATGATAAACAACAATGATAATAAGGCCTCTCCATTAGATACCTTTCTAAAATGTTCCAATCAGAATTCTAGATTCTTAATTAATTAGGCTCTGGTTCTTTCTCTTGCTTTCTATTTTCCACTTAACAATAATCCTTGCATTTAATATAGCGCCTTTATCACATAGTTGAGACATCTCAATACGCTTCACAGAATATATTGTAAAGTGAATTGACTGCGTATTTGTGGGCGAAGGACAGCAGCCAATTACTTACAGCAGTATAGTATCTCACAAACAATCGTGGATCGAGTGATTAAACTATTTTTGAGAGGGATTATTACCCCAGAAATTGACTAACAAACAGGTTCCTACTTGCTGCTGGAAAAACAGGTGTATAGAGTAAGGAAATTTGTCTAAGGTTTTGTCCCGCCCAGGAATCACTTGCGAGCGCTCTAACCTGTAAACAATGGGACTTCCCACTTCTCATTGTTTCGTGTTTTTCTTTGCTTTTGATATTTTTTGCTGGTTTCAATCTAGACTGCACGTAAAATGGGTTGAAGGCTGCTTTCTGTGTGATTTAATAGTACTGTATCCAACTAGCTGCCTGTCAGATTTTCCCCCATTGAATAATCAATCACCGTGCCTACTTTTCTCTGACTCTGAAGTAGACTCCATCGGATCCCTTATTTAAAAGCATATCTTTGCTACACTGAAACGTTGTTTGCATGCAATCCTATTTATTGAGCAAGATTGAAAGAATCACAGATTATTCCAACACACCAATTTTGCCCAGCAAGCTTCAGCTTGGTTTTCTCCTTATGAGCTCAACTGGCTCCCAATCATTGAATGGATTGATTTCAAGATCCCCTCATTCCCTTCATGCCCATGCACCTCCCTACCCCTCTGACCTGCTTATCACCCGCTGCCTCTGCTCGGCTGGCTCCAGCCTGCTGTTTGTCTCTCGTCCCCTCTGTTTGGCTGTGCTTTCAGCCACTACAACCCAAAACTCTCTCGCAAACCTTGCCCAGTCCCTCCCCAACTTCAAATCCATCCTAAGGACCTTCCTTTTTTTTAATTGTGTTTACGGTCATCTCCCCATTCCCTCTCGCCCTGGCTTGTTGTCAGACTAACATTGCGAGGTGCTCTGGGACGCTATCCCACGTGAAGAACGCTATATGCATCAGCCCCTTAGTTTAGTTTGAAAACTTGCATAATAGACTTCGGATAAAGTGGATTAATCGGGAAGGCTTTCAGGTCGTGATTAGCAGATGAATCTTCCTGATCCAACAACAACAACAACAAATTACACTTATAAAGATCCTGATAAGGTCAAAAACCATCATTCTATATACAGTATGTGACAATGTGTTAATATTTAAAATGATTCAAGATAACTTTATGTGACAAATTGCCATTTGTTACACATTTTAAGAAGGAACTGTTTTAGGACTATTAGAAGATTGAGTCAAAATATATTAAATTATCTTCTAGTTTATGAACGAAGTCTTGTGAGCTGTTGCCTGCTCCAATTGCTACAAATGTCACCTGTTACATAGCAATCCGACAAAAGCTCTCCCACATCCTGGCTACAAGATCTGGCTCAGTGGCTATACCTTAGGCAAGTTTCCTTACTCCATGTGCCTCTGTTTACCTAGCAGTAAATAGGAACTCTGTTGTTTGTCGTCAGAAGGACATCCCAAGGCGCTGGACATTCATTGTGTCAGACCCGAACTGAGGACCGGGTGGGGAGTGAAGGAGGGGATTAGGAGTTGCCAGTAGGACGACAACAACAACAAATTACACTTGTATAACGCCATTCATGTCAGGATGACGTCACAAGGTGCTAGACAGTCATTGTTTCAGACCCGAGCTGGGGACAGAGAGGGTGGAGGGAAAGGGAGGGATTTGGAGTGGCCAATGGGGCTGTTGAGAGGAGAGTTTTAAGGTGGGACTTGAAGGAGGCCAGGGAGGGGACAAGGTGAAGGGACTATGGGATGGAGTTCCAGAGGTTGGGAGTTCCAGAGTGGCTACAGGTTTGCCCACCAATGGGTCGGGGAAATGGAGCAGGCCAGAGCCCACTGAGCGGAGGGGGAGGACAGGTTGGTAAGGGGTTAGGAGGTCACGGATGTAGGGTGGGGCGAGGTTGTGGAGGGCTTTGAATGTGAGGACCAGGATCTTGAATTGGATCCTCTGGGTGATGGGGAGCTGATGGAGTCGGGCAAGGATTGGGGAGATGGGGTCACAAAGTTTGGAACGGTAGAGGACATGGATCATCTGCAGCCTGTGGAGGGAGGAATTGGGAAGGCTGACAAGCAGGCCATTTGCATGGTCGAGCCAGGATGTAATGAAGTCATACCGTGTTTCGCACACAAATTACAGTCAATTTACAACATATTTTGTGAAGCGCTTTGATAATTCTCAATGACGCGATCAGGTGCTATATCAAATGTAAGGATTATTATTACCAGTGGAGGGAAAATTCTGTGATTGAATCACAAGCTCTTTAGAAAGAGTCTTGAAAAAGAAATTGTTGGTAATTATATTTGCTTGTTCCGTACTATCTCTGTCCGTAGGTGACAATAATAGTGCGGCATTGGCACGAAGAAAGATGCATCCGAAATTGCCACCCTCTGCAAGAAGGCTGTTGACTTCTGCGTTGGGAGCATTGCCATCTACAGATTCAACCCTGAGAGGTATTCTGATCAGTTTCCCCTCTGAACAAAACTAGAGAGAAAGAAAGAACTTTGATCGCATTTTATCACGTCAAAATAACTAAATGTGCTTCACAAGTAATTAACATTAAGTATGACTTATAAAGGGGCAGCTATTTGTGCCAGTCAGATTCCACCAACAACAATTTGCAACAATATAGTGCCCTTCAGGAGAGGTAGTCTCTTAATGTGCTTAACAATATTGGAGCTTGAACCAGTCAACGAGAGAGGGGAGGTGACCATAGGAACAGTTGAACAGAAGGTCTCCAGTTGTGATTGAAGAGAGACAAGGGAGGAGGCTAGGTGAGGCAGACAGTACTGGATTCTCAAGTTGTCAAATACTTATTTTATCTGGAGGAATATTGGCCAGGACACAAAGATTCACAGAATAGAATGATTCATTTGGGTCTTGCCCTGTGGATGGCTTCCAAAACGACAGTACAAATACTTTAATAAAAACCAAAGTTGCTGGGAGCACTCAGCAGATCAAGCAGCATCTATGGAGAGAGGAAAGTAAGTTAACGTTTCAGGTCGATGACTTTTTGTCAATACAAATATTGTCTCAGCCATCCACGGGTTAAGACCTCTATTTTATAGAAGTGCTCAAATATTTGTTTTTATGTGAAAGGCACTGGATGAAACAGGTCGTTTGTACCATTTTGCTATTTCAGTGTTTTGTTTTGCCCCATCTCATTGCATCCCAGATCAGGAACTTGTTGGCATAAGGGAAACAGTTCAACGTGTGTTCCAATCTGGTATCATGTTTGTTATGTGATACTTTCGATCACAAACTATTGGCATAGTTATTGTGAGAAATGTCATTAAAATTCATTTCCGTTCCTCAGCTGCACTCAGCTGGCATAGAATCCTAGATTTATCACATTTTTTTTCCCTCAAAAGTTTGGATCTCTCAATGCTTTGAAACAATTGAGAACCAAGAATTTCAAGGTCTGCATATCCTCAGTATAGCTTGCACATATCCTTCGTTCCTCCAAATTCAGGAAGCAAATACTTTTAAGCACGCAGAGTCCTGGAGTCCTTGTGGCTTTCTTTTATCGCTGGCATATTAAAAAAAACTTGAGATTGAGATGATTGATTTTTAGGATGTTTTGTGAACTGAACTATCCAAGCCTATTAAGTAATTTCTCTCCATCATAATTAATGGAGGTTTCCTTTGGATTGGGAACAATAAAATTATTTGCAAGCAAATCCTCTGTATAAATTCAGAGTTGGCAAGCTAGACATGGCAGCTGCAATTCAATAACTGAATAAAACCCCCCATATTGAACAGTTAGAGGGGTCCATCCTTACATGATGGTAGATGTAAATTTTGTCATCCACGTTTCCAGCTCCTTTCACTCTTTGTGTGCAGGTTCCTGGCAAACTCTGACGAACAGCTGGTGTTTTGAAATGGTTTGCAAAAACATAATGTGCAGGTCAATTTCCCCCAGGCCTTCCCTGCGAGGTGGCCTATCATTCTTGATTACTTAAAATCCTTTGAGTACGTTGTTGTGAGGCTTTTTTTAATACCAATGTGAACTCTGAACTGACTGGTGCAAGATTGAGCCACAGTCTTGTCACATTTCATTGGAAGGCCACACTTCCGAGGAGCTTTGGGTTCATCTCGAGGTCTAATTTGAAATTAAAATGCTCATTCAGAATTATATTCTCTAAACCTTATGAACACTTGATTGTTGATTTTGTTATAGCAATAATATAGAAGACCTGTTTTTAAAAAATCTCTGGTTATCTACCTGTGGAGTTAAGTGTATATGGGAAGATCACTCGCTTTGCAAGAGAGGACCCGGGTTTGATTCATGGGCAGAGTGAAACCTCAGGCAAGTATCCTTACTCCACATGCCTGTTTACCTAGCAGTAAGTAGGAACTTGATTTTCAGTTGATTAGCGGATTTCTTTCAGGGGTAATAATCCCTTTCAAAGAATACACCATTAGAGTGGACCATTGTCAAATGACTCCATTAGAGTGGACCAAAGCAGTTGTAAGACGTGTTCACTGAATTGAGACAAAAGGCATAATCTTAGGAAGGCATTAATGCTTCATCCAAAACTGTAATACATTTGTACGATTTGCATAGCACCTGAACTCAGTGATTTAGTTGAATCCAACAGTGTCACTGATCCTCTCAACCCTCATCTTAAATTGGTTATCAACAAACGTGTGGGATTAGATTTGCAGATGTCAATTAGTTGGACAAAACTGTGAAATTGGAGGAGGCAGCAAAGGTCTTGCAAAGAGATTGATAGGTAGGGTGTGCACACGGGCTGATAACTGACAAATGAACTTTAATTCTGAGTAATCCAAGTTACTACATATAGGATCCAATAACAGGAAAACAAGCACTGTTTATTTATTTGTTTGTTTTTATTAATATGATCACAAAGTTGGTTTTGCTGCTTTTTATAAATGAATCCCATTATGCTTTCCTCAACCCCCTTTCCTGGCACCCCTGTTCCAGTCGTTAATTCTCCTCTGGTACAGAAACACTTCCTGGTGTCTGGTCTGAAATTACCCCTTTACAATTCTGAACCTGTATCCCCTTTGTTCTACATTCTTGTAAGCACCTTAAAGTATTGTTCTGGGGTTCTCCATTTAAAATGTTATACATCTCTATGAGTTCCCATCTTGAGTCGTCTTCTCTCAAGGTGTAAATTTATTTCAATGCCTTTTTTGCTGAAATTCTGTGGCACTCAGGAGGTTCAATGTTCCAATTAAGAATGATCTGTCTTCTAACTTCCAAGGCATTAATAATTCAAAATGAACATTCATCATATTGACCTGCTAAAATGAATGGATATTAGATTGTTCAGAAAGCGAGCAGTTCACAAGCCTTTCGTAGACTACGACTTTCAGTCTTGCCCCGGTGAAGTAAAATTGCGATAAAATTGTGCTATTTTAAAGCTGAAAATATTCCAAAGTGATCCTCAAGATGGAATTCATTTCCTTTCTAGCTGTTTAATAATTAATCCTAAAATCATTGCATTTAATATTACACCATAATAATAATCCTTGCATTTGATAAAGTGCTTTTCATGCCTTCTAGATGCCTCAAAGAGCTTCAAAGAATATACAGTAAAAGCCTGTTTATCTGGCACTCTTGGGACCCGCCCAATGCCGGTTAAAGCGTCTGCCGAATATTCAGCCGAAAATGCAAAAAAGAAAAAAATGTTTTTCAATGCATTTTTCTGGATAAATTCCAGTTAATCGAATGCGGACCTTTTTTTGCGATACCGGTTATACGGAAGTAACGGTTGATCGGGTGCCGAATAAACAGGCTTTTACTGTACTGTAAAGTGAATTGACTGTATATTTGTGGTGGAACACAGCAGCCAATTTTGCATAGAAGTGTCCCACAATCAGTCGTGGATCAAATCACTAAATCTTTTTTGAGGGATTATTCTCTTCGGAAAAGCGATCTGCCAATTGACGAAAACAGGGTTTCTACTTACTGCTAGGTAAGCAGGTGTGTGGAGCAGGGAAATTTGCCCAACATTTCGCTCTGCCAGGAAACAAACACAGGTGTCTTGCTTGTGAATGCTCTGAACTGGGTTAGAATACTCTGGGTTCTGGTTCACTGCATGCCAGCATTGAGATGCCCCAAAGCGCTTCACAGAATATATATTAAAGTGAATTAACTATATTTTGTGGGCGATGGGTTTATTATAACAATTTACATAGTGCCTGTCACTCAGTGTACCACAGTGGCGGAGCAAGATGTTCAGCCGGGGGGAGGGGGAGGTAACCATTGGTATGGTCGAATAGGAAGGTCTTCAGGTGCGACCTGAAGATGGGGAAGGAAGGGGCAGAGTTCCAGAATAGTGACTGAAAGCATTGTCACCAATGGTGGAACGTAAGGCACAAGGGACATGCAGAAGGTCACAGCCAGTTGAGTGAAAGCAGCTGGTTTATCTACATGCTCCCCCTTGGCGACATCATCTGCAGCCTTAGGGTCAACTTCCATATGTGTGCAGATGACATTCAACTCTTATCTTCGTGCCTCTACCCTTGACTCCGGGACCACTGCTGTCCTGACAGACTTCCTGTCAGACATCACATCCTGGATGAGAGCTAACTTTCCACAGTTGAATTTCCACAGTTAACAAGACCGAGGCCCTCCTGATTGGCTCACAACAGTGCCTTCACACATCAGGCACTGTCACCATCAACCTCCATGGTTGCATAATCAACCTCACCAAGCCAGTCAGGAACCTAGGTGTCTTGTTTGATCCTCAACTGTCTTTCCTACCCCACATCCAAGGCATGACTCGCCGTGCCTTCCCTCACCTCTGCAATATTGCCCGACTCCGCCACTACCTCACCCCTCAGACGGCTGAAACCCTCATTCAAGCTTTCATCATATCCAGGCTCGACTACGCCAAAGCCCTGCTTGTCAGCCTTCCCAATTCCTTTCTCCATAGGCTGCAGATAATCCAGACCTCTGCGGCCAATGGCCTCTATCGCTCCAAGCTCCTTGACCCCATCTCCCTCATTCTCACCCAACTCCATTAGCTCCCCATCACCCAGATCCAATTCAAGATCCTGGTCCTCACAAGCAAAGCCCTCCATGGCCTTGTCCCTCCCCACCTCTGGGACCTCCTAAGTCCTTACAAGTCTGTCTGTCTGTCCACTCCGCTCAGCAGGCTCCGGCTTGCTCTATGTCCCCTGCCCCACCATTAGCAGGCAAGCCACTCTGCCCCTAACCTCTGGAATTGCATCCCGCAGTCTCTCCCCCTTGCCCCCTTGCTAGCCTCTTTCAAGTCTGGCCTCAAAACCCTTCACTTTGACGGTCCCACTCTTTCCCTTCCCGTCCCCAACCCCAGCTCGTAATAATGATGATGATAAGAAGAATGTTAGAAGTGTTGTAAGTGTTTGTTCAAGCAGTTGGGTACTGGTTCACTGCTTGCCAGCATCAAACCTAAGTGGTCATTTAATAGCATTGGAATTATACAGTGCCTTCCGTATATATATTTTTAAAATGTGGAGTAAGAAAACTTGCCCAATGTTTCTCCTGCCTGGGAATCAAACCCAGGTCTTCTCACTTGGGAGACAAGTGCACAAATCAGTAAGCTACAGGCCTCCATATGTATTAGTGACCTGGATTTGCAGAGCCAGTGTAAAACAGTGACAGCAAGTTGACACTAATGTTCTATCTGCTTGTCCAGGTGGATTTGAAAGATCTCTTGATGCTATTGGGAGAGAGATGTGCAGTAGTTTCTTCCAGTGTCCTGGCCAGCAATCGTTCAGATGAATTGGTTATACACTTCTTAGCTGCTTGTGGAACCTTGCTGTGCTGCCACAATTGCAAACAAAAACGTCATCACATTTGACTTTAATTATTAGTGTAGCACTTGAGATGTATTGACGTGCTAAGGTGCTATTAAAAATACCAGTTCTAAAAGGAGGTTGCGTTGTTGTTCAAGACAGGAACCGAGCAGGCAGTTTCTGTGGAAGTAGAGTTGACTGCTGCCAAAAGCTGCACAGCATCACATATGAAGGTCATGTAGATTGCATCTGGTTGCAAATTTTGAATTGCTTCATTGCGAATTGTATACAGGCACTTAGCACCATCAATTGATTTTGGCTTTACAGCAGCACATGTTGAAAAAAGCTACCATTCCATGAACAATTACTAAGCTGTAGTGTAATGGTGGTAATTAACATTGAACCTGATCTTAGCCCAAATCAAATGCATCAATTTCTTAGTACTTAAGATTTTACTTTTAAAATACAACTGCAGTTCAACCACAAGGTTCATTGATGCGAGTTGAATTTTGTAATGTAAACTCTTGTTTTCTGCACTGACTCGTGAGACCTCAACTAACCTTGTTTTGTTGTATAATACTACTCCTTGCATTTGATATAGCTCTTCATCTTTGAGACATCTCAAAGTACTTCAAAGAATATACGGTAGAAGCCCATTCATCTGTGACTTGATGAACTGGCACTTCCATATAATCGGCACGCCAAAAAAAAAGTCCCCATTCGATAAACCGGAACTTATCCGGAACAAAAGCGGTGGAGCATTTGTAAATGCATAAATAATAGCATAATAACAGAATATTGTATTGGTACTTATTGTTAAAACTACTCTCTTGCGCTTCTGACCTTTACTGGTAGATGCTGCGCTTGAAGCCATGCCTTTTAGGAAGGCATTTGACAAGGTGCCACACAAAAGGCTGTTACTCAAGATTAAGGCCCATGGGATTAATGGGAAAATATTAACATGGATAGAAGAGTGGCTATCGGGTAGAAAGCAGAGAGTAGCGATAAATGGATCATTCTCGAATTGGCAGGATGTAACTAGTGGAGTGCCACAAGGATCAATGCTTGGGCCTCAGCTATTTACAATTTACATCAATGATCGAGACGAGGACATTGAATGTAACGTGTCTAAATTCGCGGATGACACTAAACTAGGTAGCAGAGTGAGCTTTGAGGATGATGCAAAAAGATTGCAACAAGATATAGATAGGTTAGGGGAGTGGGCAAGTAGGTGGCAGATGGAATTAAATGTGGGGAAGTGTGAAATTATTCACCTAGGTAGCAAAAATAAAAAAACTAATTATTTTCCAGACGGGGAGAAGTTAGATAGTGTTAGTATTCAAAGGGATTTGGGTGTCCTTGTACACCAGTCCCAAAAAGTTAAGTTTGCAGATGCAGCAAGCAATTAAGAAGGCGAACAGCATGCTAGCGTTCATTTCAAAAGGTTTAGAGTACAAGAGTAGGGAAGTCTTACTGCAACTGTATTGGGCCTTGGTGACACCACACCTAGAGTATGTGTGCAGTTTTGGTCTCCTTATTTAATAAAGGACATACTTGCCTTAGAGGGGGTGCAGCGCAGATTTACTAGGTTAGTTCCTGGGATGAGGGGACTGACCTATGAGAATAGTTTGAATAGACTAGGGCTGTATTCTCTGGAGTACAGAAGAATTAGGGGAGATCTTATTGAAACATAAGATTCTTAAAGGGCTAGATAAAGTAGATACTGAGGGATTGTTTTCCCTGGTAGGAGAATCTATAACCAGGGGTCATAATTTTAAAATTAAGGGTCAGCCTTTTAGAACAGAGTTGAGGAAACATTTCTTCACTCAGAGGGTAGTGAATTTATGGAATTCACTACCCCAGAAGGCTGTAGATGCTCAGTCCTTGAACATTTTCAAGGCTGAGACTGATAGATTTAAAAAAAATAGAGGGATAATAACAACAACAACTTCGATTTATATAGCGCCCTCCACGCCAGAAGGCGTCTCAGAGCGCTTCACAGTAGCGGGTCCCGGGACCGAGGCAGGAGCAGGGCAGGAAGGTGACCAAAAGCTCGGTCGAAGAGAAAGGTCTTCAACTGTGACCTGAAACTGGGAAGAGAGTGGGCGAGGCGAAGCGAGTGAGGAAGGGAGTTCCAGAGCCTCGGGGCGTAGTGGCTAAAGGCACAGCCGCCGAGGGTGGAGCGGAGGACTCGGGGAACATGGAGGAGGCCAGACCCAGAGGAACGAAGGCAGCGGATATGGGGATAGGGCAGGTAATCAAAGATAGGTGAGAAAATCAGCCATGATCTTATTGAATGGCGGAGCAGGCACGAAGGGCCGAATGGCCTACTCCTGCTCCTAATTCTTATGTTCTTATGATGCTGCGGTTGAGGTTTATAGTCCAGCAGGTGCAGTATTTCGGTTTGCTGCTAGTAGAGTCTAAGGCTGTTGGGTTGCCGCTAGTAAAGTCCATGCGACTTTAAAATCGCGCTGCCGTTTTTTCGCCTGCTTGGCGTCCTCCATTTAAAAAAGAATCGCTGGACTGTAAACCTCAATCAGTAAAGGTGAGAAGCACAAGAGAGTAGTTTTAACAATAAGTACCAATATAATATTCTGTTATTATCTGATTATTTAGTCTGGTGTGTATGGTGTGTGTTAAAAGAACTTAAATTTTTTTGTGGTGGGTTTTTGGGCGCAGGCCGCCCGAATATCCAGCAGGCACTTTAACCGGCATTGGCCAGGTCCCGCGGGTGCCGGATAAATGGGCTTTTACTATACTGTGAAATGACTATGTTCTGTAGACAAAATGTGGGAGCCAATTGCACACAGCAGTGTCCCACAAACTGTTGTGCATTGAGTGAGCAAATCATTATTATTTTTCCATTTTATGTTATTAAAAAGTCTTAAAGTGATTAACAGTAAAGTGCAGTGACTGTATTTGAGGGCAAGCTAGTCAGTGTTGTGAGTCAATATTATGTTCAGTTCCTTGGATAAAACAGTAAGTTTATGAGGTGCATTATTCAGTGACTAGGCGCTGGTAACACCACCATTTACCATGTGGTCGTGCAATAGCATCATAATGCTTCTCATAGCTGGTCTGATTGTGTAGCAACTAGGGAACGGCGATTAATCGGTTTTTCGATTAAACCCGATATGATTTTCAGATCGGTATGCCGATATGGTGATTCTAAAAAAACTGTTATATCGAGAGATTCGATTTAAAAAATATACATCGTTATATTTTTAATATCGTTCCTGGCAATATATAAATATTGTTGGTATTATCAGTGTAATGCGATCTTTTCCAGCTTACATTGTCGCCGGCATTGCAACCTCCTAGATCTAGAGCATGGAATGCGCGAGCACAATTAACGGGCGCGCACATCCGATGCGCGTGCACACTTTACTGTGTATACTCGACGAGAGTCGTGGCATCTTAACAAAGTCGCATCGCTGAAAATTGTAGTTTGAAAATTTACCTTTCTCATCATGGGGAAAAGAAGCCCCGTATGGGACTACTTTGAAAACAATGCAGTCAGTAATGGTGTGTATAGATGTACAGTTTGTAAGGTCTTGGTTAAGACATCTGATTCGAGCACGAGCAACCTGCGACATCACATTAAGCAGCACCACCCCGCCCAGCACGCTGCCCTCAGAGCAAAATCATTGTCGGCAACAGCAGGAAAGGTAGTGGGGCCAGTGCAGCTCAAACAATTCCTGCTTTATTTAAGAGGAGAACATTGTACCAGAGAGGGGACAAAAAGTGGCAAAGTATCACGAACGCTGTCACTTTTTGCACAGCAAAGGAGAGCTTGCCAATGGCGAAGGACATTAATTCAGACTTCAGACTACATAAAAATAAGTGGCATTTTGTGGCTGTATGTGTTATTTTTGTGTGTGAGAGAGTTAGAAGCCAAACTATCACTGCCTCTATGTGTGTGTCTAGTCAGACACACACATAGAAACAGTGATAATCTGGCTTCTAACTCTAACAGTCAGACTGTCTGTCTCTCTCTTTTCTATTGTAATAGATCTCATTTACACGTGGACATTACATGCTAGTTTCAAGCAAGAAATGGAGGAGAATAAATCTCTAGATTTTGTTTTTGGTGTGTGTTCTATTTTGTGTTTAGAGATGGAGGGAGAGAAGGAGAGGGGGAAAGTTGGGAGAGAAGGAGAGAGGAGGAGAGGAGAGGGAGGGAGAGAAGGAGAGGGGGAAAGGAGGGAGAGAAGGAGCGAGGGGAAAGGAGGGAGAGAAGGAGAGAGGAAGAGAGGAGAGGGAGGGAGAGAAGGAGAGGGGGAAAGGAGGGAGAGAAGGAGCGAGGGGAAAGGAGGGAGAGAAGAGAGGGGAGGGAGGGAGAAGGGGAAAGTTGGGAGAGAAGGAGAGAGGAACAGAGGAGAGGGAGGGAGAGGAGGAGAGGGAAAGGAGGGAGAGAAGGAGCGAGGGGAAAGGAGGGAGAGAAGGAGAGAGGGGAGGGAGGGAGGGACAGAAGGAGAGAGGGGAGGGAGAGAAGCAGAGGGGAAAAGGAGGGAGAGGAGACAGGGAGGAGGGAGATGAGAGAGGGAGAGTGGAGGGGCAGGGAGAGAAGGAGAGGGGAAAGGAGGGAGAGGAGGGAGAGAAGGAGAGGGGTAGGTAGGTAGCAAACAACATCGTATAATTCAACAGACCTTGACACCAACATTACAAACTTTCTGGACCTAGAGCACGTATTTCGAAATGTGCGTGCACCGCGACTGCATGCGCAGCGTCAGTGCGGACGCACCGTCAATGCGCGTGCACCGCGACTGAGCGCGCACCATAAATGCGCGCGCGCCATCAATGCACGCGCACTTCGAATGCACGCGCATGCGCAGTATAAAAACTCGATAGATCGGTTTAAGCAGGTATGAGCAAACCGATATATCCATATCCGGAAAAATCCCATATCGCCGTTCCCTAGTAGCAACCAACAAGGCAAAAGGATGTTTGGGGAAAAAGTATTCTGAGGATATTTTATGCAATTTCCAGCAAATTTCAAGTAAAGTAATAAAAATACTTGCATTTTATAGCACCTTATCATGCTATTGAGACATTTTATACTTCACAGAATATGCTGTGATTTGACTATGTTTTGTGGATGATAGGCCAATTGTGCATGGCAGTGTCCCACAGACAAGTTAATTAAATCCACAAAATAATTAAAAGTTTGGAAACTTGTGTTGAATTTAGAGGGATAAAGATCCCAAAATATATTCTCCAGATGGAATTTCTACCTAGAATTAGATTTTCAATTTTTATTTGGTCAGCCGGGTGTCTGACACAGGATGAAACACATTACCATGCTTAAGAATCCAAATAAGGTAGAATTCCATGGATACCATAACTACACCAGGATTATTACCTCCGGAAAACAGATCCGCCAATCGATTAACATCCGGGTTCCTACTTATTGCTAGGTTAACAGGCATATAGAGTAATGAAATTTAATTTATTTCATTGAATTAAAACAGAAATGTGGCTCCTTTGTCACAAAAGGAATTGCCAAAAACCTTTTGGGTCTAACAGGTAGAATTTGAAAGATTTAGCTCTAGGTGACTATCTTATCAATGCTGCTGGATATTTGGGGTCAGACTAGATGCTGCTGTGAATTTTATCTTAACTGTTTTGCGCAGAACAAAACTAGTGACCCAGCAACATCACATTCTAGGACCACCACTTGCAAAAAAGCACCGGTGGGTTTCCAGTCCAGTTTGGATGGTTTGAGGACCTGAATGCTTCAGGAGTGTCTGACAAAGTATTGGAAATTGAGTGACCAAATTATTTTTTTGAAAAGATTGTTTCCCCAGAAAGCAATCTGTCAATTGACTAAAGCATGGGTTCCTACTTACTGCTAGGTAAACAGGTTTGTGAAGTAAAGAAACTTACCCTAGGTTTCGCCCCATTCTGAGATCGATCCTGGGTCCTCTTGCTTGCGAAGGGAGTGCTCTTACCACTGAACTACAGGATACAACAGTGAAAATAACTAATCCAGTTTGTGAATATTGTATTGAAGACCCCAATATCTCTACATCCCTACAGACACTAAATATAAATCTTTTTCCTCCTCACAAGCTCCATTGTTGCTTACAGAATGTACACTCAACAGTGATTGCAGTCAAGCATCGTGACACAGAAATGTAATGAAATGTTAGAAAAATGCAAATTATTTTGCTTGCTAGCAATGGGAGTTTCACAGATCCCTGGAAAGGCTAGCAATAGATTGCTTCCTACCCTCTGGGTGTAAGTGTGGTCTCCTGTATATTAATGTGCTCTGGCAGAAGTCAGTTGCCGTGGGGCAAAACTAAGATAAACACACTATACATCTCGGTTTCCCGTGGTAAAGCGTTTAGCCTGAAGCACTATTTACTAGGCTTTCCTGGCTGTTGGAGGGTTCTGTTTTGAATCACTTTTCAAGGTCAAACTGATAGAATTTTTGACTATGTAATCCTCCAATTACATTCTGTTCCACTTAGCATTGTGCGCTGTCGATATTGTCTCCCTCCTCAGAAAATGTATGATTGCTGGTTTTTGAATAAATGAATGCTTTACAAAGTCATAAACCTGATACAGTAACTCCAATTGAGTACAACTCAGTCTTCCACAATCTGGACTTTCTCTCCAGAGTTTGGTTTTGTGAGATTCCTTCCATCAATTATATTGTATCTGATCTTAAATTCTCTTTTAATGGCAATTCGTAATTAACCCAATATATTGACCTGGACTGAAATATTTACATTTGATATAGCACTGCAGTGCTTAGTGAAATGTAGTCATATGGAAGCATATGGAAGCAATAATACAACGCCAGTAGTTTCCCGCGATTGCAATGAGAGGAATGACTAATCTGCTTTTTAATCATTTATGGGAGGGTGAGAGGAATATAAAAAATACTCGCTGCATTTGATATAGCGACCTATCATCGTTGAGATTCCTCAAAGGTGGATTGGCTGTATTTTGTGGGCGACGTAGGGAAAACTTGTTCCGCTTCAAACCATTTTATTGGGGTTGGTTGAATCCAGCGGTGAATCGTCCTGATGCAGTTCTTGCGCCTTGGGACGTCCTTCCGAAAGGTGCTATACAAATGTAATTTGGGAGTTTCTTACCCCTTGAGTCAGAAGGTTGTAGGTTGAAGGCACATGTTAGGGGTGTGGTGGGAGGTGTCAAGCATCCAAAGTTTGTACTACTTATCAACTCTTTAGCCACCATTGGGACTGAAACTCACATTAAGTTGTTACTCCAGGGGAATGCTGGAGGGGGTGCCATATTATCGGATGAGATGCCATCCTTCAGATGAGATGTTAAACTGAGGTGGAAATTTCCCTGTGTCTGGAATAGAATGTCTGCTTTCTCCCTGGAGGGACACACCCTGTCTACTGGAAAATATTACAACAGCTTCTACTTCGATAGCGCCCGTCACCCAGGATGGTATCTTAGCAACCCAGGTGCATCCTGGCAAGAGCCAAGGACCAAAGTGTTGTGGTAACTGCTGCAGTTGAATACCCTAAAACTGAATGGCTTCCTATTGAGAGCACTGTCAAGCAAGCTTCCTGATATTTGACAGTTCGGACAGCCATTATCTTGCTGTGGAGCTTCGCATCTCTATTTTCCCTTTGTCCTACAACCAACCGCCACGTTTTGATGACCAATGCTTTAGAGTGAGTCCACCAAGTATAGTTTGGGTCTCGCTGCCCCCCTCCCTACCTCTGCCAGAGCTGCCAACCAGTGAGTTTTTGCCGTATTTAGTACGGAAAATTAAAGTAAATACGGCAGTACGATTTTTCTTGGTAAAATACGTTTTTTGACCCGACAAAAAGCTCAGTACGTGGGCACATGCATTCTACACACAGGGCCCTATGGGAAACACAGAAAAAACACATAAAACATACCTGGGGCCAGGATCTGCAGCTGTCAGACAGGGTGTCTGATCTACAGAGAGAGAGAGAGACAGAGGGTGGGAGGTAACACAGGGGGCTGGGGGTGCTATCTGACGGACTTAGACATAGATAGAGACACACGGAATAAATGCACGTTAACTGTATTTACCTTAATAGTAAGAGAGATGCGCTGTCATTGGTTAATTGCAACATCGCAACTGGGTCCTAGTGCTGTACGCTGTAGGTTCTGGGGAAAATACTTTTTTTTACTACAAAATACTGTTTTTAGCTTTGAGGAGTACTTTTTTTTGTTAAAAAAGATTTGCAGCTCTGCTCTGCAACCTCCTAACCAACCCTCCCACTAGGGAAGACGGCGATATGGGAATTTTCCGGATATGGATATATCGGTGGCTCATATCGAGATATACCGAAATACCGATATTTTCAGTTTTTTCGTAATGCGCATGCGCGCGCGCATCGGAGTGCGCGCGCATCCGGGTGCGCGCAGCATTCCGGCCTATCTTCTCAGCAGGTAAATATATTTCTCTCTCTGTGTCTCTCACTCTCTCCATCTCTGTGTTTTTTCTGTCTGTGTCTCTTTATGTCTCTCTCCCTCTCTCCTCTCTTACATCCCCCCACATCTCTATCTATCTGTATATTATCACATCCACCCCGTCCTCTCCCTCTCCCCCCCCCCCCCCCCGCCCCTCCCTCTCTCGCACCCCCCCACCCCCGTCGTCTCTCTCCCCCCACCACCCCCCCGCAGCCGTCTCTTTCTCCCTCCCCCGCCCCCCCCCCGCCGTCTCTCTCTCCCTCACCCCCCAGCCGTCTCTCTCCCCCTCCCCCAGCCATCTCTCTCCCCCCTCTCCTCCCCCCCCTCGCCGTCTCTCTCCCTCCCCCCCCAGCCGTCTCTCTCCCCCTCCCCCCAGCCGTCTCTCTCCCCCTCTCCTCCCCCACCCCCCACCCCCCCGCCGTCTCTCTCTCCTCCCCCCCCAGCCGTCTCTCTCCCCCTCCCCCCAGCCGTCTCTCTCCCCCCCCTCTCCTCCTCCCCCCCCTCGCCGTCTCTCTCTCCCTCCCCCCCCCCCAGCCGTCTCTCCTCCCCCTCCCCCCAGCCGTCTCTCTCCCCCTCTCCTCCCCCCCCCAGCCGTCTCTCTCTCCCCCTCTCTCCTCCCCCCCTCGCCGTCTCTCTCTCTCACCCCCCCAGGCCGTCTCTCTCACCCTCTCCCCCCCCCCCCCCCCCGCAGCCGTCTCTCTCCCCCCTCTCCTCCCCCCCCCCCCTAGCCGTCTCTCTCCCCCTCTCCCCCCCCAGCCATCTCTCTCCCCCCTCCTCCCCCCCAGCCATCTCTCTCCCCCTCTCCCCCCCCCCAGCCATCTCTCTCCCCCTCCCCCCCCCAGCCATCTCTCTCCCCCCTCTCTCCCCCCCCCCCAGCCCGTCGCTCTCCCCCCCCCTTCTCCCCCCCCCCCCCCCCCCCCCCAGCCGTCTCTCTCCTTCTCCCCCCCCCAGCCGTCTATCTCCCCCTCCCCCCAGCCGTCTCTCTCCCCCTCTCCTCCCCCCCCCCCCAGCCGTCTCTCCCCCTCTCCTTCCCCCCCCCCCCCCAGCCGTCTCTCTCCCCCTCCCCCCCCCCCCCCCCAGCCGTCTCTCTCCCCCCCCCCCCAGCCGTCTCTCTCCCCCCCCCCCCCTCCCCCCCGCCGTCTCTCTCTCCCTCCCCCCCCCAGCCGTCTCTCTTCCCCCTCTCCCCCCCCCCCCACCGCAGCCGTCTCTCTCCCACCTCTCCCCCCCCGCCCCCAGCCGTCTCTCTCCCCCTCTCCCACCCCCAGCCATCTCTCTCCCCTCTCCCCCCCCAGCCATCTCTCTCCCCCTCTCTCCCCCCCAGCCATCTCTCTCCCCCTCTCCCCCCCAGCCATCTCTCTCCCCCTCTTCCCCCCCCCCCCAGCCGTCGCTCCTCCCCCTCTCCCCTCCCCCCAGCCGTCTCTCTCCCTTCTCCCCCCCCCCCCCAGCCGTCTATCTCCCCCTCCCCCCAGCCGTCTCTCTCCCCCTCTCCTCCCCCCCCAGCCGTCTCTCCGACTCTCCTTCCCCCCCCCCTCAGCCGTCTCTCTCCCCCTCTCCCCCCCCAGCCGTCTCTCTCTCCCCCCCCCCCCAGCCGTCTATCTCCCCCTCCCCCCAGCCGTCTCTCTCCCCCTCACCCCCCCCCCCAGCCGTCTCTCTCCCCCTCACCCGTCCCCCCAGCAGTCTCTCTCCCCCTCACCCCCCACCACCCACAGCCGTCTCTCTCCCCCCACCCCTTGCATACCTGTATATTGTATTCGAGGACTATGAATACAAGATGGCGGCTTTGCACCTCGGTCTGTGCATTGTGTATAGAGATGAGCATTCTGGGTCTTGTAGTTGATTGTGCTCGCATCCCGATTTTTTACCTCGATATATCATTTTTCGATATATCGGTATTTTTAAAATGTCTATATCGGCATACCGATATGAAAATCATATCGGGTTTTAGCGATATACCGATATATCGCCGTTCCCTACCTCCCACCAACCCTCCCTCCACTCTCTGTGGCCTGCTTCACGTTCCCTCACCTCACAGCCGGCCGAGCCTTCAGCCACCTCTGCCTCCACCCTCTGGAACTCCATTCTGCAGTCCCTCCATCCCGCCCCATCCCTTGCCTCCTTCAAGACTCACCTCAGCACCCTCTTCGATCGTGCTTTTGATTACGGTGACTTCCTTTCCCCTCCCCAATCCCGACCCCCACCCCCTGCCGCTCAAGTCCAAAATGCTGTCTGTCCAGGGCCTTGGGATGTCCTCCTGACTTGAAAGGAGCAATACAAATGTAATTTTGTTGTTGTGCTTCAGAACTGTGCATCAATTAAAACATCAATATTTGATCTCTAGGCTTTGTTCCATCTAGTTTGTATCATTTTCATAGCCTACTGGTGCTGTGGGGCAGAGACGAAAGAATAGCGCAATAACCCTTTACATAATACAGCTATAACAACAATTTTCATTTATATAGTGGCTATCACATGGGATAGCGTACCAGTGCGCTCAAAAGTGGTGGAGTCTGATCCAGAGGAAGCAGGAGAGGAAAGGGGAGGTGACCGTAAGCACAATCTCAACATGATGCATTTTTCGCTTATTAGTCTAATGCATGGAGCTGCACAAAGAAACCCTTTAGTTCCAATTTAATCGCACTACCCACCTCATTATAAAAGTCGATGTCAACTTAAACATGAGCAAAGTGGGACCGCTTTCCACACACAAGCTACATCTTGATCATGTTTCAGCTCTCACCACACTGCATATCATCATGACCTTTTAGTATACCGTCTGTGAGTGAGGATTTCAGCAAGCGAGTCTCTCATATTGCAAGTCTAAAACGAAAGTAATATGATATTAAAATTATCTGTCGATTTTCATTCCCTGAGGCAGGCAAAACAGTTCAAGGCAAGATTCCAAGCAAATGTAATGTGCTAATCAGAAGCAGAATACTGCATATACTTCCCAAAGTTAACAAATTGTCTATAAGTTGACTTAGAGGTGAGAAATGTTGGTAGATAGGTGGTGGTATAGTGGCTGAAGTCTTGATGAGAATTGCAAACTTTAGATGCTTGGCTAGATTCTGGCAAAAATTCAGCAATTAACAAAGTATTACTGTCACAGTCATCCCTTTTGTTTTTCTATGCCTGTCTGTTGTTTAAATATATTGAACAATGGTTTAAATACATCTTTTTATGTATTTAATGTTTTTGGTACTTGTGATGCCATCAAGTAGACTCTAATGTAGATTGCAACAATTTGGTGAGGACTGACTAATTTATAATTTATACTTAAATCAAGTAATTGCTGCAATACAACTAGCATTGGGTACCCTAATTCGGGCCGGGGCTCAATGCCCATAAAAGAATCAGCGCCCTGTGTTCTTGGTTGCTATTTTGCTACCTGATGACAACAAAAGTACGTGTTCTGACAATTGATGAGTAGTAGTCAGTAGTCAGTTATTCGTGCGCTTTACTTTACCTTCATTACAAGTTGCTAGAATATGTAGTTTAAGAGTGGTTAATGTTAAAGATGTATAAAGCACTTCACAGAATATATTGTAAAGTGTATACTTGTGGGCGAAATGTGGCAGCCAGTTGCACACAGTAATATAAATCAAAGGAAGGAATACTCAAACAGCATAGGTCACAGATGTGTAAAATAAACCTCTGATTGACTGAAGCTTCCCAATTTGCCTTAATTTAAATAACAATTGGTAATATCTGTAGTCATGGAAGAAATCATTAGTCAAGTTATAGGGACTTGCATTTATTAGTGAGGATTGAACACAGAGGCCGCCCAATCCTCTGCGAGGTAGTGTGAGCCATATTGTGGATGTACATATAAGCGTGATAGAACTGTCTCACCTGAAGCAAGGGATTTGGATCAGTCGGAAAATGCTCAGTGAAAAAGTGCTGTTAATTTCACCAGTAATTTCTTCATTTTGGCAGTTCACTTCTCAACCTCATGAAGTTTGGATGCCATTAGATGTTGTGCATCCTGAAATCCTTAACAATCTTAGCCTTGCCTCAATTGTCTGAAAATGACACCTTATGCAGAATGTTGGAAATTCATTCGGTCTTAATTTTAGGAACAACCGAAAGCCAGATTCAAAATTCTAATAATAATTAATCCTTGCATTTGATATCACGTTGATTTTGTCACAAAGCACTTCACAGAATATACTGCAAAGTGAATTGACTGTATTTTGTGGGAGAAATGCAAACAGTTTTGGATTTTGCATTTGAGTGCTTTTTTAAGGGTTAATACCCCTGGGAAAGTGATCCGCTAATCGACTAACAACCGGATTGTAATCTCATCCAAAATATTTGGTCACTCAATCCACGATTTTGTGGGACGCTGCCGTGAGCAATTGGCAGCCGCCTCTTGCCCACAAAGATACAGCCTTATTTTACATTTTACAGTGTATCCTGTGAAGGGCTTTGAAGTATCTCAATGACGTTATACATTATATCAAATGCAAGGATTGTTATTCTATTATTAGGCTTGTTGGTGCTGCTTTGGCAAAGTCATGACTATGTAAAATGATTGCTCGAGTCTATTTTGCCTGATGTTTTACATATATTCCACATTCAGTTGGAGATGCAGATACAAGCTTTGACCTTCGGGGATTCTCTTGGTAAAATGACTACCCATAACTCTCGTTGTCTATGAGCAAGCCCTTAATCAAAGTCTGTTCTGTCAAAAGGCCATTATTCATTTGTTCAACTGACAAGCCTGAATGGAAAGAATCTACATTCTGGGTGACTTAGAATGGGGCTTAAGCAGTATTTTGTTTCTCATTAAAAGTGTCGGGGAGCAGATTGCTGTTAACCATGACTGCACAGTCTGGAGACGTGTTGACAAAGTTTCTACAAATAATCTATGGAAAATTTCAGAAGTGAAGATGATTTAACAGAGCGTTTTGAATGGTATAGCTTGTGATATTACAAAATGAATGTTTTTGTCACTGTCAATGAAGGTGGGGAAATGTTTGAAATGGAGGCAAAGGACTCCCAACTGTACTCCAGATTTATAACTGGGTCTGGTGAACTTGTCTCTGGGGTAGAAACTTGTAGGAACAAGGTCCAATGGAGGAATTAAGAATGAGTTTAGAGTTCAGGGTGACACTTTTTTTTACTGCTCTGTCAAAGTGGCTGTCTTTTAAACAAGAGGTCCTGTGTGGATTAAGAACATAATAATTGCTACTTGTAAATAGAAGAAGTTCCATCTAGTTCTCCTTCTACCATCTTGGGTAGTCGCTTGCTCCAATAATGGAGATATTAATAGCAATTGATTCTGTGTTGGATTAGTCTACCAAGACAGTGGAAAGCTTTGGGGACCAAAGTTGCTAAGTTCCTCCAAGCATATTACACTTACTATATGTCATATCTGTCTGTTCTTCAGGAAAGGGTCTCTGAAGTCCTGCAACAAAGTGGTTAGCTCACTCGCTTGCTCGCTCGCCTAACCACTACACTACAGGAAAGTGAGAGAACTGGGTTGATGCTCAGGCAGCATGAAAAAATTGATCACTCAATCCACAACTGTTCGTGAGACACTGCTGTGCATAATCGGCTGCTGCACTTCACCCACAATATATACAGATATACAGTCACCACACGTCACAGTATATTCTGTGAAGCGCTTTGTGGCCTCACAATGACATGATAAGCTCGTGGACATGCTTGTGGAGTCCTGTAACTCAGTGGTTAGAGCACTCGCCTTACAAGCGTGAGACCCGTGTTCGAATCCAGGCAGGGCGAAACTTTGGGTAAGTTTCCTTATGCCACATGTCTAATAATAATCCCTCCAAACATATAATAAATTGGTCATTTCAATCCACAATAGTTTTTGGGACACTGCTGAGCGCAATTGGCTACCGCGTTTAGCCCACAAATATACAGTCAATTCACTTTAAAATGTATTCTACGAAGTACTTTGAGATGTCTAGAAGATGTGAAAAGCGCTATATCAAATGCAAGGATTATTATTATAATACACTATCAAATTCAAGAATTATTATTCTAGGATGACATGAAACTATTAGAAAATGGGGGTGGAGAGTGAGGTGGAGATTTTCTCTTGGAGTCTCAAGCACAATGTTTAGGATTAATTGATAATTAACCTCCTGCCTGTTTAATGGGACCTCTTGTGCAATTTCTCATCAACATGCTATAAAAATGCAAGTTTTCTCCTAAAAGGGTTTGAGGAAAGAGTGGGGAATTGGGATTAGCGAGGGTGTGTCTGGCACTAGCATAAACTTGATGGCTCGAATCACTGCCTTCTGTGTTTGTCAGAGTGAGTAATTATCTCACTGTTTTACCAGCTTGACATTGTTCCCTCTGGTCAGAATAATGGGAAAGGAAGCATTGAATTTGCTTGAGGGCTTGCCAAAGCGCACTTGTAAAGCATGTATCTATTATGCAAGGAATGTTACAGCAGGTGTGCGAGCCATTATAGTTCCAACAATGAAACCAAGATGCATGCTTCAATTAGACACAAGATTTTGTACACTTTTTAGATACTGCAGCACATTACCTTAATTTTAGAATATTTTTACTACAACAACAACTTAAACTTATAAAGCGCCTTTCACGTCGGGAGGACGTCCCAAGGCGCTGCACAGGAGGCGTGTGACCCGAGCTGGGAGGGGAGTGTTCGGGAAGGGGTGAAACACGTAGGGGAGGTCGAAAAATTCGGGTGGGAAGAAAAGGCACGATTGAAGAGGAAAATCTTCAGACCGGCCTTGAAAGAGGAAAGGGAAGAAACAAGGCGGAGGGATTGGGGGATGGAATTCCACAGGGTGGGAGTGGAGAAACTGAAGGCCCGGTCTCCGATGGTGGGGCGGTTCGGGCGTGGGGCTTGGAGCAGGCCAATTCCTGCTGAACAGAGGGTCCGGGTGGGCTTATAGGGGGAGAGTAGATCGGTTAAATAGGGCGGGGCAAGGCCGTGTAAGGCCTTGAAGGTGAGGACGAGGATCTTGAACTCGATCCTCTGGAGGATGGGGAGCCAGTGGAGACGGGCGAGGGTGGGGTTTATGTGGTCGCGGAGGCGGGTGCGGGATAGTACACGGCTGCAGAGTTTTGGATGGTCTGCAGCCTGTGAATGGAGGAGCTGGGGAGGCCGACGAGGAGAGAGTTTCCGTAGTCCAGCCGTGAGGTGATGTATGCGTGCACGAATGTGGAGGGTGAGGTAGTTGCGGAGCCTGGCAATGTTGCGTAGGTGGAAATAAGCGGTGCCGGTCAAGGCACGGATGTGGGCGACGAAGGAGAGTTTGTGGTCGAACGTGATGCCGAGGTTCCTGACTGGCTTTGTGAGGTGGAGAGTACAGCCTTGGATGTTGAGGCTGGCAGCGCCCGATGTGTGGAGGCACTGGCTTGAGCCAATCAGGAGGGCCTCGGTCTTGCTCACGTTCAATTGGAGGAAGTTGTCCCTCATCCAGGACTCAATGTCGGACAGACATGCTGTCAGAACATCGATGGTCTGGGGGTTGAGGGATGAGGCAGAAAGGTGCAGCTGGGTGTCATCCACATACATGTGGAAATTTACCCCATGTTTGCGGATGACATCGCCCAGAGGGAGCGTGTAAATTGTTACACTTGGTTAGAGCACTTACCTCACAAGCAAGAGAACCCAGGTTTGATTCTCTGAGAGGCCGATCGATAGCACGGTCAAAGAGGAGGGTCTTGAGGTAGGTTTGAAGGAGGTGAGGGATGGGTTGAGGCAGAGGCACTGCGGGATGGAGTTCCAAAGGGTGGGGGCAGAATGGCTGAAGGCCCACCTACCAATGGCGGGGGATGTAGGAGACGTGAAGTAGCCTAGAGCCCGCTGAGTGGAGGGAGCGGGCATGTTGGTAGGGGGCTAGGAAGTCACAAAGGTAGGGAGGAGAAAGGTGAAGACCAGGATCTTGAACTGTATCCTCTGCGTGATGAGAAGGTAGTGGAGTCAGGCGAGGGTGGGTATGTTCAGGGAACATGGTCCAGGAGAGGACATGGGCTGTTGAGTTGTTGATGATCTGAAGCCTGTGGAGGGAGGATTTGGGGTAGGCTGACAAGCAAGGAGTTTGCTTCGTCAAGCCTGAATGTTATGAATGCATGGTACAGCGAGTTCAGTGAATATTTTGTGGGTGAAATGCAGCAGCCAATTGCACGCAGCAGTGTCCTGCAAACAAACAGTTGCGGATTAAGTATCCTTACATTTTTTTGGAGAGATTATTACTCCGTTTTTTTTTAAAAAAATGTAATCGGCCAAACAACTAACAACCAGGGTCCTACTTACTGCTAGGTAAACAGAGGCATGAGAGTAAGGAAACTTAGATTTCGCCCTGCTCGAAATCGAACTGGGGTCTCTGACTTGTGAGGCAAGTGCTCTAACCTGCACTCTATAGGTCTCCATAAATCTAGAATCAGCAATTGGGACTGATATCTTTATCTTTCAATCAATATTGTCAATGTTTCCACTTTTCGTAGATTCATAGAATTTTACGGCACAAAAGGAGGCCATTCGACCCATCTAGTCTGTGCCGGCAGAGACAGGCAGGCCTATAATTCTGTTCTTGTGGTACTTCACCCAGTATTCAAATGCGCTTTCAATTGCTCAGACCTAATAATTCTTTGTAAAGCTACAGTTCTTTAAAGCTTTGCTTCTTTAATCATTTTTAGAAAAAGTATTTAATTTTCAATTAAAATTTGTAATTGAACGTTGCTTTAAAAAAACACCTGATTGAAAACTCTTGCACAGTTAAATATTAGGAGAGCACTCCAAATGCAGCATGTAATTAAAATGTTGCTCATCTGCAATCCATATTCTATTTGTATACTACAGTGTTTAGTTTGCAGCAGCATCTAAACGGCTATCTCTTACCTTCACTGTTGAAGGCATATATGATGATTCTACTCGTTCATGTTGATAAGCTTGTTCTACTTTTCTAGAGCCAGCCTTGCATACAATTTCTGAAACTTCTGTTCATTAATCTTTGAACTAGGGAACGGCGATATATCGGTATATAGCTAAAACCCGATATGATTTTCATATCGATATGCCGATATAGACATTTTAAAAATATCGATATATCGAAAACGATATATCGAGGTAAAAAATCGGGATGCGAGCACAATCAACTACAAGACCCAGAATGCTCATCTCTATACACAATGCACAGACCGAGGTGCAAAGCCGCCATCTTGCATTCATAGTCCTCGAATACAATATACAGGGGGAGAGAGACGGCTGGGAGGGGGAGAGAGACGGCTGGGGGGGGGGAGGAGAGGGGGAGAGACGGCTGGGGGGGGGGGGAGGAGAGGGGGAGAGAGACGGCTGGGGGGAGGAGGAGAGGGGGAGAGAGACGGCTGGGGGGAGGGGGAGATAGACGGCTGGGCGGGGGGAGAGGGGAGAGAGACGGCTGGGGGGGGGAGAGGGGGAGAGAGACGGCTGTGGGGGAGAGGGGGAGAGAGATGGCTGGGGGGGAGAGAGATGGCTGGGGGGGGAGAGGGGGAGAGAGATGGCTGGGGGGGAGAGGGGGAGAGAGACGGTGGGGGGGGGGAGAGGGAGACGGCTGGGGGGAGGGGGAGAGAGACGGCTGGGGGGGAGGGAGAGAGAGACGGCGGGGGGGGGGGAGGAGAGGGGGAGAGAGACAGCTGGGGGGAGGGGGAGAGAGACGGCTGGGGGGGAGGGAGAGAGAGACGGCGGGGGCGGGGGAGGAGAGGGGGAGAGAGACGGCTGGGGGGGAGGGAGAGAGAGACGGTGTGGGGGGTGGGGAGAGGGGGAGAGAGACGGCTGGGGGGAGGGGGAGAGAGACGGCTGGGGGGGAGGGAGGGAGAGACGGCGGGGCGGGGGAGAAAGAGACGGTTGCGGGGGTGGTGGGGGAGAGAGACGACGGGCGTGGGGGGTGCGAGAGAGGGACGGCGGGAGGGGGGGGAGAGACCGGGTGGATGTGATAATATACAGATAGATAGAGATGGGGAGGGATGTGAGAGAGGAGAGAGGGAGAGAGACATAGAGAGACACAGACAGAAAAACACAGAGATGGAGAGAGTGAGAGACACAGAGAGAGAAAGATATTTACCTGCTGAGAAGATAGGCCCGGAATGCGCGCGCACTCCGATGCGCGTGCGCATGCGCAGTACGAAAAAACTAAAAATATCGATATTTCGGTATATCTCGATATGAGCCAACCGATATATCCATATCTGGAAAATTCCCATATCGCCGTTCCCTACTTTGAACCATTGCAAAAATCATCTTTGTGCCTCAAGCCAACTTCAGTGAAATACAGGAACTTCTTGCCAAAGTCTGTTTGTCTTGTATCTTTTATCTCGACTTCATAACCTTGAAATACAATAGAATAGTGTTAGCATACTCGCCCCTCGCAAGCAAGGGGACCCAGGTTCAATTCTTGGCCGAGGCAGAACCGTGGACCGGTTACCCTACTCCCTATGCATCTGTTTACCTGGCAGTATGTCGGAATGGTTGATAGTCGATTTGCAAATTACTTTCCAGAGGTGGTAATCGTTCGAAAAATCAATCAATCAATCAATCAATCGGTCACTCAAACCACGACTGTTTGTGAACACTACTGTATGGAATTGGCTGCCACGTTTCACCTTCAACTTGATGTCTTGAAGATGGTGATATGCTGCTAATCCAAATGCAATGATGATTATTATTGCTGTATGCAATTGACTGCCGTGTTTTGCCCACAAAGTAGTCAATTCACTTTACAGTGTGTCTGTGAAGCGCTTTGAGACGTCTCAATAACATAATAAGGCACTATACGCAAATCCAAGGACGATTCTAACCCTCTTAAAAATGTTTCTCTGTGTCCATGCGTTTAGTCAAAAGTTTTGATACTTCTCACCCTATACTGTGCTACCCAGTGTCCTATAATGTAATAGCCTGGACGCCACTAACCACAGAAGGAGATGACTGAGGTATGATGTGGGGTAATCAGGCCATCAATTGGTGCTGAAAACCCCCCAATAATAAATTGGTTATTTCAATCCACGACTGTTTGTGGGACACTGCTGTGAGCAATTGACTGCCACGTTTTGCCCATAAATTTACAGTCAATTCATTTTACACTATATTCTGTGAAGCGCTTTGAGACACCTGGAAGATGTGAAAAGCACTATATCAAATGCAAGGATTAATATTATTAAAAGCACAGAGCTGCTGACCAGCTCATCATCTTGAGGGGAGGCTCCAGCAGATAGAATCCTTCCCTCGAGGCAAGGCAGGACGACAGCCTCGCCTTCAGGTAGCCATTTGGCAAGCAGAGAAGTGGGATGGGCTGGGAGGAGCTTTACTTTGAGATGATTTGGCCCAAGTTCATAGTCTGAAAAGGAGCTGGAAATTCAGTGGATTCCCTTGCTGGAGGCACTAACGCGTGTTTTTATTTGTGGTTCAATAAAACGTCTTTATTTCTTGTTAAAAATGACGAGAGATCTATGTGCTCTACAACACTAATTCCTGTTGGGGTAATAATCTTTGCATTTGATGTGGTGCTTCTAACGTTGAAATGTTTAGAAGTATTTTTCTCAGGCAAATGCTGTCAAGGCTCTCAAGGCACTTTGAGACTCACCTCCCATTTGAAAGATATACCGTGGCTTGTAAAAATGAGTTTATTGTGTTGTTATACACAGCATTTGCTCCTATAATTATATAACTGAGTAACAAAAAGGATTAGTTACATGCATAGTTCAATTAATGAATGTCAAATTTAATTCGCTTTAAATAATCCTTACATTTGATATAGTGCTCTCTATATACCCCACTCTTCGCTCTTCTACCTCTATATACCCCACTCTTGATTGTGGTCTCCTACACGTACCTCATCTCTTCTGCTCCACCATTGGCTGTCGTGCCTTCAGCCACTACACCCTGAAACTTTGGAACTCCCTGCCTCAGCCACTCTACCCTGTCGCCTCCTTGCTACCCATCTTCAGAACGAACCTGAAGACCTTCTTTGGCTGTGCCTACCCTGCATAAAGGCCGCTATAAAAACCCAAGTTGTTCTATAGAGCCTTTATGCCAGGAGGATGTCTTAAAAGTGCTTCAGGATGTACTGTAAAGTATAATGCCTTGTATTATTGCAGGTGGACTCTGCAGCAAATTTGCACACAACAATGAAATAAGTAATCAATTCTATTTGGGGGACTTTCGGCTAGACAACAGGAGGAACTCCCTACTTTTTGAATTGTACTATGGGATTTTTAACATCCCCTGATAATTGAAACAATAACCGTTTAAACATATGGTATAATCAATAATAATAATCCTTGCATTTGATATAGCTCTTTTCACGTGTTCTAGTTGTCTCAAAATGCTTCACAGAATATACTGTAAAGTGAATAGTCTGTATATTTGTGGGCGAAATGCGACAGCCAATTGCGCACAGCAGCGTCCCACAAACAGTTGCGGATTGAAAATTACCAATTTTATTATTGGTTTATTTATTATCAAACCCCTTTGTCTCACCACATCTTAATCCGATTTTTACCTTGAGTGCTGCAGAGTTATAAAAATAATCTTCAATACCGTCTTAATTAAGCGCACCAATATGGTACCCTGTGAGAAAGGCGCTACATACAGTAAATGTGGGTGGTTAATTTGGTTTTCTGTAGATCTTAAAAGGAACCTTTGAAATTCAGACTGCTTTGAAGAATTTTCCACATTTCTGATATCTACTATCACATCTAAGCTCGACTACACTACCTCCCTGCTTGTTGGCCAATTCTTCCCTCCACAAACTGCAGGTCATCCAGAACTCTGCAGCCCATGTCCTCTCCTGCACCTGGCTCTGTGACCCCAACAACAACAACAACCTCACCAGCTCCACTGGCTCCTCATCCCCCAGAGGAATGTTCAAATCGTCCTACTAGCTTTCAAGACCCTCTACAACACTGCCCCTCCCCACATCTGCAACCTGTTGACCCCATATAAACACAACTGCTCCCTCCGCTCAGCAGGCTGTGGCCTGCTCCACATCCCCCGCCATTGGTGGTGGGACCTTCAGCCTCACTGCCCCCAGCCTATGGAACATACCACATTCCCTTTCCTCACTCTCTCCCTTGCTTCCTTCAAGGCCCCTCTTCCTTCAAAACCCTCCTCTTCAACTGTGACTTTGGCTACTATCATACCCTACAGCCCACCTGATCCCGACCCCCAGCTCGGGTCCAATTCCCTGACTTTCCAGGGCCTTGGGATGTCCTCTGATGTGATACAAATACAAATTAAATTTTGTGTTACACTAACTTAAATTTTAGGACAAATGATCTTTTGGATTAAAACTGGGTAAAGTTTCAGCTTGCTGGGTAATTTTGACTTCAATTTGTACACTGTAAAGTGTCAGAAGCCTAGGTTGAACAAAATTTTACTCAGAAGTGTAACGACTGTCCTATTACAATAATAATAATCTTTGTATCTACATCTGATCAAGTCGTTGAGCCGTCTCAAAGCTCTTCACAGAATATAAAAGTGAATTGATTATATTTTGAGTTTGAAACATGGCAGATAATTGCGCCCATTGGAATGACCAAATTATTCTATATATTTTTAGAAGGATTATTACCCCCCAGAAAGCGATCCGCCAATCAATTAACACCCAGGTTCCTAGGCACTGCTATGTGTCTCAAACCCGGGTCTTCTCGCTTGCGAGAGGAGTGCTCTATAAACATTAAATTCCCCTTACAAATGACCTATTTTACTAAAATGGCATTTCCCCTACCCTGAAAGGACTAATTGGTCCAAGGATATTGGGGGAAATGATACTGCATGTTTTCCTATTGCAATGTGATCGTATGCCCTCTCCTGACACAATACAAGGACAGGTTTTGGTTTTATTCTCATTATTCTTTAGTCGGACGAGAGGAGTCGGGTTTGAGACACATAGCAGTGCCTAGGAACTTGGTGTTAATTGATTGGTGGATCGCTTTCTGAGGGGTAATAATCCTTCGAAAAATATATAGAATAATTTGGTCACTCAATCCAAGACTGGATCTACATCTGAAAGAGAGGATGAACTCTTTAAATTTTCTTTACAAATGATATTGAAAGAGATGTGGAAGGATTTCTTTTAATGAAAGAATGTTTAACACCCCCTCTGTTAAAAAGAATCATGTCCTTGCTAATAAATTCACCCACTCAGTCCCTGACTATTGCGACTGCAAATTGACTTTCCGCGTTGAAGAGGTAGATATTGTGGAAGTTAATTCAACAATAATCTTCAATTTTATTAAATGGTTTATGGAAAAGGTCACAAAACTGATCAGTTATAATTATTAAGGTTTACTGTGCAAATGATGGGGGTTTAAAATTCCTCTGGATTGAAGCTTGCACCCTATTTTTGCTTCCCTGAATAATAATGGTGTTAATATATCTCATGCAAATTTATTAAATGGTCAATATGGAAATATTGTTAATTCTAATTAGGGTGTCAGGCTGGCTCAGTCCGAGGTTATAAGTTTGCTGATTCGAGGCCTGTATTTCAGGCTATAACAATAATAATAATCCTTCCATTTGATGAGGCGATTTATAATATCTTCGGGATGTCTCAAAACACTTCATAGAATACACTGCCAATACCCTGTATATTTTGGGGGTAAACCGGCGGCCAATAGCACACAGCAGATCCCACAAACACTCGTGGATTGAGTGACCAAATTATTTTTTAAGCACTGTGTGAATGTGCTGCATTATAACATTTGGTTGAAATGTTGCATGTTCGGGTGGGCAGTAACAGATCTAATGATATTGTTGAAAAACAGAAAGGTGTTTCTCTTGTGAGCTGGCGAATCTAAGCCAATGTAAGTGATCAGTCACATGGCTACTTATGGGAACTTGTGTCAAAATAGATGGTGCAGTTGCCTACAGAAATGTCACTATAATTTTTTGCTCAGCTGGGTGTTTGGCACATGCCCATTACCATGCTTAACAGCGTCTGAACCAAACTGAGAATTCCAAGCATCCCAGCTGCACATGGAATTCACAGAAATAAATTGTTGGAATGGAACACGCACTTTCTCCCCGATGATTCTGCTTTCCTAATTCCGCTAAGCATTAGCCACAGGTTAGCAAAAGCCAGGGCTTGGGGTGTATGTTGGGGTAACAGCTGAAGTCCAACCAGCTAAAAGCACATAGCTTGCCTGCTCTTTTCCTGATGCTTGTCCAGCTAGGACCACCCTACCTGTTAGTGTTTGGCTTGCTGATGTTGAGTGCGATGACTCCCTGTCCCCAGTGATTTGTCTACCCCTCCAAGTCCTGCCGATGACCTATGTTGAATGTGCTGGCAACAGCAGTGCCCTGAAAAACTGTGGACCCAAGGAGTGTGAATTCGATTCTGACATTCGGTTGCCAAAGATGTAGCCTTGAAGCCAGTTCTGCCGCAAGGAAACCCTGCTTAACTGTCACTATATAACACAGTAATACTGTAAAGTGTTGCGATGTTTCAAACATTAAGAGGCACTATAAACTGCAAATTCTTTCTAGATTTTACTATGCCTCTGGGTACTTTAAATGACTGCACTCACTGGTACTGTGAAAGTGAAGACATGTACTGGATCAGTAACTGACAATGAGCCAGGGTAAAGACTACAAACCACTGCAGTGCCATTTGGAGATGTGGGGGAAAAAATTATGTATTGTATTGTCAACAAAAGGACACGATGAGGGTCATTGGCAGCCTGCATATTCACCAGCTGCCAGAGTGACTGCCTACTGACTAATTGGGTGTTTGTGTCCTCTCACAATGTTGATTTCAGTTAAGTGACGGGCTGAATTTCCAACCCCATGGAGTCGTACCTGGAAACATCATCTATATTTCGCTTTCAAAGGATGCTTCCTTTCCAGTATATCTGCCTTATATATTCTGATTTACACATAGAGAGAATTTCAGCGCAAATAGGCCATTTGTGTTTCTGTCACTGGTGTTTTCAATCCAGCTTTTTTCCATCGTTTTAATGTTTTTTTTAAAATCCTCAGGTACTCATCCAGCACGTTAAATGATTCTATTCATTTGCCCCCAATTGTGGTGATGAATTCCACAGTCTAACTACACTTTTGATTTAAAAACATTACTTATAACATCTGTGTAAACCTAAGACAATGGAGCTCCTGTAGCTCAGTGGTTAGAGCACTCGCCTTACAAACGCGAGACCTGTGTTCGAATCCAGGCAGATCAGGGTGAAATCTTGGGCAAGTTTCCTTACTCCACATGCCTAATAATAATCCCTCAAAAAAATAATTGGTCATTTCAATTCACGACTGTTTGTGGGACACTGCTGTATGCAATCGGCTGCCGCGTTTCGCTCACAAATATACAGTCAATTCACTTTACAGTGTATTCTGTGAAGCGCTTTGAGATGTCGATAAGATGTGAAAAGTGCTATATTAAATGCAAGGATTATTATTATTTACTATGGTCAGAAGATGTACCACACACTACTGCTTCTCCCCCAACTGATGATCAACTGAGCGGTATGTACCACACACTGCTTCTTCTCCCCCAACTGATGATCAACTGAGCGGTTATTCAAACTACAGTCACTACACTTTCCAGTGTATTCTGTGAAGCGCTTTGAGGCGTCTCAACGACATGATAAGGCACTATATCAAATACAAGGATCATTATTATTGCTGTACTACTAATAATGCTAATATTAAATGCTTATAAGAATAGTATATACTGTACTTATAAAAGCAAGTTGTTGATTTGTACTTGATACACAATACAGGATAACACACCTGATACACAACCAATCCCATAGACAATTACCAGGATCACACAGTACTATACTTGCTTTGAGGACCAGAGGTGAAGGAGTTTCCCAGACAGCTGACATTTGTGGAGAAATTTTACCTAATTCCATATTTACTCCATTTATGTAGCATTTTGGAATGTCGGAATTTGACAAATGATCTCTTTCCTACTCTTCCTTATGTGGCCTCATTAATCCTGAATCCAGCCTTAAGCACAATTACATCAGCATTCTGATCATGATGGCTTTAGTTTAATATACTGCGCTTTATATTCCATGGTTTGGCTGATCTAGGATTTGCAGATTAACTATGTGGCTCTGGTGGTTTCGCTTATCCATGACCACATGCTTCATAAAGTGGAGTCCTGTAGCATATTGGTTAGAGATCTCGCTTTGCAAACGAGAAGTCGCAGGCTTGATTCCCTGGCAAGGCGAAACCTTAGACAAGTTTCTTTTCTTCACACGCCTCTGTTTACCTGGCAGTAAATAGGAAGCCAGTTGTTAGTCGATTTGTGGACTGAAGCACGGCAGGAGGGGATGGTGGGCGGGGTTGGGATAAGGATGGCCAGAGAAGTAGGAGGGGGGCCAAGGCAAAGTCGAAAAGAAAGATCTTCAGTCAGGCCTTGGAGGAGGCAAGGGAGGGAGCAAGGCAAAAGTATTCTGGGATGGAGTTCCAAAGGGTGGGGCAGAGAGACTGAAAGCCCGGCTGCTGATGGTCGGGCGAGAGACATGGAGTAGGCCAGAAACTGCTGAACAGAGGGAGTGGACAGGTTGATAGGGGGTCAGCAGGTTAGAGAGCTAGGAGGGGCAAGGCCATGGAGAGCCTTGAAAGTGAGGACGAGGATTTTTAATTCTATCCTCTGAGGTATATACTGCAAGAAAAGACACTATCAAATGCAAGTATTATTAACAAATCCATTTTAGTTTGTACAGTTTTGCTGATGTGTTTCATTACTAGATAGGTTGTTTGCCGTGGTATAGTGTATTGATGTCAGTTAGTAGAATAATCCCTCCAAAAAAAAACACAATAATAAAATTGGACATTTCAATCCACGACCGTTTGTGGGACACTGCTGTGCGCAATTGGCTGCCGCGGTTCGCCCACAAATAAACAGTCAATTCACTTTACAGTATACTCTGTGAAGTGCTTTTGAGACATCTGGAAGACGTGAAAAGCACTACATCAATTGCAAGGATTATATATTATATTATATTCTTGCTTCTGGGTAGAACACTGGAAAAGTTTGTGCCCCACAGTGGGCATTGAGCTAATTGTCCAGTTGACACTCCAGGCAGCAGTACACTATTTGCCTTTGGCTGAGATATTAAACTGTTTGCCTTTCTAAGTGGATGTTAAAAAATCTGCATGTAATTGAAAACGTTTTTTTTATATCCTGATGTTATGGTCATCAATCCTCTAGATAAATAGGTCTTTCATCTCGTGTCTGTTTGTGGGATCTCACTCTATAGAACAACAACAAAATTACACTTGTATAAGAACATAAAAATTAGGAGCAGGAGTAGGTCATTCGGCCCTTCGAGCCTGCTCCACCATTCAATAAGATCATGGCTGATCTTCTCACTGAACTTTGATTACCTGCCCTATCCCCATATCCCTCTATTTTTAAAAAATCTATCAGTCTCAGCCTTGAAAATGTTCAAGGACTGAGCATCTACAGCCTTCTGGGGTAGTGAATTCCATAAATTCACTACCCTCTGAGTGAAGAAATGTTTCCTCAACTCTGTTCTAAAAGGCTGACCCTTAATTTTAAGACTGTGACCCCTGGTTATAGATTCTCCTACCAGGGGAAACAGTCCCTCAGTGCCTACTTTATCTAGCCCTTTAAGAATCTTACATGTTTCAATAAGATCCCCCCTAATTCTTCTGTACTCTAGAGAATACAGCCCTAGTTTATTCAACCTTCCATCAGCGGCCGGGCTTTCAGTCTCTCTATAGCGCCTTCCATGTCAGGAGGACATCCCAAAATTGCAGGCATGCTTTAAATGCACAATCACTAAGTTTGACAGCATCCTATATGAAGCATTTTGAGGCATTTGGTGTTGTAGATGCTACATCTAATGCAGTAGTTTCTTTATATAAGATTAGTTGCATTAACTCAGATTGTTCATGATCTGTCTCGAGATGTACCTCTTTGACCGCACTTTTAGTCAACTTTTCCTTTCCCATCTTCTTTGGCTCCCAACCCCAGATGCCCAGCCAGCAATATCAAAGGCAATCCTCTCGACATGAATGGTGCTGTGTAAATGTGTATGGTACATCTGCATTTAAAAGTATGTTTTAATTGGGAGAACTACTACGCTATTTAAAATACGATACTTTTTCAAGCATTGAAACATCTCCAAATACCGCACAATAACTTGTCACAAGAAGATTGAATTACGTGATGTGGAAAACAGAAAAGATTGGCTTAAAACATCTATAAAACTGGTGGAGCAGGCTTGTTAGCAAACGGTTCTAACTATTTTCTCTCTTGTTTTGCTTTTCAGAGATAATCAAAATGGAAGGAGGAGAGGAAATAGATGAAGAGAAGTTTGTCGATGTGGTCAGCAACAAAAATATGAAGTTGTCTCAGAAAGTGTTAATTCCTGTGAAACAGTTTCCCAAGGTAAAAAAAAATGAAATTGAAAATATAAATAGTTTTGTCTGATAATAATAGTCCTTTCATTTGATATGGCTCCTTCTCACTTCTTTCACTTCTTCAAGGCGCCTCAAAGCACTTCGCAGAACATACTGTAAAGTGAATTGACCGTAGATTCTGTAGCTAAAACGTGGCAGCCAATTGCGCACAACATTGTTCCACAAACAGTTGTAGATTAAGTGACCAAATTATTCCAGGTTCTCTTTTACCTGGTGACAAATTAGAAATAAGAAGGTACAGATTTAAGATGATTATAAAATCACTTAAAAGGGAGGTTAAAAGCAATAGGGATAAATTCTGCCTAGGTCAAGACTAGGTTTACCAGAGTCACTGTATATAGCATTTAAGAACATCAGGAATTTGGCAACTTTGAAGAGTTTTTTTTATATAGTTCTTAAAATAGCTTATAGAAGATCGACTTCAAAATGCCGACTGTATTTAGGAGTTTGCCAAAATCTGGATGTTTTGAAATCGCAAATCAATAGAGCAGGTCTGCATCTAGACCTGTGTAAAGAAGTGGGAGAATTCCTATCCCCGTCTCTTTACACAGAGGGAGAAACTACTCTTTCCAAATAGCGGCGTGGGATCTTCAACATCCACCTGAACGGGCAGGTGGGCCCTCGATTTAATGTCTCAAACCCGAAGGACGGCACCTCCAACAATACAAAACCCCCCAAACACTGCAATGGAGGATAATCTTAGACTGTATGATTCCAAGTACTGACATTGAGCTTGAACCCACAACCTTCTGACTCAGAGCCTGAGCCAGGCTGACACGCCTGTCAGTAATCATCAAATAATAATAATAATAATCCTTGCATTTGATACAGAGTTTTTCACATCTTATCGAACGTCCCAAAGCACTTCACAGAATATACCGTAAAGTGAATTGACTGTATATTTGTGGGCGAATCGCGGCAGCCAATTGCACACAGCAGTATCCCACAAACAGTCGTGGATTGAAATGACTTAATTTTATTATTGTGGTTTTTTGGAGGGATTATTATTAGGCGTGCGGAGTAAGGAAAGTTGCCCAAGGTTTCGCCCTGATCTGCCTGGATTCGAACACAGGTCTCCGCAACTTGGTCTCCCCAGCTTGCAAGACAAGTGCTCTAACCACTAAGCCACAGGAGCTCCAAATGAGACGCGTTGAGATTCTGAAAGGATTCTGAAACTATGGAACATTCCCCCACCCCTCCCCGGCTCGGAGTCAGGCTCTGCTACTGTTTCGCGCCCTGAGATGCTACCCTGTGTGGAAAGCGCTATATAAGTGTAAGCTGTTATTGAGATTGCTTTCTGTGCGTCTCATTGATGGACATTTCAGTATCCTTGCTGGCTGGCTTATTTTTTCCAAATTTAACAAGTGAACAGTGTGTTTTTAATTCTCATATAAAACAGGTTGTGATCAAACCAACTCCTTCCTGGAAAGTCTGCTTCCACTTATGTCCAATTTTTCCCCAGCACCACGAACATACGCAGTCACTCCAGTCAGTTTAATCAGTCCCCGATAGTTGCCAGGACTACAGAGGGGTTCCTCGTGATTTCTTAGCACGGTGAAGTCTCAAATCAAGTATGGCCATGAATTCCACAGCCAGTAGTTATCTTTGATGGAAAGTGAACCCAGTAGACTGGCAGATGGCTGGGATGTGGGAGGTCTGTTGAAGGAAACTGCTTGTATTGTTGTAGGCCAATGCTAATTACGAGCCTTTTGACGACAAGCAGCCCATGCCAGTAGATTGTAATAAAGGTGCAGATAATTTGGTCACTGTTTGCCAAAAATTGCCATGTTTGTTGGCAATTGGTTGCCGCATTTCATCCATAAAATACACAGTCTGTCTACTTTAGAAAAAATGAAGCGCTTTGAGACGTCTGAATGACATGAAAAGTCTCTATATCAAATGCAGGGATTATTATTAATTATAATCTCAATAAAGGGAGTGACATCAACAGTGTTCCTGGACATAAGGAGTGAAGTTAAGCATTGATTTCTGCGCATTATGTATATGTAAGCAACAGACAAACAGTAATGGTGGTGTCAATGGAACTCAGCTGTTCAGACATGGGACCCGACTGCCTGTGACAAAACGTGGCTCCTCTGTGGTTGGGAATGTAATACACAATGGACTACTGCGCGCTTGATATTTTTGGGTTGTGCCAATACCTTTTGGAATTTTGTGAGCGCTGGCCATAAAATGAGTCAGTTCTTCCTATCTGGTGCTTATGTGAAATATTAGAGATTAGGTAATGGCAGATGTGTTTAGATAAAAACACACTACTGTTGACAAAGGAAGAACCTGGCAAAATTGATACATCAAGTCACCTTGGCTCTGAAAGCAAAGTTCCATTGAGTTCTGTGGAGAGTGTGTTGTGGAGAAACTCCTGGGAATCCAATGCCTTTGAGCAGCTGGAAGAGGTGGGTTGAGTCCCAACATCTGGAAGAAAATGGCTGGAAGTTGACGGGATTGCCTAACATTAAATTAGGTGAATAATGGGAGTCCTTTGTGAACAATGGAGAAAAGCAGTAACCAAATACTGTACTTGCCATTTTATGTCAAAGTGCTTTGCCAAATAGAATTAATTACTGTAAAATATAATTATGAGGTCAAATGCTTTCCTGTTAGGAATGCATCGAGATATGGATATCAAGCCAAGTAGTCAGTTGGTTGGGAAAAATGTAAAGTGTTGAGGCAGGGATCAAAATTGCATTTGTATAGCGCAGGATATGAAGACCATAGAGTCTATATGTAAATCATCATAGATTCAAAACCAATAGGTCTTGTTCCAAAATGATCTCCTTTGCTTCTTTGAGTTATTTAACTCAATTATTTGGTGAGAGCTACTGTACAACACCTTTGCAAAGTTCTTTTCATGTGAAATTAAGTACTGTGGAGTCCAATAGCGTAGTGGTTACAGCACTTACCTTGCAAGTGAGGCGACCTGATTTTGATGCCTTGGCAGGGTGAAACCTTAGGCAAGTTTCCTTACTTCACACGCCTCTGTTTACCTAGCAGTAATAATAGTAATACTGATTTCTTAATTTATAATGATATAGCGCCTTATCACATCAAGTGGGATCCCAGTTAGTCAATTGTCAGATCGCTTTCCAGAAGTCTAATAATTAATCATAATTTGGTCAATCATTACATGACAGTTTGTGGTTCACTGCTGTGAGGAATTGGCTGCCAATGTCAATTACAGTATATTCTGTACAGCACTTTGACACGTCTCGACGACGTGATAAAGCTCAATATCAAATGGGTGAGTGATGTAAAAGGGCTTTGTTGGTTGAGTTCTTTTGATGAGTTTTCTGGTTTGCTAGTCTTCATGCTGATCAACGATAGCAATTCCTTTAGTGTCCTATGATTTTCTAAATTGCACGTGGTTAAGTGATGTGTGCAAGAGCAAGTGGGCCAATTAGGCAGATGGCAGATAGCTTTTAGAGTGCACCACCTTAACGCTTGTGGATTAGAGCAGGAAATGGGATATTATACACGATGCAGATATGTCCATTAGTTAAAGTGAACAAGAAGGCTTTTGATATGTCTATTGATTGACTTGTTCGGAAGTGGCTCTAAAAGCTTCTGTTTTCATATTGAATAAAGGAAGGTGATCGGAGCAGTGTGATCTTGTTGTATTCCTGGGTGGTTATTGAAAAAGATTCTTCCCTCTGTTTCGGAAGCAATACTGATAGCGTTCTTGGAGGATTTACAAAATGTAATAATACAAATGAAAGGCAGGACAATAGGGTATAGCCACATGCTGTCCATACAGCTTAGTACTGTATCTGCTTACTTCGTGTTGGGCCTCCGCTTTGAGACTTCCTCCTAATGTGTTGTACCAAATATAAGGATGGTAGCACTCAGATAAGTGGAATAATAGTAATTTTTGCATGCTGACATCTCAAAGTGCTTTACAGGATATATTATAAAGTGGATTGACTGTAATTTGTGGACGAAACACAGCAACCAATTCCACACAGCAGTGTCCAACGAACAGTCGTAGATTGAGTGACCGTTTTTGTTTGGAGGTCTATTTATTACTATTTATTAAGTGATCTGCTAATCAACCAACAACCAAATTCCCACTTACCGCTAGAGAAACAGGTGTATGAATGAAGGAAACTTGCCTAAGATTTTGCCGCACCCAAGAATCGAACCGCTTGCGAGACGAGTCCGCTAACTAACCACTATGATAAGAGACTCCACGTCTAGTAGAAGAGATTACTACTTTTGTACTATTTTTACTATTAACTCTCCAGTTAACATTGAAAAAATGATGTTTGGAGCCTGTAAGTACTGTAGCTGTGCAAACTGCAAAGTTTCCTTTGATTCCATTTTTATCTTGTGGAAATGAAGCCCTAGAGCTCTGCAGATCAGATTCACAGATCTATTTTAAAAACACGTTCATCTACCTAGCCTGTATTACTAGGATACAGTGCCATAGTTGTCTCAGGAATGTCTTAAATAAAACATTGTGAGTTATTTTGAAAACCAGTCTGGTTAAATTTGGAAGTGATTTTATACAATGCTGAAAAACACTGCAGAAAATTGACTTCCAATTTAGGACTGAATTTCTAATGATTGCATTTGATTATAATGTCTTAAACGTCAAAAAATCTCAAATAACTTCACATTGCTGTCATGTATAGTGAATGTTTAAGTCAGCTGCCTAAAACTCCATATTAATATGACTGAGATTGTGTAAAATTTGGGGTGTTATGCTTTGTGGATTGTATCCTTCAGATGTTCAGCTTGTTTGTTGGTCAAGGTGAAAATCAGAAGTATAAGTGTTGAGTAGGGTCCATTGATATGGAAATTTTCCGATTTAGATATATCGATGGGCTAGGGTCCGTCGATATGGAAATTTTCCGATTAAATATATCGATGGGCTCATATCGAGATATACCGAAATATCGATATTTTCGGGTTTTTTGTACAGCGCATGCGTGCGCAGCGCGCGCATTCAGAGTGCGTACACATTCGGGGCCTATCTTCTCAGGAGGTAAATATCTTTCTCTCTCTGTGTCTCTCACTCTCTCCATCTCTGTGTTTTTCTGTCTGTGTGTCTCTGTATCTCTCTCCCTCTCTCCTCTCTCACATTCCCCCCCATCTCTATCTATCTGTATATTATCACATCCACCCCGTCTCTCCCCACCCCCCCCCCCGCCGTCCCTCTCTCGCACCCCCCATCCCCATCGTCTCTCTCCCCCACCACCACCCCAGCCGTCTCTTTCTCCCTCCCCCACCCCCGCCGTCTCTCTCTCCCTCCCCCCCCCCCCCCCCCCCCAGCCGTCTCTCTCCCCGTCCCCCCAGCCGTCTCTCTCCCCCTCTCCTCCCTCCTCCCCCCCCCCACCCACCGTCTCTCTCTCCCTCTCTCACCCCCCACCCCTTGTCATACCTGTATATTGTATTCGAGGACTGTGAATAAAATATGGCGGCTTTGCACCTCGGTCTGTGCATTGTGTATAGAGATGAGCATTCTGGGTCTTGTATTTCAGTGTGCTCGCATCCCGATTTTTTACCTCGATATATAGATTTTTCAATATATCGATATTTTTGAAATTATATCGGCATATCGATATGAAAATTATATCGGGTTTTAGCGATATATCGCCGGACCCTACGATGGGCTCATATCGAGATATACCGAGATATCGATATTTTCGTGGTTTTCGTACTGTGAATGCGCACGCGCGCGTCGCGAGGTGCGCGCACATTCGGAGGCGCGCGCGCATTCGGGGCCTATCTCCTCAGTCTCTTCTGTCTGTGTCTCTCTCCTCTCTCACATCCCCCCCATCTCTCTCTCATCTGTCTGTCTCTCGCTCTCTCTCTCCCTCGTCCGTCCGTCCGTCTGTATATTATCACATCCACCCCATCTCCCCCCACTCGTTTGTCGTCGTCCCCCGCCGTCCTGCTCTCCCCCCACCCCCCCCACCGCCGTCCCTCTCTCCCCACCCCGCCGCCATCCTTCTCTCCGCCCACCCCCCACCCCCCGCCGCCGTCCCTCTCTCCCCCCACCCCCCCGCCTCCATCCCTCTGTCCCTGCACCCCCCCGTCTCCATCCCCCACCACCCCCGCCCCTGGCACCGTCCCTCTCTTCCCCCCCCCGCCGCCGTCCATCTCTCTCCCCCGCCCCCCCCACCGTCTCCCTCCTCCCCTACCCCTTGCATACCTGTATATTGTATTCGAGGACTATGAATACAATATGGCGGCTTGCACCCCAGTCTGTGCATTGTGTATAGAGATGAGCATTCTGGATCTTGTAGTTCAGTGTGCGCGCTAGGGAACGGCGATATGGGATTTTTCCGGATATGGATATATCGGTTTGCTCATACCTGCTTAAACCGATCTATCGAGTTTTTATACTGCGCATGCGCGTGCATTCGAAGTGCGCGTGCATTGATGGCGCGCGCGCATTTATGGTGCGCGCTCAGTCGCGGTGCGCGTGCATTGACGGTGCGTCCGCACTGACGATGCGCGCGCAGTCGCGGTGCACGCACATTTCGAAATGCGTGCTCTAGGTCCAGAAAATTTGTAATGTTGGTGTCAAGGTCTGTTGAATTATACGATGTTGTTTGCTCCCTACCTCCCCCTCTCCTTCTCTCCCTCCTCTCCCCTTCTCTCCCTCCTTTCCCCTCTCCTTCTCTCCCTCCCCCTCCACTCTCCCTCTCTCCTCTCCCTCCTCCCTGCCTCCTCTCCCTCCTTTCCCCCTCTCCTTCTCTCCCTCCCTCCCTCCTCTCCCTCCCTCCCTGCCCTCTCTCCTTCTCTCCCTCCCCTCTCTCCTTCTGATCCTCCCTCCCTCCCTCCTTCTCTCCCTCCTTTCCCCTCGCTCCTTCTCTCCCTCCTTTCCCCCTCTCCTTCTCTCCCTCCCTCTCCTCTCTTCCTCTCTCCTTCTCTCCCAACTTTCCCCCTCTCCCTCCCTCCCTCCCCTCTCTCCTTCTCTCCCTCCTTTCCCCTCGCTCCTTCTCTCCCTCCTTTCCCCCTCTCCTTCTCTCCCTCCCTCTCCTCTCTTCCTCTCTCCTTCTCTCCCTCCTTTCCCCTCTCCTTCTCTCCCTCCCCCCCCACTCTCCCTCTCTCCTCTCCCTCCTCCCTGTCTCCTCTCCCTCCTTTCCCCCTCTCCTTCTCTCCCTCCCTCCCTCCCTCCCTTCTCTCCCTCTCTCCTTCTCTCCCTCCCTCCCTCCCCTCTCTCCTTCTCTCCCTCCTTTCCCCTCGCTCCCCCCCCTCTCTCCTTCTCTCCCCCCTTTCCCCTCGCTCCTTCTCTCCCTCCTTTCCCCCTCTCCTCTCCCTCCCTCCCTTCCTCTCTCCTTCTCTCCCTCCTTTCCCCTCGCTCCTTCTCTCCCTCCTTTCACCCTCTCCTTCTCTCCCTCCCTCTTCTCTCTTCTTCTCTCCTTCTCTCCCAACTTTCCCCCTCTCCTTCTCTCCCTCACTCGCCTCTCTCCTTCTCTCCCTCCTTTCCCCTCGCTCCTTCTCTCCCTCCTTTCCCCCTCTCATTCTCTCCCTCCCTCTCCTCTCTTCCTCTCTCCTTCTCTCCCAACTTTCCCCCTCTCATTCTCTCCCTCCATCTCTAAACACAAAATAGAACACACACACACCAAAAACAAAATCTAGAGATTTATTCTCCTCCATTTCTTGCTTGAAACTAGCATGTAATGTCCACGTGTAAATGAGATCTATTACAATAGAAAAGAGAGAGACAGACAGTCTGACTGTTAGAGTTAGAAGCCAGATTATCACTTCTATTATCACACATAGAAGCAGTGATAATCTGGCTTCTAACTCTCTCACACACAAAAATAACACTTACAGCCACAAAATGCCACTTATTTTTATGTAGTCTGAAGTCTGAATTAATGTCCTTCGCCATTGGCAAGCTCTCCTTTGCTATGCAAAAAGTGACAGCGTTCGTGATACTTTGCCACTTTTTGTCCCCTCTCTGGTACAATGTTCTCCTCTTAAATAAAGCAGGAATTGTTTGAGCTGCACTGGCCCCACTACCTGTCGCTTTCTCCGAAGCGCTGGTTCGACTTCCTGCTGTTGTCGACAATGATTTCGCTCTGAGGGCTGCGTGCTGGGCGGGGTGGTGCTGCTTAATGTGATGTCGCAGGTTGCTCGTGCTCGAATCAGATGTCTTAACCAAGACCTTGCAAACTGTACATCTATACACACCATTACTGACTGCTTTGTTTTCAAAGTAGTCCTATACGGGGCTTCTTTTCCCCATTATGAGAAAGGTAAATTTTCAAACTACAATTTTCAGCGATGCGACTTTGTTAAGACGCCACGACTCACGTCTAGTATACACAGTAAAGTGTGCGTGCGCATCGGATGTGCGCGCCCGTTAATTGTGCGCGCGCATCGAGTGTACGCGCATTCCATGCTCTAGATCTAGGAGGTTGCAATGCCGGCGACAAGGTAAGCTGGAAAAGATCGCATTACACTGATAATACCAACAATATTGATATATTGCCAGGAACGATATTAAAAATATATCGATGTATATTTTTAAAATCGAATCTCTCGATATTACAGTTTTTTTAGAATCACCATATCGGCATACCGATCTGAAAATCATATCGGGTTTAATCGAAAAACCGATTAATCGCCGTTCCCTAGTGCGCGCATTCCGATCTTTTCTGATATATCGACTTTCGATATATCGATATTTTGAAAATGTCTATATCGGCGTATCGTTATGAAAATTATATAGAATATAACCGATATATCGATATATCGCCGGACCCTAGTGTTGAGCCATTAACGACAGGCAATTGCGCTTTTCACCTTCAAGGGATTTCTCTGAACAAAGCGGTGCTAATTCCTGTACTGGAGATGACTGCACTAATCCCAATTCCTTGTGGTTTCTTCTTCCCTGCCCCACCAACAGTTTATATTCTTGCTCTTCAATTGTTCTTTGAATGTTTATCAAATTCCCTTTGTTATGATCTCAGCCTCCAGAGACCATTTGTGACAAATATTTCATCTTCTAGTGACCTTTTGAATGAAAAGGTCCCCTGTAACTTCTCACAATAAAAGTTGATGGTGGTTTATTACATTTTTTTAGAAGCATTTTGTTCTTGCCTTGACATGACAGTAGGAAGTGCTGTCCTATTTATTAGTGAGGCAACATAGCTCTTTCACTTATATAGTAAAACTCATAAAATTTAATATGACTTGCGCAAAAGGACCAAAACATTTAATTTGACATGCACAAACTTTGAGTTCAGGCAACTGTATAAGACATGAAAATTTAATCAATAATCTACACTGGACACGTGTAATTTAATGCAACTCGTATATGCGGTTACTGATTAAGATTACATTTCCTGCGATTCCATGCGCCTTAGGTGACTGACATATGCTTTTTGGCAAGGGTTAGAATTTCATTGAATCATGGGAAATAATAGTACAACTACTTGCATTTGATTTAGTGCCTTATCACATCTTCGCAATGACCCAATTCTTATCACACCTTATCACGTCTTTGCGATGTCTTCACAGAATATACTGTAAAGTGAATTGACTGTTTATTTTGTGGGCAAAACACGCCAGCACAGGCGTGCCCCACAAACAGTCATAGATTGAGTGACCAAATTATTATAATATATTTTTTTCTTTGAAGGGATTATTATCCCCGGAAAAGCGATCCGCCAATCGACAAACAACCAGGTTCCTACTTACTGCAAGGTAGAAATCCTAGATAGTAATGAAGACGGATGAAGTCCTTGTTTCCCACGATTCAAGGCAGCCGGTAAGTGCGGGAGTAATGAAGTCTAGGGGAGCGGTGTTACGAGTTAGAAGATGATTAACAACAACAACAAAATTTCATTTCTAGAGCGCCTTTCAAATCGGGATGATGTCGCAAGACACTGATTAATATGAGTAGTGCAAAGAAATCTAAGCAGTTTTGATAGAAAACTGAAGAGGACTCGGCTGAATGTACAAAGTAGGTATTTATATGATTTATAAAAGACAACAACAACAACTTTGATTTATATAGTGCCCTCCACCCGGGCGGCGTCTCAGAGCGCTTCACAATATCGGATCCCGGAACCAAGTCTTTATAAAAGACTTGTGTGACTTTCACTGTAACAGTGCCCGAGGAACAGGATTAGTTTAACTGTTCACAAATAAAGGGCACCTAAACTGTAGGAAATGATAGGTTTTGCAGATTGAGACCAAGCAGTTGCTTTGTTTCAAGTATAAAAACCTCTGGATTCAGCTGTGCAAAGTAAAAGCAAGGTTTATTTTTGGCTAATACGTTGTACAGTGGAAAACTAGCATGAAACGTCCCAAAGGAATGGTGTGAATGTGTGTAGTATCGCTTTTTGCCATATTAGACATTGAACGCTTCAAAACCTTTCCCCTCCCGGCTCAAAGGGGATTGCAGTACGAAAACAGGGACTTGTTTTCTAGCCAAGAATGATTCACAGTGCTCAGACTTGTGATGGATTAACAGCAGTACATTCAGGGGTAGATTTGGAACTTACCTCAACTTTACAGTTAGGAAAATATTGGAGAGGATGGGGGCAGGGAGCACATTGGAGCAATGACAATTATTGATAAAAGAAAACTTTTTTTTATTATACGACTACATTCATGAACATAGAGTCCCGTAGAATAGTGGTTAGTGCACTAACTTCACGAGACAGGACTGGGGTTTGATTCCGTGAGCTTCCTTGCTCCACACGCTAGTTCAACTAGCAGTAAATAGGAACCCGGTTGTTAGTCGATCGGTGTTTTATTTCTGGAGCTAATAGTCCCTCCCTCAACAAATTGGTCACTCAATTCCATGACTGTTTATTGGATGCTGCTGTACGCAATTCGCAGCTGCATTTCACCCACAAAATATAGTCAATCCGGTTTGCAACCTGTTCTGCAAAGTAATTTCAGATGTCTCAATAACGTGATAAGACTCCGTATCAAATGCAAGTATTTTTATATTATTATGAGAAATAGACGTCTCAAAATCCTCAAAGTGCATTTTCAAAAGAGTTGTGAACTTGAGCTGGAAGGCATCTCTAAAGTTTGAGCTTTAACTTTTGTGGTTTTGTTGTCAGAAGAACCATAACATGTAAAAACATGAACTGAAGTTTGCTAACTGCATATACAGCATAAATTATGGATATACTAAACAGGAAATCTATCTTTCTCAGCAATTTGCTAACTTCGCTCTCTTGATGAATGCACCATCTTCAGTCAGTTGTGTCTTAGTTTTTATTTTGATGTGGTGCGATTTGGGTTGTGAAGCGGTAGTGAAATTGTCAAGCTTTAATGGACATTTTCCTGTTGGCATCTCAAACAACAACAACAAAATTACACTTGTATAGCGTCGTTCACATCAGGAGGACATCCCATGGCACAGGAAACTGTATGATTTGATTTCCAGAATTTGATCAAAGGCCAGAAGTTAGCAGTGGGAAGGATCCCAGAGGTCCCAGCTGTAGCTGAGGAAGTTCAATTTGATTTCCACATACAGATGTGCTCGGTCTCCTGCTGTTTTAGTAGAAAATCATAGAATAAAATATTACAACACAGAAGGAGGCCATTCGGCTCAATGTGCTTGTGCTGGCTTCTTTGAAGAGCTACCCAATCAGCCCCATTGCCCCGTTCTTTCCTCATAACCTTGCAATTCTTTTCCTTTTTAAGTACCTATCCAAATCCCTTTTGAAAGTTGTAATTGAATCTGTTTCCTCCACCTTTTCATGCAGTGGGTTTCAGACAATAACAACTCTGTGTGATGTGACATTCAATTAGAAGTTTTTTTTTTACATACCACTTCTCTAAGAAATTAAGACTGGGAAACGGGTTCATAAGGAGGTAAGCAGGGGTCTCAGGAGTGAACTGACTCCCAGGTGACATGTTAATAGTAATAATCCTTGCATTTGTTATAGCTCTTTTCACATCTTTTCAACGTCTCAAAGTGCTTCACACAATACATACTGTAAAATGAATTGACTGTACATTTGTGGGCAAAACGCGGCAGCCAATTGTGCACAGCAGTGTCCCACAAACAGTCGTGGATTGAAAATGAACAATTTTTATTAGTGGGTTTTTTGGATGGATTATTATTACGTGTGTCTGATGTAAGGAAAGTTGCCCAAGGTTTCGCCCTGATCTGCCTGGATTCGTACATAGGTCTCATGCTTGTAAGGCGAGTGCTCTTAACCACTGAGCTACAGGGGCTCCATGTTTGACAATGGAATGTCGGAATTTGTGGCGGTCTTGGTAGGCAGGCGGGTTTGCAGTATTCCAGGCCACTGCTGATGACAACACAACCCTAGCCTGGCTCATCAGCTGGAGCTGGAAAGGCAGACCAGTCACTGGGGGCAGGGAACCATCCCACTCAGCTCTTGTTTAATCATGTAAACCAAAGCCCTAATGGGTCTTGTGGTCCTAACTGGACAAGCACCGCAAAATCAAGAAATGTTTAATCATGAAATTGGTATTTCTTAGCCAACCATTAAGGTTGTGCTACAGGGTCGCTTTCCGAGCTGAGTGAAACAATCTGTATACTGTATGTAAAAGCCTTAGGTATGTTTCTGCATTTGTGTCCTCCTGATGCGGTGGCGCTGTGTCAAATCTATCTTCTATATATATATATCAAAGCCTTAGGTATGTTTCCGCAATTGTAATAATGAACTTCTAAAAGGAAAACAAAAACCAATACAGCTTAAAAAAAAAAGAAAAACAACCCAGTGATTAAAGCTCACCCTTTTTTTTGTAAACAACAAAATTCATTATTTTTAAAAAGTTTCAAAATATATGAATAAACGTGTTCAGAAACTCTAGGCCGCGTATGTTATGCGGGGGAATAGCTAGTACCAAGAAAAAGACTAGTAAAAACTTTAAACAAGCAAAGCTACTAACTATATTTGTGCGCTAATGGACCATTACCAAATTGGGAAATGTCAGAATGGGCTGTTAGTGTGAAGTGGGGTACAATCAGCCTTGTCTTTTTGCTGATCTACTTCCGTAACCATTACGGAGGCTGGAAGCTGTGCTTGAATGTCAAGACACTTTTGTTTGACCTTTATTCCCCATTTTCATGACCATTTTTTAGATCGTGGTGATTGTGAAATGAATTGCAGTTTTTAAATGGCTTGTCTCATCACAAAAATGCTTTACAGTAATTGTTTTTTGTCAGTCATCTTCTGCACCCACCAAGGACCAGGACCAATTTCTATCTGCCAGAGAAACTTCCCTGTCCTTTTTAAATAATAATTCTTGCATTTGATACAGCGACTGAACGTATCGTTGAGACATCTCTAAGAGCTTCACTATAAACTGTGAACAATAATATCCCACAACATCCTATGTCATGGTGATAGGGACCATTTTACTTGGGATGACACCAGGAGATCTATGGGATCTTTTAACATCTATTGGGACAAGCAGATGGGACCTTGGGTTTAATATCTCTGCAGATGGCACTACCGACAATGCAAAAATACCCCAGCACTGCACTGAATGTCATCCTAGACTTCAAGCAACTACTCAAAGCTGAAGGGGACCACTTCTCACAATGCACCACTCTCCCTTGTGCTGTACCAGAGTCTCAACCTGGGCTAAGCTTAATCTCATGATGACTGGGGGAATGATAGAGCTTGCTAGTTTAATCAAAATCTGTTACCCCCACCCAGCTAGCTGCGCACATAGAATTCGAATAATAAGTTTGGCTTTGAGTTTGCAAAGCATTTAAGCCCCTGTTTTAGGTCAAAACCACTTGCATTTGTTTTCAATTTTCTTTTACCCAAGCTTTAAATAGGAGTTCTAAAAGAAAATGTGGTGCACTTAACCTCTAGCACATGGCACCACGGACCTACGGAATTTCTGCAGTGCTGAATACCGCTCGACACATACAGAAAAGATTTCCATTAGAGTTTGCCATTTGCAGTTGCACATTGAATGAGGTTGAATTATACGCAGGTCACGAGGTGTTGCGCCCTGAACATCATCTGCCATGTTGTACTTGAAATGATTTGCAGTCTGAGGTAAATGACCAGGGCAAAGGTTCAGGGTTGCAAAAGATGAGTTTTAAGACAAGAAGCCAAGGGCTGTATTTCTTTATACAGAGGATAATCACAGCTGGTACAAGGATGTAGGCTAGAGGCCAACTAATGTGAGAGACAATTGATTCTTTTTGGTTAAGGACTTTCTTGATCAGTGATTTGTGTCCCCCCAGTAATTTATGGTTTCACCCTGTTGGTAACTAATGTCAAAATGTTCTATTTTTACCAAAGGCTGTAGCTCCTTAACTAACTGTCCAAATAATTCTGTAGAAATTATTAGCACGCTCACCTCACTAGTGGATTGGATTTCTGAATGGGGTGACCTGTTAGGCAAGTTCCCTTACTCCACATGTCTCTGTTTACCCAACAGTAAGAAGGAATCCACTTGTTAGTTGATTGGCGGTTGACTTTTCCGGCAGTAATAATCCCTTTAAAAGAAATGATAATAAAAACATAATTTGGTTACACAATCCATGACTGGGTGGTGGGGCAGATTAGTCACTAAAAGGTTGGTATTCCTGGATAATACTCCCGGGAATTAGGTAATCTGGATGTGTCCGTCTGAGGAGAAAGGGTGCATTCCAATAATATCCTGGAAATTCACATGTGTTGATTGTAGGCATGTGTGAAAGTCACTGGTTTGGATACTCTCAATAAAAAATAATAACCTTGCATTTGATATAGCGTCTTATCATGTCATTGAGATGCCTCAAAAGCTTTACAGAATATATGGGATTGACTGTATTTTGTAGGCGGTTGCAGTGTTCTCCACGACCGCTTTTGACGTGTCGGGCCGACATGTTTAAATTTAGGGGCCGACACATTTTCAATTTCCAGACACGATATAATTTTTCTAAACACGTTTGGAAAATATTTGTCAGAAGGATTATTTCAGCGGAGTGAACGGTAAGGAGAGAGTGGCCGGCGCGCTGGGAAGATGAGAGACACTGGAAGAGAGAGAGAGAGAGTGAGAGTCTATGCCGTGTGTGTGTGTGTGGTGGGGGGGGAGGGGGGTAACTGTGTGTGTAGGGCGGGAGGCGGGAGGAGGGATGAAGTTGTGGAGTGTGTATCCCAGATGTACTCACCTCTTTGCCTCACACTAGTCAGACTCACAGGTCTTGTTTTTATATTACTGATCATGACATGATCGAGTGTCGAGTGTGTAGTGAGAGTTTGCTACGTGCGTACGTATGTGCGTGTGTACATATGTGCATGCCTGTGACGTAGTGACAAAGTGCTCTGACGTCATGCTGCTGATGTCGAACACAGCTGGAGCACCTTTTAATTTCAGGTTGTGGAGAACACTGGCGGCTGCAGATAGCAGTGTCCCAAAAACAGTTATTGATTAAGTGATAAACTTTTTTTTGAATGGGGGGGTGGGGGGAAAGCTTATTACTCCTGGAAAGCAAACTACCAATTGGGTTCCTAATTACTGCCAGTTAAACAGGTGTGGAGTATGGAAACTTGCCTAACATTTCTCCCCGCCCAGGAATTAAACCCAGGTCCTCTCGCTTGCGAGGCGATCGCACTAATCACTGAGCTATGGAATGCCGTAGTGCAGAGTTTAAGTACGGAGATGGGCTCTACATGTGTCAACACTGAAATATAAACCAATAAATCTAAACTGTGGCCTGAAATTGCTCCTGTGAAAATCTGGAAAGTATTCCTTAATCTGATTTTCTGCAGTTGTTTTGGGTACTTAGGCTCTGTTTCTGGATTGAAGACAAGTTTACAAAATTCCATATGATATTAAATGATTTTAAACTGAAGCACATGGGAATTCTGAGCTAATTTGTTTTCTTTCCTGCAGTATACTGAGTGCCATCTCATTTTTTTCCATGGAAGAAAATTGAGATACATTGAGAATCAATTGGATTTGAAATGAATGCTTTCAATGCTACAACAACTTACAATTTACACAGCGCCTTCACCCAGGGCAGCATCTCGGTGACCTTAACAGTTTCAGAACCTGACGTCGAGCCGGGGCTAAGAGGGGAGGTGACCATAAGCATGGTCGAAGAGGAAGGTCTTCAGTTGTGATCTGAAGGAGGGGGCAAGGCGGAGGAATTGGGGGGGAGAGTTTGAAAGCTTCAAGGCGTAGTGGCTGAAAGTAGCTGACTACATGGGTCTGAAAAGTTAAATATGCTTTCCAAACATTAATATTCCTTTTACAGTTAGATTTAGAAATGACTAGGGATGAGAATGTGTTTAACGGTTTACTGAACTGTGGCAAATGCAATCAGTGATGAATCCCACTGTATTTACCAGTAATGGGAATTGCTGACTGACCGTATTTCATGGAAAGTTCTAAAACGTCCATGCAGTATATTATTTCAGCAACTGTACTCCATGAGAATCGACTTGTGTGCGCATACATCTTGGTTAATGATTGTGGAATGCACTGGTGCCTATCTATGGCAGAAAATATGGAGTCCAGTAATTGAGTGGTTAGAGCACTAGCCTCAAAAGCGAGACGAGCCAAATTCAATTCCCTGGGGGCGAAACTTTGGTTGTTAGTCAGTTGTTTGATTGCATTCTGGTAATAGTAATAAATAATAACAATATTCCTTGCATTTGATATAGCGCTTTTCACATCTTATCGACGTCTCAAAGCGCTTCACAGAATGTACTGTAAAGTGAATTGACTGCATATTTGTGGGCAAAATGCGACAGCCTATTGTGCACAGTAGTGTCCCAAAAACAGTCATGGATTGAAAGGACCAATTTTTACTATTGTGATTTTTTTGGGACGGATTATTATTAGGCATGTGGAGTAAGGAAACTTGCCCTAGGTTTCACCCTGATGTGCCTGGATTCGAACACGGGTCTCACGTTTGTAAGGCGAGTGCTCTAACCACTGAGCTACAGGAGCCCAAAATCCCTAAAAAATAATATTTGGTTACTCAATCCACAGCTGTTTGTGGGACATTGCTGTGCGCAATTGGCTGCTGCATTTCATGCACAAAATACACAGCCAATCCACTTTATAATATAACCTGCAAAGTGTTTTGAGAAGTCGCTATGATGTTATAAGGCGCTGTATCAGGTGCAAGATTCCTATTCTTTTAATGCAGACTTGATGGGCCGAATGGGGTGTAATGTTCAATGCCTTTCGAGTTGGACACCTTCAGGAACGGTTCAAAAGGGAGAAAAATTGACTGGGGAAATAACAAAAAATACAAAAAAATTACACTGGTAAAATGCATTTTTTGTCAGGATGATGTGATTATACCTACAAATACCTGAAGAAAGTGCATTTTTTAATAATAATAATCCTTGCATTTAATACAGCACCTTATCACATCAGTGAGCAATGCAATGAATAGCAAGTGATGGGGAAAAATGACACAAGGTAGGACAAATCAAATTGGAAAGCAGAAAACAATCCCAACTAAGAAATAAAGTGACAGAAGCACACATAATTAGCCTGGGGCGCTGCCAGTAGAACGGAAGAGTTCCTTTTCACTGGAGAATAAATGGTGTTAGCAATGAGCTCATAGAATTATAGAATCATAGGATATTACTGCACACAATGAGGCCATTTTCCTTTTCAAGTACCTGTCTAATTGCCTTTCCCACAACAGAGATCTCTGTTATGATGTGATGTGGGGTGCTTGCAATTCTTTATTGGCCTAGATTCCAGCCTTACAATATCAGTTGTGAGAATCAGAAAGAGACCCACTGATAGCAATCAGATCCTTCTCAGAAAATCTATAAAATACCTCAGCAGTGATGAAAAACTCTTCAATTATAAAACAAACTTAAATAGAAGCCACTGTGTATTTGAGATGTGTGCAGAGAAAAGATCTTTTACACATATTAGCTTCCAGTGGTTGCAATAATTTTGCTAAATGTAGTAAGTTTATTTAGGCAGATATCACTCTTTTGTGAGTAGTTTGCATAATATCCCTTTGGAGGGACCGCACCTCTGATAATGCAGTGCTCCCCCAGAATTGCACTGATGTGTCAACCTCCTCCATCAGTTCAAGTTCACAACTCTTTTGAAATGCACTTGGTGCGTTTTGAGACGTCTATCTCACATAATAATAATAATAATAATCCTTGCATTTGATATAGCAACTTATCACATTGAGACATCTCAAAGCGCTTCACAGAATAAACTGTAAAATGAATTGAATGTATATTTTTTTCTGGGCAGACAGTTGCGCACAGCAGTGTTCCATAAACAGTCATGGATTCAGTCATGAATGTTCTGTTACTTTTTTTGGAGCGATCATTACTTCTAGAAAGTGGTCTGCCACATGACTAACAACTGAGTCACTCAATCTGTAACAGTTTGCACAACTCTGTGCGCATTTTGTTGCTGTGTTTCATCCCCAATTCAATTTACAGTATATTCTCTGAAGAACTTTGAGATGTTTCAACAATTATGTGATAAGGCGCTATATCAAATGTAAGGATTATTGTTAGAATTATTGTTAGTAAGACAAGGTGGAATTTCAAACCTTTAAATATTTATTTTGTTTAAAAGAGATTGTTCAAATTTCCTTCCCCGCCAAAACACCCTTTGTTTTTCAAAGAATTTAAAGATTTGGGGAAAAATCTAATTTGCAGTGTGTTTATTTTGCCGCAATTCAACATATCATTTAGTGGAAAGAAAGTGTGAAGTTGTTTCATTAGCTCTCGAGGGAAATCTACTTTTGTTGAAGTCAGAGACCTTGCGAGTTCATAATTGTGCAGTTGACTCCAGGCAAAAAGATTCAGTGAGGAGAAGTGGGAATCATTATCCTCTCTCTGCCTGGGCTGGAAGAGAATAATCCCATTAGGTTTATTAAAATGATGTTTTGAAGTTTGTGAATATGGGTGATGCCTCATGGTTTACACCTAGTTATAATCCTTGCATTTGATATAATGCCTTATTACATCATTGAGACGTCTTAAGGCGCTTCACAGAATATACTGTAAAGTGGATTTAGTTATGTGCTTGGTAACTCGACTAACTTTCAAAAACACCAGATTCCTTTTTGTTTTAACTTCTCTGGTGGCGATGTCATTTGTGTTCAATGTCCATAATATTCAATGCAAAATACCATTGTTGTTCTCCAGCATATAAAGTATAGGACATGCAACGTGAAATCGCACCACTAACATCAAATGTGTCTGAACGCCTAAGATATCAAATAATAATAAGAATTCTCGCATTTGATATAGAACCGTATCACATGGTCGAAACGTCTCAAAGCGCTTCGCACGATACACTGTAATGTGAATTGACTGTATATTTTGTGGGCAAAACACAGCAACTAATTGTGGGATACTGCTGTGCGCAAACAGTTATGGGTTTTTTTAATCTGGATTTACCGTATTCAGTCCCGTTTAAACGTTATGCATTATTTGGTCCCCTCTGAGGCATCTTTTCTCAAATTGAAAGCCGGAGCTTGTCTAATCATTGCTCGCAGCTCATTCTTTAACACTAAGGATCATCCTCATTACTGTCTCAAAGGACTAAAGGACTCTAATCCCCTTGTATCGTGCTGACCAGAACTGTATGTATTATTTAAGGCGCAGTTTGACTGGAGCACTGTGTAGCCTGGGTGTGGTGTCTGGGGATCTAAACTCAACTGGATAAGCAATATGCATTCTGATTATTTAGCATGTGCGTGGGAAGAGCAGGAAATGAGATTTACATGTGTTTGAGTTAAGTTATAAACCATGTGCTCCTTTGACAAAATTCTGGTTTGAGTGTTTTCCTCTGAGATTTGAATGGCATGACTATTCAGTGGAATAAACAGAATTGCCTGCAGTCCTTGTGTGCACTCGCTTGTGTGTAACGGTTTACTTGTATGTGTGTATAATGTATGTGTAATATACCGTATATCTCCGCGTATAAGGCGCACCCGCGTATAAGGCGCACCCCCTGTTTTTGACCTTTTCTTGGTGAAAAAAAACGGAAGCATTTTCAATGATATTGCCGGCAGAAGGGAGGAGAGACAGGAGAGACAGGTAGGTAAGGAGAGAGGGAGGGAGGCAGGGAGAGAGAGAGGGAGAGAGGCAGGCCGGCAGCCCGGGAGAGAGAGAGGCAGGCCGGCAGCCCGGGAGAGAGAGAGGGAGAGAGGCAGGCCGGCAGCCCAGGAGAGAGAGGGGGAGAGAGGCAGGCCGGCAGCCAGGGAGAGAGAGAGAGAGGCAGGCCAGCAGCCCGGGAGAGAGAGAGAGAGGCAGGCCAGCAGCCCGGGAGAGAGAGAGGGAGAGAGGCAGGCCGGCAGCCTGGGAGAGAGAGAGAGGGACAGAGGCAGGCCGGCAGCCTGGGAGAGAGAGAGGGAGAGAGGCAGGCAGGCAGGCAGGCAGGGAGGGAGAGAGGGAGAGAGGCAGGCAGACTGGGTTCGGCAGAAGGTAAGCACAGCACTGAAGTCCGCTGCTGCTGCCGCTGCCCGGGCGGCCGAGGCCGAAGCCCCGTCACCCGCTCCTCCCAACCCCCGCCGGACACTGACCAATCCCCGGCTGACAGCGCGCCGGCCGCCCCTCCTGTTTACTGTATCTCCGAGGCTCAAAATCTCTTGTATCTGCGTATAGGGCGCACCCCCTACTTTCGAGATCTTCTGACCTGAAAAAAAGTGCGCCTTATACGCGAAGATATACGGTAGGTTGCTTTAAAAATTCATAGATAGGCAAGGTAGAAACAATCAAATAGACTTTCTCTTGAATGAATCCTGGGATTTGGAGAGTACCGTTAACATATAAGATCCCGAGGTCGGGATTCCTGCGATCACAACCCCTATGTAAATGTAATTTTGTTGTTGTTGTTGTTATTCAGGTACCCCCTGACCCTAAATAAAAAGAGAGGGAGATGTCTCTGTATACTCCACAACAAAACCCCCTCCTCAAAGTCAAATTGTCATTCACCACGTGACTGTGGGCTATTCTTTAAACTTATGGTCACCGCCTCCCTCCCCCAGCTCTATATCAGACTCCACCACTGTGAAACACTCCAAGGCGCAGCCCTGCATGAAGGGCACTGTCCAAATGCTTGTTGTTGTTCTTGTTTGTTTGTTTGTTTGTTGTGCATAAAGTGACTGCCGTTCTTGCCTACATAAATGGTCGCTAGGTTTGAAATGTTAATGGACTATAAAAATCCTTATTTCTAAATAACTGCTGGTCAAATGAACTGCTTTGATTTGTTTTTCATTTTTTGTCCTTTTTAAATAATAGCCCTTCACAAGAAAAATAAATGGACCTAATTAAACTTTCAGAATTTGGTTGGCGAGTCAGTGACCGTAGGGCATCAATTTAACAAAGTTAGCAAACAAGCAAATGGGGAGGTTAAGAGAAGAATTTTATTTGCACAGAGTAGTTGGGATATGGATTGTCCTGCTGGGAGCTGTGATTGAGGCAGAATTCATGTTAGCTTTCAAAAGGGAACTAGATAGATATCTAAAGATGAGTAAACTACAGGGGTGTGGGAAGAAGGCAGGTAAGTAGAACTGAAAGGATGACTTTTTTTTAAAAAAGTCAGCACAGCCAAGATGAGCCAAATCATAGAATCATAGAATTTTACGGCACAAAAGGAGGCCATTCGGCCCATCTAGTCTGTGCCGGCTCTCTGAAAAGAGCGATTCAATCCCACTGCCCTGCCCGCTCCCCATAGCCTAATAGACCCGTTCTCCCTAAATAAAGATCTAATTCCCTTTTAAAAGTTGTTATCGAATCAGCCTCCACCACCTTTTCAGGCAATGCATTCCAGATTCGAACAACTCGCTGAGTGAAAAAATTTCTCCTCAGCTCCCCTCTACTTCGCCTTGAAACTATTTTAAATCTGTGACCACGAGTCACAGATTCACCCACGAGTGGAAATAGTTTTTCTCTATTTGCCCTGTCGAAACCCCTCATGATCTTATAAACCTCTATTAGGTCTCCCCTCAATCTTCTCTGCTCCAGAGAGAATAACCCTAGCCTATCTAGCCTCTCCTCATAGCTGAAGTCCCTCAATCCTGGCACCATCCTAGTAAATCTTCGTTGTACCCTTTCCAATGCCTTCACATCCTTTCTGTAGTGTGGTGACCAGAATTGAACACAGTATTCCAGCTGAGGCCTCACCAAAGTCCTATAGAGGTTAGTCAGCACTTCCTGACTTTTGTACTCTATACCCCTATTTATAAAGCCTAGTATCCCATATGCCTTCTTAACAGCCTTGTCTACCTGTCCTGCCACCTTCAACGAGTCACTAACACAAATCCCCAGGTCTCTCTGTTCCTTTACACCATTTAAAATTGTACTATCTAGCCTATATTGCCTCCCTTCATTTCTTCTCCCAAAATGCATCACCTCACACTTCTCTGCATTAAACTTCATCTGCCATGTGTCTGCCCACTTTACCAATTTATCTATATCCTCTTGCAGATGGCTACTATCCTCCTCACTGTTTACTATTCTCCCTAACTTAGTGTCATCTGCAAACTTGGAAACTGTACTCTGTACACCCAAGTCCAGATCATTGATGTAGATTACAAACAGCAATGGTCCCAAAACCGATCCCTGTGGCACACCACTGCTCACTTCCCTCCAATCTGAAAAACAGCCGCTCACTACAACTCTCTGCTTTCTGTCTCGCAGCCAGTTGTGGATCCACGCTGCCACTGTCCCTTTTACGCCATGGGCCTTTAATTTCATAATAAGTCTCTCATGTGGCACTTTGTCAAATGCCTTTTGAAAGTCCATGTAAACTACATCAACTGCGCTACCATTATCCACCCATTCCGTTACCTCATCAAAAAATTCTATCAGATTTGTAAGGCAAGATTTGCCTTTAACAAATCCATGTTGACTGTCCTTTATTAGCCTATATCTTTCTAAGTGAAGATCTACCTTGTCCCTGATTATGGACTCTAGAAGTTTGCCCACTACCGACGTTAGACTGACTGGTCTGTAGTTACCAGGCTTGTCCTTCTGCCCCTTTTTATACAAGGGAGTAACATTAGCTATCCTCCAGTCCTCTGGCACGACCCCTGTGTCCAAGGAAGATTGAAAGATCGTGGCCAGAGTCCCTGCTATTTGCTCCCGTGCCTCCCTTAGTAACCTAGGGTGCATCCCATCCGGACCAGGTGACTTATCCACCTTGAGCGACGTCAACCTTTTTAGCACTTCCTCTCTGGTTATAATTATTCTATCCATTTCTCCTACCCTCTCCTCTAATACCATGGCATTGGCTGTATCATTTTCTTTTGTGAAGACAGAGGCGAAGTACTCATTCAGTACATCAGCCATGCCCTCTGCCTCCACAATGAGATTTCCTCCTAGGTCCCTAATTGGCCCCACCCTATCCTTGACCAACCTTTTACTCTTAATATGTTGGTAAAAAACCTTAGGGTTCCCCTTAATCTTACTCGCTAATTGTTTTTCATGCAGTCTCTTTGCCCCTCTAACTTCCTTTTTTAGTTCTATCCTACACTTCCTATATTCTGCTTTGTTCCCTTCTGAATTTTGAGCCTGACACTTATCATAAGCCTCTTTTTTTTTGTTTTATTTTGGCCCCGATTTCCTTAGTCATCCAGGGAGGTTTGGATGCCTTACATTTCACCTTTGTGGGGATGCTTTTGACCTGTGCCTGAACTATCTCCTCTTTGAACGCTGCCCACTGCTCGTTAGTTGTCTTACCTGCCAATTTTTCTTTCCAATCCACCTTGGCTAGGTCCCACCTCAACTCATTGAAATTAGCCCTTTTCCAGTTGAGTGTCCTCACCTGTGATCGTTCCTTATCCCTTTCCATAATTATTCTGAATCTGACGATATTGTGGTCACTATTCCCTAGATGCTCACCTACAGAAACCTGTTGAACTTGCCCTACCTCATTTCCCCAAACTAGATACAGCAATGCTTCTTTTCTCGTTGGACTGGAAACATACTGATCAAGAAAGTTGTCCTGCACACACTTCAGGAATTCTTCTCCCTCCTTGCCCTTTACTCTACTATTCTGCCAGTCTATGTTGGGATAGTTGAAGTCACCCATTATCACTACTCTATTAGCTCTGCATTTCTCCGTGATACGCTTGCAGATCTGCTTGTCTATCTCCTCCCCACTATTTGGTGGTCTATAGTATACCCCTAACAGTGTAACTGCACCTTTTTTATTCCTCATTTCTAACCAGATAGATTCGGTTTTTAGTCCTTCTTCCACCTCGTTCCTTTCTAAGGCAGTCACTGAGTCCTTAACTAAAATTGCCACCCCGCCCCCTTTTCTCCCTTCTCTATCCCTCCTGAATACATTATAACCAGGAATGTTCAACTCCCATTCCTGCCCATGCTGGAGCCAAGTCTCTGTTACTGCTATAACATCATATCACCTCGCAGCAACCTGAGCCTGCAGCTCACCAATTTTATTTCTCAAACTTCATGCATTTACATACATGCACTCTAAGGCACAAATTACTTCCTCTGCATTTTTCTCCCATCTTACCTTTACCCCTGTCCTCTTTATTACCCCTCCCGTATTTGAACTACTGATCAGTTTCCCACCCTCACCCCCCGGGATTAGTTTAAAGCCCCCCCCCACAAAACTCGACAACCTCCCTGCAAGGAGATTGGTTCCAGCCCTGTTCAGGTGTAACCCATCCATTTTGTACAGGTTCCACCTACCCCAGAATTGGTCCCAATGGTCCAATGGTCCCAAGGAACCAGAAACCCTCCTTCCTACACCACTTCTCCAGCCATGCATTGATGTGCCTTATTCTAGCATTCTGGAACTGGCTTGCTCGAGGCACTGGAAGAAACCCAGAGATCACCACTCTCGAAGTTCCACTTTTTAGTTTACTCCCTAGTCTCTGGTACTCTCCCTGGAGCATCTCAGGTCTTTTCCTCTCAACTTCATGGGTCCCAACATGGACCACCACAAGTGGATTTTCCCCTTCCCATAGCAGAATTTCATGCACCCGCTCAGTCAAGTCTTCAACCCTGGCACCTGGTAGGCAACACACCTTCCGAGATTCGCGTTTCCGTTCACAAAAACGCCTATCTATACCTCGGACAGTTGTATCTCCTATTAAAATGGTCTTGATGGAGTTGGTTTGTCCAACCTTCTCACAGACCTCCTTATCCAAACAGGTTGAAAGTACTTCATACCTCCTTCTGTGCTGTAAATTTCCATGTTTTGTTTTAACAGGTTTATATTAGAATATTATCACCCTAATTTGTCAACGTGTTGCATTACACGATTCACTTACACACACAGTAAAGAACTTGTGTTCGATTACCAGCATTAGGCAAGTTTCCTTACTCCACAAGCCTTTGTTCACCTTAGCAGTAAGTTAACCGGGTTGTTAGTCGATTGGCGGATTCCTTTTCTGGGGGGTAATAATATCTACAAGAAAATGAATGATAAAAATAATATTTATATTACAAAAGGGTATCAGAATTTTAAGAAACAGTGTAGTAGAGCATCTAAGAAACATAAAAAATTATTATCCAAATACAGTAATTGGATTTGTGCAGAACAGATGGTGTCTTTATTGCCATGGCATTGTAGTCAGTCTGAAAGTACATTTGTCCTCTTTTAAGCCTCTACATATTGAGAATGGAAATCACCTATATAAGTGAAAGCACACTCCAGTCCTTGTTACCAATGGCAACAGGACATGATTTAGTATCATGAAGTCAAAGTATGGAAGTACATTTGTGTTCTTTTACTAACCTCCCCCCCACCATCACAAGCCTGTTCTTAATAGTGAGAACTCAGCTGGTTCCACTGAGTATCCATGTTAACTACTTGCTGTTATCTTAAAATTTCATATTAAGAATCCTTGCATTTGAAAAAGCCATTGATACGTTTGAAAGCGCTTTACAGAATCTATTGTAAAATGGGTTGACTGTCTAGTCTTGTGGGCAAAACATGGCAGCTAATTGAGCACAGCATTGTCCCACAAACAGTCATGGATTGAGTAACAATTTTTTTTTAGGATTTTTGTTCCTCTGTAAAGCAATCTGCCAATTGGCTAACAACCAGGTTTCCTGCCTACTGCTGGATAAACAGAAGTGTATGGAGTAAGGAAACCCTTCTAAGGTTTTGCCCTGCCCAGGAATTGAACCCGGGTTCTCTCGCTTATGAGGCGAGCGCACTGACCACTATGCTACAACAACAACAAAATTACATTTGTACATGGAACGTCCTCCCGATGTGAAAGGCGCTATTATATAAGTGCAATTTTGTTGTTGTTCATGTTGGGAGGATGTCTCAAGGTACTACAGGACTTCACCTTAATGCTACTGAATGATGTCCAGTTGCCATTGGTAACAATGACTGGTCTGTGTTTGCTCTTACAAAAGTGATCTGTAATTTGTGTATAAAAAAAGTAACGTAGTGCTTTTGAATTATTGGTTTGCCTCTTGCAGAGCTGCCAACCAGTACATTTTTGCCATATTTAGTACGGCAAATTGAAGTAAATATGGCAGTATGATTTTTCTTGGTAAAATACGTTTTTTGGAAAATCCGAATATGTTCCATGCTCTGTATGTCTGTCTCTTCTTCTCTCTGTCTCTCTCTTTCTCAGTCTCTGTCTCAGTCTCCCCCTGTCTCTCTCTCTCTCTCTCTCTCTCTCTCTCTGCGTCTCTTTCCCTCTCTCTGTCTCTCTGTCCCAGTCTTTCTCTCTGTCCCAGTCTCTCTCTGTCTTTCTCTCTCTCTCGCTCTCTCTCTCTGTGTCTCTTTCCCTTTCTCTGTCTGTCTCGCGCTCTCTCTCTTTCTCTCTCTCTGTCCCAGTCTCTCTGTGTCTCTCTCTCTCTGTTTCTCTCTGTCCCAGTCTCTCTGTGTGTCTCTCTCTGTCTCTCTCTGTCCCAGTCTCTCTGTGTGCCTCTCTCTCTCTCTCTCTCTCTCTCTCTGTGTCTCTCTCTCTCTGTGTCTCTTTCTCTCTCTCTCTGTGTCTCTTTCTCTCTCTCTCTCTGTTTAAGTCTCTCGCTGTCACAATCTCACTCAGTCTCTCTCTCTCTATCTCAGTCTCTTTCTCTTTAACTCTCTCTTCCTGCCTTCAATAGCACTTCTACCTACTATGCCACCGCTGGTACACCGGAAATGTTAGTGCTAGGCTAGGCGCAAGGCATTACTGGGCACGATTTGTTTCATATACGGAAACACGGTAGGACCTCCCTCCCGCCCGCTGCCCGAGGAGTTTTGAAGTCCCTAATCCCTTCGTTAAGTGGGGGTTACCTGTATATATAGGGAGTTGCACGCGCCATTCTGATTGCTGCAATACACTACTGGCTGCGATCGCGCATTGCTTCACCTTCGCAATGAAAGACGCAATGCGTCTTTGCTCGCAACTATGTGCGTACGAGTTTGAAAGTTAGATTAATGCAGCATACAACTCGCACGCACGTATACCTAGACTCTAACTCTACAAGATACTCTACTGGTGTGTATCCATCGTAATGCTGCTAGCGTGCGCAGCGCTCTGTTATAGGCTACCATATCCCGGTGTGTATCAAAAATGCGTGTATCATACAATAAATTACGTTCTGGAAAATAATTTTGTTTCCCTCGTGTCATGTTTATAAAACGTGGTTACATTTCATTGGAAATATGTCATGATTATTGTCATTTGTTCATGTACGTGTTTGTAAATTGGCATTTTACTTGGCGTCTTTTCGCACTGTCATTTTTTCGTTAAGTACCAGTAGGTTCTGGGGAAAATACTTTTTTTTACTACAAAATACTGTTTTTAGCTTTCAGGAGTACTTTTTTTTTGTTAAAAAAGGTTGGCAGCTCTGCTCTTGAGGCATCTTGTAATGTACGTGGTGGATTTGCTGGCTCCAGATGGGTGTCTAGCGGAAACGACAACAACAAATTACATTTGTATGCCTATACCTATCCATACCAATAACACATGTGGTAATTCACACGTCTGGAATGGAATGCACTCTCCCCAGAGAGACACATCCTATTTTCCCCAATGGTGGAATTCATTAGGCACGGGTTGGCAAGAGCCAAGGCTTCGGGACCTCATAGTGTGTGTTGGGGTTACCGCTGCTGCCTCAGCTTGCCCTGTGGATTCCCGTACCGAACTCACAAGCAAGAGAAACCGGGTTTGATTTCTGGGCGAGCGAAACCTTAGACATATTTTCTTACACCACACACCTCTGTTTACCTAGCAGTAAGTAGAAACCCAGTTGTTACGCAATTGTGGTAATAATACCCACAAAAAATAAATGAAATAAATGTGGTCACTAGGGTCCGTCGATATGGAAATTTTCTGATATCGATGTATCGATGGGCTCATATCGATATATATCGATATTTCTGGGGTTTTTATACCGCGCATGTGCGCGCATTCGGAAGTGCGCGCACCTCTGAATGCGCTTGCATCCGGAGTCGTGCACGCTTCCGGGGGGGTGCGCGCATCAAGGGGGCGCGTGTGCATTCAGGGTGCGCACGCATTCCGATGTGCGCACGTATTCCGATATGCGCACGCATTCCGTGCTCTAGGCCCAGGAGATTTGCAGTGCCGGCGAAAAGGTAAGTTGGAAAAGTTTGCATTATACCGATAATACCGATATATCGCTGAAAACGGTATACCGATATATCGCTGAAAACGGTATACCGATATTTACGATATACTGGGTTTTTTGTTATATCTAATTTTTCAATATATATCAGTACATTTTAAATTCCGATATTGGCATATCGATATGAAAAGTTATATCGATATAACCGATACATCGATATATCTCCAGACCCTAGTGGTCACTCAAGTCACGACTGTTTGTGAGTCACTGCTGTGCACAACTCGCTGCCACATTTCACCCACAAAATACATGGTCACTTCACCTTACAATATATTCCATGAAATGCTTTGCGACGTCTCAATGACGTGATAAGGCGCTATATCTAATGCAAGGATTATTATTATCATTGAAAGCATGGTCTGGAAAAGTTCCGACTGCCAGCTAGGACCACCACTACCCATTAGGGCTTTGGCTTGCAGGGATGATAGGAGCCAAGTGGGCTGACTCCATGCCTAAATTGTGGCATTAATCTAGGTTGGCTGGTCTGTCATTCACAGTGCCCTGGAGTAGTGTGAACCCATCTGGTCCAGGAACCAAACAACCGAGACTTCCACATAGGATTGTCAAGCACGTCCCTTTGGAGCTAGTTCAGCTGCAAGGAGACTGCTTACCTCTGGAGACTACATCTGCAATTACCCCCTGTACACCAGATGGGGTAGAGTTGGAAATGTAGCACAAGCTGGGCCGTGCTTGTGCAGACATCGTTGGCGTTCTCACACAAATGCCAGGATGACTTCAAAGTGTCTATCCATATGCATTAACAAAAGCAGCTACCAGTGCAGTGGCTGTAGGGGGAGCATTATGTGAACACAGTGGAGAGGGGAAGTTACATAGAAGAGAATCATGTTAAAAAGTCTAGATGCTCATCACATTCTGGAGTAACTCCTCTATTTTCTGTACTGTTATATAGGAACAGGAAAAGCCTATTCAGCCCCTCAAGTCTGTTCTGCCATTCTGTTAGATCATGGCTGATATGTACCTCAACTCCATTTACCCGCCTTTGCTCCGTGTCCCTTGATACCCTGACCTAACAAACATTTATCCACCTTAGTCTTGAAAATTTGAATTGATCCAACATCCACAGTCTTTTGGGAGGAGAGCTTTCTTAGGCAAAACCTTAGATATGTTTCCCTACTCCACACACATGTTTACCTAGCACTAAATAGGAACCCTGTTCATTGATTGGGGTAATAATCAATCCAAAAAATATTGGTATGCGCAATTGGCTACTGCGTTTCGTCAACAAAATATGCACAGTACAGCAAATCTACTTTACAATATATTCTGTGAAGCGCTTTGACACATCTCGCGGACAAAGTAATAATGCGCTATTATCAAAGGCAAGGATTATTATTGTTATTATTTTATTCCCTCCTCATGCAAATTCTCCCAAATTCAAATGAATTGAATGCTCATTTGTATGATGTTGCTGGAACAACTGAGCAGCCACGTCCACAACATTCACTGAATTTTCCAATGAGTCTTGTCCTGTAAAGTACTTTGAGACTTCCTTTGGAGAAAGAGTTATATCACTGGCAGTTTAGGAAGAGTTGCAACTTTTACACGTCCCAGATGAATCAGAACAATTAGGCTAATGTTCAAAAAAGCCTCCTTCAAGAGGACTTTATGGTGTTGCAGGTAGGCACTTCCATTCTTGGAATCCAGACAACTTTAAATTAATTGTTGACTCTAGCATTGCTTCAGCTGCACTGGACCAATGTGTGTTGAATGAGTGACCTAGTTTTCCCTCCCACATTCAGGAGGCTTTGTGTTTTGTGTTCCGTGGCTTGACATCTCATATCTCAAACAGTGAACGTCAGTTTGTATGCCAACTTGGCTCTCACCTCTGAATAGGAGGTTGAGGGTTCGAACTCAAGATCATAGTTCAGTGCAGTACTGAAGAAGGGCTCCTGTGGCAGAAGTGTAATTTTTTGGATGGGATGTTAAAGTAACTTGCCAGCTGCCACTTACATATGGAAATTGTGGCGCCCGTGGTGTAGTAGTCAGTGTGCTTGACTTGCAAGCGAGAGGACCCAGATCGGATGAAACCTTAGCCAAGTTCCTTATTCTGCACACTTCTGTTTACCTAGTGGAAATTAGGAACCTGGTTGTTAGTCGATTGGCAGATCGTATTCCAATAATAGTAATCCTTTTAAAAATAAATTGATCACTTAATCCACGACTGTTTGTGGGACACTGCTGTGCGCAATTGGTTGCCACGTTTTGGTCATAAAATACAGTTGTTCACTTTACAATATATTTTGTAAAGCGCTTTGAGATGTTTCAAGAACATGAAAAGGCACTGTATCATATGTGAGGAATGTTAATACTGTATATAATATAATTAATACATATGATATATTCCTGTGTTCTTCAGATAAACATCCCACAGTGTTAGTTGAAAAGAGGAGGAAATTTCTCCTAGTGATCTGGTCATCCATTCTCCACATTTACTTCATGGTTGTTTGTGGAACTTTTCTGTGTGCAAAATGGCTGCCCTTCTCACCTGCCAGAAAATAGTCACTACATGTGACAGTAACCTCTTGTGAAGCGGTTTATAACAACAAGTTGCATTTCTAATTTACCCACAAAATATACAGCCAATTCACTTAACAGAATATTCTATGAAGTACTTTGCGACATCTCGAAAACATGATAAGGCGCTATATTAAATACAATAATTATTATTTATATAGGGTACGCTGGGCCAGCATCTTGAGCACTTAAAAAATATAAGGTCTTGTTCTCGTGGTTCTCTGATCTGCATAGAAGCCATGTTATATCATATCAAATGTTAGGGGGAAAAAATGATTGCTGCCCTAGGTTAGACACTGTGCAGTGACTTGGATTGCATTCAAACAATGGATCTGGTGATCTGGTGATATGTTTGGGATTATTTTTCCCATGTATAATTTAATTGGCTCAGTTGGCACCTTTTATCCAGTACAGTAGCACAATACAAAATACTTAATAGTTTCTCACAATGCAGTATCATGTTTGATGATTGACACTGCTATGCCCTTTGGACAAGGGCACAGTGGAATCCTGTTACAATGCGCTCTGCTGTTACAAGGTCTGCTTACTGATTTACTTACCTAAAAAATACAAAATGTATCTGTTGTTGGCATGCTCTCTTGGGCATCACTGTACTTTAGAGTAACTTGCTACGTGAAATGCTTTAAAATGTTTGGATGCGATAAGATTTTATACCGATATTATGTGAAACAGAAACTGCTAATAATAATCCTTGCATTTGGTGTTGCACTTTATCATAACTACACTACATCTCTGATGATTCACAGAATACATTATTAAGTGGATTGACTGTGTATTCTTGTGGGGGAAACACGGCTGCCAATTGCCCACGAATAATCGTAGTTGAGCGTAGGGTCGGTTGATACGGAAATTTTCCGATTTAGATATATCGATGGGCTCATTTCGAGATTTACCGAAATATCGATATTTTCGGGTTTTTCGTACTGCGCATGCGCACATTTGGGGTGCGCGTGCATTCGGGGTGCGTGCGCATTCGGGGCCTATCTCCTCAGGAGGTAAATATCTTTCTCTGTGTCTCTCACACTCACTCTCTCCATCTCTGTGTTTTTCTGTCTGTGTCTCTCCTCTCTCACATCCCTCCCATCTCTATCTATCTGTATATTATCACATCCACCCCGTCTCTCCCCCGCCCGCCCCCCCCTGCCGCCGTTCCTCTCTCCCCCCCCCACCCGCCATCCCTCTCTCCCACCCCCCACCCCCGCCGTCTCTCTCCCCCCCCTCCATCCGTCTCTTTCCCCCTCCACCGTCTCTCTCTCCCTTCCCCCCCCAGCCGTCTCTCTCCCCCCACACCTTGCATACCTGTATATTGTATTCTAGGACTATGAATACAATATGGCGGCTTTGCACCTCGGTCTGTGCATTGTGTATAGAGATGAGCATTCTGGGTCTTGTAGTTCAGTGTGCGCGCATTCCGATTTTTTCCCTCGATATATTGATTTTTCGATATATCGATGTTTTTGAAATGCCTATACCAATCTGAAAATTATATTGGGTTTTAGCGATATACCAATATCGCCGGACCCTACTTGAGCGACTATTTCCCGATCTGCCAACTGGGTTCCTACGTACTGCTAGGTGAATAGACCAGTATGGAGTAAGGAAATTTGACTGAAGTTTCGCCCCAGGGTCCTCTCACTTGTGAAGCGAGACATTTGCTTGTGCTTAAAGGCTTTCTTTTGCATTACTCATGCATATTAGCAGTTCAGACCTGAATAATACAAGTTGATTGCTGGCTCCTTCCCTGACCTGTCTCAAGTGCTGGCCAAAGCACCTCTGAGTAGAATTTCCTTAACTGGTCATTTATTCTGCCCGAACGTGGATATATCCACAGCAAATGATTTTTGGGAGGAATTATTACCCCCAGAAAGCAATTCGCCAATCGACTAACAATCTAGTTCCTATTTACTGCTAGGTAAACAGGGGTGTGTGAAGTAATGAAAGTTGCCAAAGGTTTTGTTGTGCCCGAGAATCAAACATATCTTGCTTGTGCAATAACCACTACACTACAATTTTCCAGTGTTGGATATGTTTATTGAGTGTAGAAGAGAAGGCATAAACTCAAATGAAATTCACAGTCAGCTTGGAACACACCCCGGCAATAAAACTAATACTTGTAATGACCATGAAATTAGTCTCTAAATGTTTTTCAACATACAAGGTGTATATTGAGTGACCAAATTATTATTATCATTGTTTTGGGAGGGATTGTTACCTCTTGGAAAGCGATCCGCCAATTGACTAACAACTGGGTTCTTATTGCTGGTAAACAGAAACATGCAGAGTACAGAAACTTGCCTAACGTTTGGAAACGCAGGAAAATTAGGTTAGACTAGACTAATGCAACAGGTCAAACGGTCTGCCATTGTGAATAAATTTATTATCCTATGGAACATAATTAGGTTTGATAATATCAATAATTATAAGAACATCCCTTATCCATGCCTTCTGAAAATCCGCTATTATCTTAGGGAAGCTTCACTAATTTTAAGCTACAGTACCTGTTTAGGGCGTTTGCTTTTACCAGTCTCAATCACTTTATGTATTCATTATCATCGAGCACTTTCATCCCACATTAACTTTGTCTCAGGGTTCCTGTAACAGTGGTTAGAGCACGTGAGAGGTCCCAGGTTCGAATCCCAGGAGGGCAAAACCTTAGGCAAGTTTCCTTACTCCACACACCTCTGTTTAACTAGCAGTATTTAGAAACCTAGTTGTTAGTCGATTGGTTGATCACTTTCTAGGGACAATAATCACTAAACCCCCAAAATAAAATAATTATGATTTGGTCACTTAATCCACAACTGTCTGTGGGACACTTTTGTGTGCAGTTGACTGCCATGTTTTGCTCACAAGAAATAATGAATTCACTTAACGGTATATTCTGTGAAGCTTTGAGATGTTTCAACGATATGATAAGGTGTAAAATCAAATGCAAGGAATATTATTATTAATATTCCTTTCTGAAAGGTTAAGGGACAATATTTGCTGTGTAAGATGCAATTTGGCACAGAATAGATTGTCTGTGAATCTGCTCCTGTCACTTCCTCTAGAAACAGTACAACCTTCTAATGTCCTGGTGAGAAATGCATGCAGTGTTGGCGCAGTTATATCCAGGCTGCACAGGGTATTGGAAACGAAATGATTTGGCACAGTAGTCCATTGTGCCTATCTGTGCACAAATTGGCTGCCATGTTTCCCTACAAATAAATTCTCAAGTATGGTGTACATGTGCCAACATGTAGGTCATAACTTGGGCAGTTTTCCAACCTTTAAACATGGGTTTGAAAGTGGGGGTGGGACGCTCATAATAATAGTAATAATAATCCTTATGTTTATAAAGTGCTTTTCACATCTTCTATATATACTGTAAAGTGAATTAACTATATATATGTGGGTGAAACGCAGCAGCCAATTTCACACAATAGTGTCCCATAAACAGTCATGGATTGAAACAACCAATTTATTTTGTTTTTGGGGGGGGGGATTATAATCAGGTGTGTGGAGTAAGGCAACTTGCCCAAGGTTTCACCCTGGCTGGAATTGAACCCAGGTCTCTCACTTGTAAGGCAAATGCTCTAACCCCTGAGCTACAGGACTCCATAACTTTTTAAACTATATACTACAGCTACTGCTTGTAGAGTCCTGTAGCATAACGTTTAGAGCACTCACCTCCCAAGCGATAGGATCTGGGTTTGATTCCCGGGCAGGGTGACACCTTTGGCAAGTTTCCTTGCTCCAAGTACCTCTGTTTACCTAGAAGTAGGAACCCAGCTATTAACCAATTGGCAGATGGCTTTTCTGGAGGGAATAATCTATTCAAATAAAAAAAATAATTTTGTCACTCAATTCACAATTGTTTGTGGGACACTGCTGTGCGCAATTGGCTGCCGTGTTTCCCACAATATATACAGTCAATTCACTTTACAGTATATTCTATGAAGTGCTTTGAGACGTCTCAACAATATGATAAGAAGCTATATCAAATGCAGGATTATTATTCTATTTTGTTGTGCAAACTGTATTGTACTAGAGAGGAGTAGAGGAGGGGTATTTAATCTTCTGCCTTGCAGTAAATGTTCCTGTGTTCTGATGATTAGGAATAAAATTGCTGATGATTAGGAATAAAATTGCATGTATAGAGAGATTTGTCATATGCCCCAGTTCGGAGTAAATGTTCAGCGTCACTGAGATGCCGGTTTAAGCCTTCAGTTGACATTGAATCCATTTGATTTGTATCAACTGATTGGTGTGAGCGATTTGATTTCGAATTCCAATTCATTTTCTACCAAGAGGGGGACAACCCTACCCTGTATGTGTCAGGCTGCTAACAACAACAACAAACAAAACAGATACAAATGCAAAGATTATTAGCATTATTATTATAGTATTATTACAGTCCCCCAACTATTTTGCCACAGTACTCCACTTACGCTACAACACCTTGTTATCACATTGTGCTAATATCTCTCCCTAATATAAGCACTCACCTTGCAAGTGAGAGGACCCAAGTTCGATTCCTGGGCGGGGCAAAATCGTATGTAAGTTTGTTTACTCCACATGGTTCTATTTACCAGCCATAAGTAGAAACCCGGTTGTTAAATCAATTAGCAGCTCACTTACCTGGGTAATAACACCTCAAAAAATAAATAAATTTGGTCACTCAATCCACAACTGTGTGTGGGACACTGCTGCAATTAGCTGCTGTATTTTGTCCACAAAATATAGTCAATGCACTTTACAGTATATTCAGTGGAGTGCTTTGAGATGTCTGAATGATGTGATGAGGGGCTATATCAAAGGCAAGGATTTTTATTACAAAGTAATTTTATTACTGCACATCACTGCGTAGAATTTCGCAAAATAGCTTTAGTGCAGACAATAAAGTCAGCATTGAGTTAGAATAAAAGGCTGCATTCCTTGAGTCGGTAAATACAACTGCGGATGAGGTGTAGAGTCTCCAGCAGTTATAATTAACTTGGATTTGACAGTACTGCAAACTAAACATAAGATTTTTTAAAGAAGATTAAAGATCTCGGGATTAGCGGAAAATCAGCTAACTGACTTCCAAACTAGTCTAGTATTCGGAAGAAGGAAGACCTTGATAAATAGAAGGCACTCTGTTAGAGAGGGGGACAGGAATGATTTTTTTCTCTGTCTCCTGTTACTCAAATTATTAATAATTACTAAGTTTGCTGTTGGTAAGAAACTGTGTGACCATGTTTCTCAGTGTTCTGAAGTTTTTGAGCCATGTAAACTAATGGGGGTTAGGCAGTGATACGGGTGTGATCATGGATAACTGTAAGGTAGTAGATTTTAATGTGTACAACAATATAATACAGGTTCTGACGAAGGGTTGTAGACCCGAAACGTTGACTCCTTTTCCTTTCTCCATGGATGCTGCCTGACCTGCTGAGTTCCCCCGGCAACTTCTGGTTTTGTTTTTGTAATACAATACAGGTATCAGCCTGGCTCAGCCAGTAGCAATCTTGATTAAGTCAGAGTGTGAGTACAAGTCTCACATCGGGGCTTAACTACTTCAGTTGGCTGATAGCTTTTCCAGGAGTAATAATCCCTTCAATAAAAAATACATTCCAAAATAATCATTTGATCACTCAATCCACGACTGTTTGTGAGACACTGTTGTGGCCATATGGCTGTTGCTATTCGCCCACAAAATAGACAGACAATTTACTTTGAAGTGCTTTGAAATGTCTCAAGAACATGATCGATCAATCAATCAGTCAAAACTTACATTTATATAGTGCCTTTCATGTCAAAAGGACGTCCCAAGGCGCTGTACAGTTAGCTAGGGACAAGAGTGGTGGGGAGGGATGAAGAAGAGTAGGAAAATTGACTGTATATTTGTGGGCGAAACGCGGCAGCCAAATTGCACACAGCAGTGTCCCACAAACAGTCATGGAGGTGGGCTTAAGGGAAAAGTGGGGGAAAGATGATGAGGCGCTATTTCAAATGCAATTATTATTATGATGTACTTCTACTGTATTGGCTCCCCATCACCCAGAGGATCCATTTCAAGATCCTGGTCCTCACATATAAAACTCTCCACAACCTCGCCCCACCCTACATTCGTATCGTATCCCCTTACCAACCTGCCCAGCCCCCTCCGCTGAGCAGACTTTGGCCTGCTCCATGTCACCTGACCCACCCGCCCAACTATTGGCGGGCGAGTCTTCAATCACTGCCCCCCAACCTCTGGAACTCCATCCCGAAGTGCCTCTGCCTCGCATCCTCCCTGGCCTCCTTCAAGTCTCGCCTCAAAACTCTCCTCTTCGATGGTCCCATCGGCGACTCCTCCTCCTCCTCCTCCCCCCCCCCCCACTCGGTCCTTAGCTTGGCCTGAAGCAGTAACTGTCCAGTGCCTTAGGACGTCCTCCTGACATGAAAAACACTGTCCAAAAGTTATTTTGTTGTTGTTGTTATTGCTTAAGTAAACTATAGGTGATATTCACCCCTGCTCCGCTGCTCGTCAATGGGGGAGAATTACACCTGATATTTGTAATGGTTCATAGAAGTATTTGTTAAAATGTTTCCATCCTCCTTTACAGTTCAACTTTGTGGGGAAACTCTTGGGCCCACGTGGGAACTCTTTAAAGAGGTTACAAGAGGAAACACTGACAAAAATGTCCATCTTGGGGAAAGGTTCCATGAGGGACAAATCAAAGGTAAGAAAGTCCTCTGAAAATCCCTAGCCCATTGCGCGTCTTCAATCTCCCTCTTAATTCCTCTCTCTCCCTCACTGGGTTTTCAAACCTCAAGCGTATCCTCTCACTCATTTTCAAACCCGTTCATGCCCTGGCACCTCCCTACCTCTGCGACCTGCTTACTCCCTCATTGCCCCATCCGCTGCCTTCGCTCTGGCCTCCAGCTTGTCCCCAAGGGACAAATAGGAGGCTGGAGCCTCCGCTCCACCATCAGTGACTGTGCTTTAAGCCACTACTCCCTGAAATTTTGGAACTCTCTTCCTGAATCCCTCCCACTTGTCCCTTCCCTCCCTCCTTCCTTCGTCCCTTCCCACCTTTAATTCCTAAAGACATTCCATTTTGATTGTGCTTACGGTCACCTCCCCACCTCCCTCTCCCCCAGTCTTGGCGTCAGATTCCCCCAATGGCAAGTGCTCCTCTCACACGTTGTCCCTTTTACAATGTATGTTGAAGCAGAAAATACAAGCTGCCAGCATTTTGCACCCGTCTGGAATTGCCTTTTCCAGTTGATTAACGTGATCAGCGCCATCGTTTACTTAAAGAAAGCCAATCAAACTAGTCATTCTCAGCGTTTTCCTTCAGATTCATGTCACATGAGTGAGCCTTAGCAGAAATGTAGTCATGACTCAGCAACAACCGTGCATGTTAACTCAGTTTCCTTTTACTACATTTCTCCTAAACGTGCCTTGCCTTTATATCAGTCATATTGATGGAGAGAATGATGGACCCATTGTGTATTCCTGCCTGGAACTGTTGTGAGCAGATTTACAACAACAACAACAACTTGCACTTACATTCTCAAACCCCTTCACGCCAATACCCACACCCCATCTTGCAGGCTCCACTGGCGCCCTCAGACTCACCTTCAAATCCCTTCATGCCCATTTTCCTACTTGCTTATTTCCTAACCTCTGCTTGACTGGCTCTGGCCTCCTGCTTTTTGTTGCTCGTCCTCTCCATTCCACCATCAGCAGCCATGGTTTCAGCAAATGTACCCTGAAACTCTCTCGCTCAATCCCTCCACCTTGCCCACTTGTACCCCATGTTCAGGTTGTGCCTGAAGACGTTTTCATCTGTGCCTATAGTCCCATCTCCGTAGTTCACCATAGTGCTCTGCCACTGTTGAGCACTCTGGGACTGTACCCTGCGTGAGGGGTGCTGTGTAAATGCAAGTTGTTGTTGTATTCAGTTCTACCCTTTTGTAATTGGCTTCTTTAACATCGATTTAATTCTGTGATTGATTGCGGACCCATTCATGCTTACTACGTGTCGGTTGGAGCTTGTGCTGAAACTATAATTTCCAGGTCATTAAGTCGTCACCAACATAACTTCTGCGCAGCACACAGGAAGTGGCAAGGCCAGAGATCTGATGAGAATAATTCTTAATAATCACTACATTCAGTATCGTGCCTTATCACATTCTGTCTCGAAAGTGTTTCATAGGGTTTACTGTTAAGTGTAATGATAATTGTAGGCAAACCAGCAGCTAGTTTGCACACTGTATTAGAGTGTCAGCCTCATTCAAAGTCTTGATGTTGGGCTTCATCCCACAACCTTCTGATTCAGAGACAAAAGTGCTATTAACTGAGCCCAGCTGATACAAGGTTTTTTATTCATATTTTTAAAGGCAGTTTTGAAGACAGAAAGAGAAAAAAAAAAGTGCAGTGTGAGGAACAGGGTGAAGATTGATTGTGACAGAGAATTTGAGGGAATGTGAAGGATCAGCAAGATAGTTTAATGCAAATAAAAATTTTTAGAGAAGCAATTTGGATGGAATTAAATAATATTGTGTTCATTGTGTTTCACGTTTTTTTCCTGCCCCATAAAATACACTGTCACTCCACAATATATTCTGTGGAGCACTTGAGCACTGTAAAGTGAATTGACCGCATATTTTGTGGGCGAAACGCAGCAGCCAATTGCATATAGCAGTGTCCCACAAGCAGTCGTGGATTGAAATCACAATTTATTATTGTATCTTTTGAGGGATTATTATTAGACATGTGGAGTAAGAAACTTGCCCAGGGTATTGGGGGATTGGAGAAAAGACAGGGATTAAAATATCTGGTATGATTTAATAAACTGGTGGAACATGGGCGACATGTTATATAGCTTCCTTGTTCCATGTTACTGGAATCAATATAATGTCGCTTGTCCGTTGTTGTACATTTTCCATTGTGAAGATACTTCAGCTATACAGAGCCTTGATCATACCCTATCTGGAGCATACCCTATCTTGGGATGTCCTCCTGACGTGAAAGGTGCTATACAAGTGTAATTTTATTGTTGTGTTGTTGTTGTACATTGTTAAGTGAACAGATTGCACATTTGGTAGCTACAGAGAAAGTATTTCCTCTTGTGGGAATTCAGAACAAGTGGGCATTGTCTTAAAATTAGAGCCAGGCCATTTAGGAGTGAAATTAGGAGGCACTTTTTCACCCAAAGTGGAAATCTGGAATTCTACCCCAAAGAGGCTGTGGATGTTGGATCCATTCACATTTTCAAGACTGAGGTGGACAGAGATTTGTTAGATCAGGTTGTCAAGGGATATGGGGCAAAGATGAGTAATTGGAGTTGAGATAGAGATCAACCATGATCTAATAGAATGGCAGAACGGGCTTGAGGGGCTGAATGGCATCTTCCTGTTCTCCTCAGACTGCTTGAAGCTCAATTAAAGGGATAATAGACTTGCCAGTGTTGGATGCGCTCATTAAATATAGAGAAGGCATTAACTCAAATGAAGTTCACAGCCAGCTTGGAACACTGAAGGAGGTATTGCTGCCCAAAGCAAACTAAAACCTGTAATAACTGAAATTAGTCTAAAAATGTCATCTTTTTCAACAATTATATTTAAGGTTTGCAGTGGCATAATGATCTTTGATCTGCTCCATCTGTCTGTCATTTTTGCCAATAATGAGGTTACAAACGGCATGCAAATGCCCTTCTACTATATGGCAACATTTCAACCCCAGAACCTCAATTTTAGTAGAAGGTAATCCTCTCTATGTGGTGGGTTTCTGGAAGCTGCAGCATCTAAGCAAGGATAATATTATTGTTCTTTCACACAGAGGACTGTGAGAATGTGGGGCTCCTTGCCCCAAAAGCTGGAGAGGCAGAATCAATTAGAATCTTTTAAAAGAGAGCTTTTAAAAGGGCTGCCAGGATCTAATATACTGGGTCACCGTGGGTCATAGTGAGGAGGACAGTAGCAGACTGCAAAAAGACGTAGACAGACTGGTAAAATGGGCAGACTCTCTTGGCAGATTGGCAGATGAAGTTTAATGTGGATCCATGCATTTTGTGAGGAAGATTGAGGAAAGGTAGTATAAGCTAGATGGTTAAGTCTTAAATCCTGGGGTTCATGTAAATAAATCTTTAAAGGTGGCAGGACAGGTAAATAAAGCTGTTTCAAAAAAAGCATACAGAATATTGGCATTATAAATAAGGGGATAGAATACAAAAGTCAGGAAGTTATGATGAACCTGTATAAAACTGGTTAGGCCTCAGCTGGAGACTGTGTTAAGTTCTGGGCACCACACTTTAGGAAGGGTGTCAAGGCATTGGAGAGGGTACAAATGAGAAAAAAAACAGGATGGTACCAGGAATGAGGGACTTCAGTTACAAGGAGAGGCTAGAGAAGCTAGCATTATTCTCTTTGGAGCAGAGAAAGTTAAGAGGAAACTCAATAGAAGTTTTCAAAATTATGATGGAATTTGACGGGGTGACCAAGGAGAGAGAAACTATTTCCACTAACGAGTGGGTTGGTAACCCGAGGACACCAATTTAAAGTAGTCATTAAACAGAAGGGAGGTGAGGAGAATTATTTTTCACAGAGCGAATTGTTTGTGTCTGGAATGCATTGCTTGAAAGGGTGGAAGCCGATTCGATAACAACTTTCAAAATAGAAGTAGATAATTATTTGGGGAGGACAAGTTTGCAGGGCTAAGGGGAGAGCGCGGGGGAACGGGATTGATGTGGCTGTTCTTTTCAAAGAGCCAGCACAGACACGATGTGCTGAATGGCCTCCTTCTGTGCTGTATAATTCTATGATTCTGAGTTGAACAACTTACTCCTGGTCTGAGTTATTGGTTAAACAAAGATTTCTGAGCTCATTCTGGTTTAACAAGCAATTAGAATCTGGCTGCTGAAGTCAGTAGCTGGAGGGTAGGAATGGAAGATTATCCCTGTTAAACAAAAGCCAATGTTTGGAGAAATTGTTTTATACACGACTCGCTCCCTCCGTGGCCTCCTTCAAGTCCTACTTCAAGACCCTCCTCTTCGACAGTCCCATCAGTCGCTCCAAATCCCTCACTTTCCCTTCATCCTCCCTATCCCCAGCTCGGGTCTGAAACAATGACTGTCCAACGCCTTGGGACGTCCTCCTGACATGAAAGGCGCTATGCAAGTGTAATTTTGTTGTTGTAAAAAGACAAAGTGAATGTGTGTTGGAAACCGTCTAGGTGAACATATGAGAAAGTGCAGTGACATGGTGCAGTAATGTGCAGCTCGTGGGTGGATTTGTTTTAAACATAATCTTGATTGACTTTTTTTCGTCTGTTCCTTCCCCCCCCAATTCCTCCAACACAGGAAGAGGAGTTGAGGAAGGGTGGAGAAAGCAAGTATACACACCTGAACGAAGACCTGCATGTTCTGATCGAGGTGTATGCCCCACCGTCAGAGGCCTACGCGAGGATGGGACATGCTCTCGAGGAGGTCAAAAAGTTTCTCATCCCGGTTAGTTGTGCTCAGTCCTCTCCGCAAGCTTTATTTAAGTAAAGTAATTGAATTTCATCTCCTTTTTCTTCAAGAGTGTGTTTTTTTTTAGCTATGATTGTGACACATGTGTCTGTATAATACTTTGCTTGGCGGGTTCTGGCCTGCTCCACATCCCCTGCCTGCACTGCTCGCCCTAGTATTGGCAGTCAGGCCTTCAGCCTTTCTGCCCCATCCACATTCCCTCACTTGCCTCCTTCAAAGCATGTTTCAAGACTCTCCTCTTCAACCATGTTTTCAGTCACCCTCCTACCCCTGCCCTCCACGCTTCCTGACCCCAACCCCTAGCTCGGGTGTATATCATTGACTTCTGCACCTTGGGATGTCCTCCTGATGTGAAAAGTGCTGTATAAATATAAATTGTTCTTGTTCTTCTTTGTTCTAGCATAAATAGTGAGTCAGCGGGTATTGCTTGTAATGGAAACAAACCTATTAAACCTGGCCTTTAGCTGGCAAATTGCCATTTCAGTCAAAGGGCTACTGGGGTTTGGAACTCATTACAACCAGTGACTGTTGAGGTTGGATCATAAGAATCGTTCAAAAAAGAAGTGGAATAAGGAACGTGAGCAGTAACAGTATTGTGAGATTGGAGGACAAAGATAGAAAATGGTCAGGAGGACTTCCCAAGGTGCAGGACAGCCAGGGATTTGGACTTGAGCTGGGGGTTGGGACCAGGAGGGGTGGAGGGTGGGAGAGTGAGGGTAGGAGGGTGACTGAAGGCGGGGTTGAAGAGGAATGGCGCTTCAAAGAGACTGTGAGATGGAGAACCAAAGGGTAGTGAGGCTGAAGGCCAGACCCTGCCAAGGCTGGGATGGGAATGCTGGGAGACATGGAGTGAGGCAGAGCCCGCTAAGCAGAGCCCACTGGACAGGTTGATATGGCGTTAACTGGTTATAGAGGTAGGGAGGAGCAAGACCGTAGAGAGCTTTGAAAGCAAGGACAAGCAATATTTATTTGCAATCCCTCTTCCTGCCAGCTTATTTGTTTTTTTAAACTGAGTTCCCAGAAATTCTGCTGTGCTGGATGTTTGAAAGTGACATGTGTATAACAGAGCCCTCGACTGGTGTGGTTTTGAGTTTGACCAGGAAATGTGGCACATCGGGTCCATACGAATTGCTGAATTGCATTCCTTTTCAGACTTCTAACAGTAACAATGAAAGGCCTGTGAGGAAGCTGATCTGCAGATACCACTACTCAGTGAGCTGCGTTCTCCTTGCTTTCTGCTCTTTTGTACAAGACAGCTACTCTGCAATGCGCCAGATCAGATTCACCTCGCCATTGGCTTCAGTTTATTTATTGTATAGCCAGTGGTTATTGAAGCTAGTTACCACAGCAATTCTCCACTGAGCATTCGAGGTGCTTTCAATAATAATAATCCTTGCATTTGATATAGTGACGTATCACGTCTTATTGCCTCCTGGCCCTCAATAATCTCTGTGACCCTATCACTCCCACCATACCCCGGCTCCACTGCCCTCCATCCCCCAGAGGATAGAGTTCAAAATCTTCAAAGTCCTCCATGACCTCACTCCTTCCTACCTCTGTGACCTGCTAACACTCGTATCCTCTCCCTCTGCTCAGCAGGTTCCAGCCTGCTCCAGGTACCCGCCCTTCCCCCCCCCCACCACCTAATCAGCGGCCGAGCCTTCAACCTCTCTGCTTCCACTCTTTGGAATTCCATCCTACAGCTCCTCCGCCTCACTCCCTCCCTTGCCTCCTTCAAGGCATGTCTCCAGACCTTCCTCTTCAACCGCGCCTTCGGCCACCCTCCTTCCTCCGTGTTCTCCACCCTCCCTGTGATAATAGATTATAATAATCCTGATATAGTGCTTTTCACATCGTCGAGGCGTCTCAAAGGGATTCACAGAATAAAGTGAATTGACTGTATATTTGTGGGCAAAACGCAGCAGGACTCTACGCTATATCAATGTAAGGATTATAATATTATTAGATCGTAATCATTGAAGCTGCTCAGTGTTAAACAGTACAAGTGGTGTTCTGTAGCTCAGTGGTTAGAGCACTCACCTTGCAAGTGAGAGACCTGGGTTTGATTCCAAGGCAGGGTGAAATCTTGGGCAAGTTTCCTTACTCCACACTCTTGATAATAAACCCTTAAGAAAAAACAACAATAATAAATTGGTCACTTCAATCCATGATTGTTTGTGGGACACTGCTTTGCGCAATTGGCTGCCGCATTTCACCCACAAATATACAGTCAATTCACTTTACGGTACAGTGTGAAGCGCATTGATACATTAGGAAGACGTGAAAAGGGCAACATCAAATACAAGTATTATTACAAAACGACTTGTCCCCACACCACTGTGAAGCTCTCAGCATCAACAAATTTGTTAAAAAAAAGTAATGTCCAGTATTCCACAAATGCTAAAAATTAACCCAAACAAATGAGAGATGATTTGCATAATAGAAAGGATTACAATTGTCTCCTGCCACAAAGATTATTTTAAACTCCCAATTTTTCAACCACCATCCAGTATAATTCTATCCAATAATGGACTAATGCAGGACTAATCCTTTTATTTGATAACAGTGTAACCTCATCTTTCAATAGCTGTCCTTAGATTGCATTACAAGATTGCATTCTGTTATGCCACCTTTCTTGTGGCATACTTCAGAGCAGCATCTTTAAACCTTTCAACTGCACAGAATATTAAAAATAATACTTGCATTTAATATGTTCCTTCAATCTATATTAAATTTAACCCATATTGATGCTTAATTTCACCTGTAAAATACAAAGTCACAACACTTTACAGTGTATTCTGTGAAGTGCTTTGAGAGGTCTTGGGCAGATGTGATGAGCTTTATCAATTGCAAGGAATATTATGATTATTGATCCTCAAACCAAATGGTACTTTCTGAATCAAGTAATAATAATAATCCTTGCACTTGATGTAGCGCTTTATCATGTCACTGAGACGTCTCAAAGCGATTCACAGGATTTACTGTATATATTCTGAGTTTTGCGCACAGTAATTCCCCATAAACAGCTATGGAGTGAGTGACTCATTTTATCTGTGTGAATTAGTGACCAGGACACTGGGAGAGAGAAACTTCATTCTATTTTTCGATGCTATTACAGAATCCTTAATGCCCACCTGAAAAGGCACAGATGGAACACGGTTTAATGTCTAATCCAGAGCTGTGATAATGCAGCACTACCCTGGACTGTTAAATTAAACGCTCAAATTTGAACTGTACATTGCAGACTTAAAACAGTTGTGACATTATGCAAATAGATAATAATCCTTGTATTTGCTACAGCGCCTTAACACATCATTGAGACTGAATTCACTGTATATTTTGTGGGCAAAACAACAGCCAATTCCGCTCAGCAGTGTACAACAAACAGTCGTGGATTGAATGATCACTTTTCTTTTCAGAGATTATTACCTCATGAAAGCATCCATATATATATATATATATATATAAAAGCCTTATGTTTCCTAAGGCAATTGTAACAATGAACTTCTAATAGGAAAACAAAAACCGTTACAGCTTAAAAACAAACAAAACAACAACAAAGAAAAACAACCCAGTGATTAAAGCTCACCATTTTTAATACATTATTTTAAAAAAAGTTTTGAAAGATATGAATAAACGTGTTCAAAAACACTAGGCCGCATAAGTTATGCTGGGGTATAGCTAGTTCTGCCAACTTGCCTAAGGTTTCGCTCTCCCGAGTGCTCTAACCAATAAGCTCTCACCTCCTCCACCTTCCCGGCCTGCCCCTAAAACTCACCGAACCTGTGCGCAACCTTGGCATCAGGTTCGACCCCCAACTGTCCTTCCTCCCCCACATCTGGTCCGTCACCAGCACTGCCTTCTACCACCTCTGACGGATTGCCCGTCTCCAACAATACCTCACCTTAAAAGCCGCCGAAACCTTGGTCCACGCCTTTGTCACCTCTCGGCTGGACTATTGCAACGCCCTCCTCGCCGGTCTCCCCTCCACCACAATCCATGAAATCCAGCTCATCCAGAACTCTGCAACCCGCATACTCACCCGCTCTAAGCTTCGCTCCCCCATTAACCCAATCCTTGCCAGACTTCACTGGCTCCCTGTCCCAGAGAGGATCGACTTCAAGATCCTCACCCTTGTTTTCAAATCCCTCCACTCCTCTGCACCCCCTATCTCTCTGATCTCCTCTCCCCCCAACCCAGCACCTGCTGCCTTCGTTCCTCTGGGTCTGGCCTCCTCCATGTCCCCCGAGTCCTCCGCTGCACCCTCGGTGGCCGTGCCTTTAGCCACTAAGCCCCAAGGCTCTGGATCTCTCTTCCTCACTCGCTTCGCCTCTCTTCCCAGTTTCAGGTCACAGTTGAAGACCTTTCTCTTCAACCAAGCTTTTGGTCACCTTCCTGCTCCTGGCTCAGTCCCGGGATCCGCTACTGTGAAGCGCTCTGAGAGGCCGTCTGGCGTGGAGGGCGCTATATCAATCGAAGTTGTTGTTGTTGTTTGCTGCAGGCCTCCCTTGTAAAAAAAAGTACCATGGGCTTGCATTTAATCAGTGTATTTTTCATGTCTGTTTTGGCAGGATTACAATGATGAAATTCGACAACAGCAACTTCAGGAATTGTCTTACCTGAACGGCGCCCCGGAAACCCCAGAAACTCCAGCGGTGCGAGGGAAACCAGTGCGAGGTCGCGGAGCTCTCACACCAGCTCTAACAAGGTGAAGGTGTGGGTTGCTACTGGGTGTCCACAAAGTCCTGTTAACCCCATGTGTGTTTTTCTTTTTTTGATGCTCAGCCAGGTCTCTGACATATGTGGAAACTTGTCACCGTTGCTTAAGTCTTCAAACCTAACTGGGAATTCTATGCTTCCAACCTATACATGGAAACCCCAGAGATAGATTGTTAGAATGGAATGAGCACTCTCTCCCGCTCCCTTGCTCTCTTTCTCTCTCTCTCCCTGGAGTGATGCATCCTGTTTTCGGAGGCTATTAGGTGCAGGTTGGTAATGGGCAAAGCTTGGGGACCCCACAATGTGCCCTTGGGGTAACTGCTGGAGTCTAACCAGCTAAAACAGTAAAGCTTGCCATTGATATTGCTACCCGGCTAGCTTTCTCACTGCTTGTCCAGCTAGGACCACCCTGCCTGCTAGGGCTTTGGCTACAGGGTTAACAGGAGCTGAGTGGGAGCCCCCAGTGACTGGTCTGCCCTTCCGGTCTTGTTAACCACCCAGGCTGGGGCTGTGCTGTCATCAGCAGTGAGAGCCCTGGATATACTGCGGACCCACAGAGGGCTGGCTCGATTCTGACATTTCAGGCATATCACCTTGTACCCAGTTCAGCTCCGAGGAGCTTATCCCAGGAGGATAGTACCGCAGGAAGTTTTTTTTTCCTACAGTGCACTGAACAACAATCGAAACATGTGGAAGGATGATGATTAATTGTATTCAGTACAAGCATTTAGTTGTCCAGTGGATCAGTGGGAGCGAGTACCATCGTTTTCATGGCAGATAATGATCCGTTGGAATGTTAAGTGCCACATGTTCTGAAACATGGATGGAGTCGGTGAGGAGGCAAAATGCATCTCTGGCAGCTTGTTTCAGCTGGTCCATTGTCTCAAGTCGCTGTTATATAAGAGGTGGACACCTTGTGGATTGGGGACTATTAGGTGCTATGTGTGTATGGCTGTGTTAAGCACCAAGTGTGTTTAGGGGAAATTAAAGGTAACCTTAATTATGTGGTTAACAGCCAGGGAATAGGTTAAGAGAATCATTGGCTGTTAATAACATAATTAGGACACATCTAATTCCCTGGGTACATACATTCTTTTCACATGGCATGTAGTGTAGCAATGTTTAACAGTTGGGATGATTTAAATTACTGCCCAGCTGAAGTTAACAGGTTCTCAGCCTATTTTGTGCCAAATCTGTAAGTGCAATATATTACCTTTATAAACTACTATAATAACAATGATAATCCTTGCACTTGATAGAGCCTTATCATGTCATTGAGACTTCTCAAAGTGCTTCACAGAATATACTGTGTAGTGACCGTGTGTTTTTAATGTCCACATGGGCATGGGCATCTCCCAGGTCAGCACTGATTAACGATAGCAAGGAAAGGTAACACTAAATTGGCATCAGCCCTGGTGGTAATTGCTGATGGTGCACTGTGGAGTCCTGCAGCTCAGTGGTTAGAGCACTAGCCTCACCAGGGTTCAATTCCCAGCCAGAAAAGTAAGTTTCCTTGCTCCACACGCCTCTGTTGACTCAGCATAAGTAGGAACCCGGTTGTTGGTTGATTGGTGGATCCCTTTCTGGGTGTAATAATCTTCTAACTTGCTAACATTCATCTGGAGGAAATTTGCATCCAGGCCTTGATGTCAGTCAAACCAGCTGGGTGACAGGAAGCTGGGTGGGGAGCAGGTCAAGAGCGGGTCGAGGCAGCAAGTAGTGGGCTTCATCTGGATGATGGTGGAGGAAAGGGAGGCAGGAGAGAGGGAGGCAGGAGAGACGGGGGCAAATGAGTAGGGTGTGAGCTGTAGAAGGAGGAAAGGGTGATGAAGGAGGTATGGGGGGGTGGGCAGATGGGTTCTCAGTAATAGGTGGGAGGGGAGAAGGAGGTAGCCAGTGGCAACATCCAGGTGTCTTCACCTCAATGCCACATTGATGTGTAGGACTTGGCAAAGTTTAAATGAAGTACAGTATTGTACAAATATTTGCACTTAAGAGCAAAGGCATATAAAAGAGCTGCCTTGGGGGAAACAGGTGAGAATGGGAATGAGAAAATAAGATGGAATACCTATAAGTATGTGAGAAGAAGCATTAGTCCTGGGAGAGATTGAAACCTTGTCGGAGCACAGTGGCTAAGGCAAAATAAACTAAACGGCCAAGGCAAAATAAGTTAAGTGAAAGAAACAGGCAGTGGAGATAAGAGATTCTTCTCATCAATATACAGAGGATAATAGATGAGGTGGTCCCTTCAAGGGATAGGTGGTGATAGAAATAGTTGAATTAATTTTTCAGATAACATAATTGTATTTGATGTTGTGTCTTTCATGTCAGATGAATATCGCAACGTCAATTCACTTTACAGAATATTCTGTGAAGAGCCTTTGAAATGTTCAACAAAATGATCAGATGCTATATCAAATCCAAGCGTTATTATTATTATATTATTATTTCCAAATGCAACAGCCCATGAATATTCAGCATCCAAATTATTATTTTATTAATTTATTCATTTTTTTAAGGGATTGTTAACCCTCCCAGAAAGCAATCCCCCAGTTCACTAACAACTAGGTTCCAACCTAATGCTGGGTAAACAGAGGTGTGCGGAGTAAGGAAACTTGCCTCACCAGGAATCAAATCGGGTCCTCTCGATTGAGAGGCGAGTGGTCTAACCATCACGCTACAGGACTCCATATAAAATATATAAATATATATCAGATATATACATATCTATCGGAAGAATGTGATTGAATGTGAGCTGAACGCTCTTTGCTTTGGTTTGCCTAGGGGCCGCGGAGGCGTCGCACCCCCCACGGCTGTTGTCCCACGAGGGGGACCAGCCCCCAGAGGAGCACTGCCTGGTCGGGGTCTTGTTGCTAGGGGCCGTGGGGCCCCAGCACCTAGAGCAAGGGGAGCGCCAGGATACAGACCTCCACCCCCTCCCGCTCCGGACACCACCTATGGGGAATATGTAAGTAAACTGTGATCTTTCACTTTCACTCAATGGGATTTTGGTGGCATTGGTCCTGTATCAACTACGATATTTGCTTACCAATTCATGCTAGTCTGAGCGAATACACGTTTAACACCACCAACAATTTACTCTTGTACCATCAAGGCCCTCCACAGCCTTGCCCCTTCCAGCGTGAAAGGCACTAGACAAATGTATATTGTATTGTATACCACACCTATTACGAAGTGAGAATATCTGGAGTACTGTAGTGTAGTGGTTAGCACACTCGCCTCACAACAGGACCTGGTTTGATTCCCGGGCAGGACGAGATCTCAGGCAAGTTTTGTTACTCCACATGCCTGTTTACTGAGCAGTAAGTAGGAACCTGGTTGTTAGTCGATTAGTGTATCACTTTCCAGGGGTAATAACAACAACAACAACAACAAATTAGACATATAAAGCGCCTTTCACGTCGGGAGGACGTCCCAAGGCGCTGCACAGGAGGCGTGTGACCCGAGCTGGGAGGGGAGTGTTCGGGAAGGGGTAAAAAACGTGGGGGAGTCGAGAAATTAGGGGGGAACAAAAGGCACAATCGAAAAGGAAAGTCTTCAAACCGGCCTTGAAAGAGGAAAGGGAAGAAACAAGGCGGAGGGATTGGGGGATGGAATTCCATAGGGTGGGAGCGGAGAAACTGAAGGCCCGGCCTCCGATGGTGGGGTGGTTCGGGCGGGGGGCTTGGAGCAAACCAAGTCCTGTTGAACGGGGGGTCCGGGTTGACTTATAGGGGGAGAGTAAATCGGATAGATGGGGTGGGGCAAGGCTGTGTAAGGCCTTGAAGGTTAGGACAAGGATCTTGAACTCGATCCTCTGGAGGATGAGGAGCCAGTGGAGACGGGCGAGGGTGGGGGTTATGTGGTCACAGAGGCAGGTACGGGATAGTACACGGGCTGCAGAGTTTTGGATGACCTGCAGCCTGTGAATGGAGGAGTTGGGGAGGCCAACGAGGAGAGTTTCCGTAGTCCAGCCGTGAGGTGATGTACGCGTGCACGAGTATTTCGGCACGTGGGGGGTGAGATATTTGTGGAGCCTGGCAATGTTGCGCAGGTGGAAATAAGCGGTGCCGGTCAAGGCACGGATGTGGGCGAAGAAGGAGAATTTATGGTCGAACGTGATGCCGAGGTTCCTTTCAATAAAGTTGTTGATCCTTTCAATCCACAACTTTTTGTGGAACACTGCTATGCGCAATTGGTTGCCACATTTGCCCACAAAATACACAGTATTACTGTAATTCTCTTTACAGTATATCCTGTGAAGCGCTTTCAGAAGTCTCAACAATGTGATAAGGTGCAAAAATTAAATGCAAAGATTATTATAACATCTCAAATCACTTAAGGGACTGGGTGGGAGACTGAGGTGGGGGGGGCAGAGAGAATTAAAAACAATCACAACCAATTTATATTGTGCCTTCCATGCAGGATGACATCTCAGAGCGCTCAAAAGGAAGGTGACTAAAGATGCAGTCAGAGATGGTTCTTTCGATGGATTTTGTGATATTATAAAGGGGTCAATTGGAGGGATTGAAGCAGGCAGTTTGTAGTTAGGAGCTTCTATAGCTAGAAAAGAATAGAAGTTGAAAAGAGCAGGAATGGGAGTAGAGTCAGTGGCTTCAGCGGGTGAGCGTGTACAATGGGCTGAATAGATTCCTTCTGTGCTAGTTTCTTTGATTCTATAAATAAAAGCGTTAGGTGAGCATGGGGAATGTAATATATTTAAATTAAGTGCTGAGACACGAGTGGGAAAATGATAGACCACTTTGACATTATTAATGTATGTGAAAATAGGACAGAGGCCTCGAGGGAAAGTCGATGTGGTTTGGGAAGCAATAGGTCACTGGTGTCAATTCCCCTGAAACGTTAGAGAGGGTTGTGTGTGTGTAGTGGGCCAGGCATATCCACAATGATTGTGATGTGCTTGGGAATTTTAGAATGCAGTTGTGGTTTTGTATCAGGCTAAGAGTTTTTTTTTGTGATTGTGTAGGTGAACTTTAGCAGTAAATGATCCAGCAGATGAGAAGTTGTTGTAGTAGAACGGAGGTGATGATTAATGAACAGTGGTTTTTCATTAGACCGCTAAGCAGCAGCATTCCACAGAGAGTTGAGGTTTCCAGTCAATGATCAAATATCAGGTTGTGGTTTCAGGGTGCTGGGATTAAAGACCAAATAAGTATTCCTAACCTTGCAGGGATCACCCAAGAGGTCATATTTTGGATTATTATTAGGTGTCAGCACTCTCACCTCTAAGTCAGACATTGACCTTGTCTAAACCTAGATCCTGTCTGTGCCTGTTCAGGTAGATGTAAAAGATCCCATGGCACAATTGGAAATGAGAAAGAAGTTTCTCTCCCCCAGTGTCCTGGTCAACAATCCCCCAGATAAATTGGTCACTCAATTCATGGCTGTTTGTGGGATGCTGCTGTTGAACTGACTCGGCATGAAGACCTGGATAAGTTATGTTGGTAAACCACATGTTTAAAAACAAGTAATATTGAGAGTTTGATCAGCAAATGGTCTACAAAACACAATGAAGTTCTGTGCAGTTTTGAGTAAACTGCAGGGAAGGTGTTATAGTGGAAGGGCTATCAGTTCTTAGGAGAATGTAGATATTGGAGGAACGTATTTCCTGTGAACTCATCGTTTTCCAGGAGTAATTATTCCTCCCCCCAAATAATAATAGTAATTTTGTCACTCATTCTTCGAATGTTTGTCGGACAATGCTGTATGCTATTGGCTGCCGCATTTCATCCACAAAATACACAGTCACTACATTTTACAGTATATTCTGTGAACATTTTGAGATGTCTCAATGAAATGATGAGGCGCAAAATGAAATGCAAGGATTATTATTATACAGCAGCTATGTGGGAATGGGGTCAAAGCAGCAGGTGATGTATTTCATGCAGGAGATGAGGGAGATGGGATCAGAGGTGGCAAGGACAGAGAAGGAGGCTTTCCATCTTAAAAGGCCCGTTTGTTAGGATATTGCTGTGTAAAATGGCCAGGTGTGTGGCTCAGCTGGGGTTCCAGTGATAAGCATGATAATGAAGGTGATGGAGGCAATGATGCACAAGCTTTTGTTCTGATCCAGAATGACAGCTAAACCACTAACTGGAACCAGGTGTGATATGATTATTCCTTTTAAAATGTCAGGAAGCCTCAATAAGCGACGGTGAAAGGTTAACAGTGAGCTAATTTAAATTACACGGCGTTTAATAAATTGCCGTGAATAAGTTCTCAATTATTTGCGGTTGATTTACAAAACAAATTAAGTCTGTTTGCTAAAGATCAGATTACCTCTTCACCGATAGTAAATATTAATACTTGCATTTGATATAGCGCCTCATCATGCAGTTAACAACAAAAACAAAATTACATTTGAATAGCGCCTTTCATGTCGGCGGAATGTCTCAAGGCGCTGAAAAAGATGTTTCAAAGCACACAGAATATACTGTAAAGTGGATTGGCTGTATTTTGTGGACGAAATGCACGCAGCATTGTCCCACAAATATTCGTGGCCTGAGTGACCAAATAATTTTTGTAAAGGAATTATTACCCCCCTGGAAATCCGATCTGCTAATCGACTAACAAGTGGGTTCATACTCACTAATAATCCTTGCATTTTTTTGAGATGTCTCAAAATGCTTCACAGAATATATTGTAAAATGAATTGACTGCATATTTGTGAGTGAAATGCGGCAGCCAATTGTGCACAGAAGTGTCCCACAAACAGCCGTGGATTGAAATGACCAATTTATTTTTTTGAGGGATTATTGTTGTGCGAGTGGACTTTGGAAACTTGCCCAAGATTTTGGCCTGAGCTGCCAGAAATCGAACCCAGGTCTCACACTTGTAAGGCGAGTGCTGTAACCATTGAGCTACAGGTCTCCACCATGCCTCTGTTTACTGCGAGATAAACAGGGGAGTTTGGAGTCAGGAAGCTTATCTAAGCTTTATCTCCGTCCAGGAATCAAACCTAAGTGCTCTTGCTTGTGAAGCAAGTGGTCTAACCAATTTGGGACTCCAATTGTATTGCTATGTTACTTCTTAACATATTTCTTTACATGTTGACTAGGTTCTGCTGACTGAGGCATGGTAGCTGAGTGTCCAATGTTTTTGTGCATAGTCCAGACAGTGTTAATTGGCCCACGTGTAGCTAAAATGCTCTTAGGGATGCTGCATGCCATCAAAATATAGGTGTAGAAAGTTCAATTCTATACTTACACTTGACAAATTGTTTATGTGCCAGAATTCCCTGCTATTCTTTGATTAAAGGCACACTAGATATTGTTAAAGTGCCGTTAAATGTAGCAAAAAGAAAGTCTTGAGTGTTAAAATTCAGTCTTTGAGGCATGCTACAATTTTGAATTTGCAGATCTTAGTGATGAGACATTGAACTAAGATCCGGTCCGTGCCTGTTCAGGTGGACTTTAAAGATCCTGTGGCGCTGTTGGAAAAGAGAAAGGAGATTCGCTCTCTCTGCGGTGTCCCCCAGATAAAATTTACTTCATGGCTGTTGTGGGACATTGCTGTGTGCAAGTTGTCTGCTGCGTTTACCCAGAAAGCACAGTCAGTTTACAGTAACATTCTGATGCTTTGAGACATCTCGATGACATGCCTGCATACTCACCCACTCTAAGCTTCGCTCCCCCATTACACCAGTCCTTGCCAGACTTCACTGGCTCCCTATCCCAAAGAGGATTGACTTCAAGATCCTCACCCTTGTTTTCAAATCCCTCCACTCCTCTGCACCCCCCTATCTCTCTGATCTCCTCTCCCCCCAACCCAGCACCCGCTGCCTTCGCTCCTCTGGGTCTGGCCTCCTCCATGTCCCCCGAGTCCTCTGCTCCACCCTCGGCGGCCGTACCTTTAGCCACTACGCCCCGAGGCTCTGGAACTCCCTTCCTCACTCGCTTCGCCTCGCCCCCTTCTCTTCCCAGTTTCAGGTCACAGTTGAAGATCTTTCTCTTCGACCAAGCTTTTGGTCACCTTCCTGCCCCTGCCCCTGGCTCGGTCCCGGGATCCACTACTGTGAAGCGGTCTGAGACGCCGTCCGGCATGGAGGGCGCTATATAAATCGAAGTTGTTGTGTACCTCAGTGGGTAGAACATTCACCTCGCAATCGAGACGTGGATTTGATTCCTGGCAAGGTGAAATGTTGAGCAAGTTTCCTTACTCAACATGTCTCTGTTTACCTCGTAGTAAGTAGGAACCTCGTTGTTGATCTATTGGCAGATAATTTTTCCGGGGGTAATGGGTCCCGACCCCTGACTGTTCAGTGCCTTGAGACGTCCTCCTGACATGAAAAGCGCTCTATACATGTAATTTTGTTGTTATATATATTCAGTTCCCTTTTAAAAGTTCGAATCTACTTCCTCCACCCTTTCAGGTAGAACAAAAGAATCAACTTGAAGGATAAAATGTTTGTACCAGTTGCAACACTGGATTGAAACCTAAGTAAATCCAACTTTATCAGAATGCCTGAAGCAAACGCATTAATATGGGCGACATTTGTCCATAGTGGGGGACTGAATGAAACTAATTTAGAATACAGGAATTAGATTTTCCTGCTTCTCAGTTGATGTTTCATAAATATTAACTTGTGGCTTGGAATTACATCATCTATTGCCGGTAGTTTCAGGCTATGAGAACCTGGTTCTCATTTGGTGCTTAATAAATTTGAGCTTGTGCGGAATTGCATTGCATATTCCCTGAAGCATAAGAATTCATAAAATTCAACAATTTTTCAAAACTCTGGGAAAATCTCCTAATAAGATGGTCTAAACGAGAAGTGTTGTTACTGAGCGCCACTGACCTGATCACAATCCCTGATCAATGCTGAATTGGTCAGTCTCGTCAGGAGTGATGATGATGATAATAATAATAATCCTTGCATTTGATGTAACCTTAAACCGCCGTTGAACATGCTTCACAGAATATACTGTAAAGTGAATTGACTATATTTTGTGTTTGGGGGATACTGGTGTGTGCAATTAGCCGCCACGTTTTGCCCAGAAAATATACTCAATGAAGCACTTTGAGACATCTCGAAGATATAATGAGGTGCTACAGCAAAGCAAAGATTATTATTATTATTTTTATGAGCTGAATTGGGTTGAAGGTAGGGTCCGCCGATATATCGATGTATCGCTAAAACCCGATATAATTTTCATATCGATATGCCGATATAGACATTTTAAAAATATCGATATATCGAGATAAAAAATCGGGTGCGTGCACACTGAACTACAAGACCCAGAATGTTCATCTCTATACACAATGCACAGATTGTGCAAAGCCGCCATATTGTATTCATAGTCCTCGAGTACAATATACAGGTATGCAAGGGGTGGGGGGAGAGAGACGGTTGGGCGGGGGAGAGAGATGGCTGGGGGGGGGGGGAGAGACGGCTGGGTTGGGGAGGGTGAGGGGGAGAGAGACGGCTGGGGGGAGGGGGAGAGAGACGGCTGGGGGGGCAGAGAGGGGGAGAGAGACGGCTAGGGGGAGGGGGAGAGAGATGGCTGGGGTGGGGGAGAGAGACGGCTGGGGGGAGGGGGAGAGAGACAGCTGGGGGGAGGGGGAGAGAGACGGCTGGGGGGAGGGGGAGAGAGACGGCTGGGGGGAGGGGTAGAGAGACGGCTGGGGGGAGGGGGAGAGAGACGGCTGGGGGGAGGGGGAGAGAGACGGCTGGGGGGAAGGGGACAGAGATGGCTGGGAGGGGAGAGACGGCTGGGGGGGGGGAGAGGGGGAGAGAGATGGCTGGGGGGAGGGGGAGAGAGACGGCTGGGGGTGGGGGAGAGAGAGACGGCGGGGTGGGGAAGGGAGAAAGAGACGGCTGGGGTGGTGGTGGGGGAGAGAGACGACGGGGGTGCGGGGTGCTAGAGAGGGACGGCGGGGGGGGTGGGGAGAGACGGGGTGGATGTGATAATATACAGATAGATAGAGATGGGAGGGAATGTGAGAGAGGGAGAGAGACACAGAGACGCAGACAGAAAAACACAGAGATGGAGAGAGTGAGAGACACAGAGAGAGAAAGATATTTACCTCCTGAGGAGATAGGCCCCGAATGCGCGCGCGCACCCGGAACACGCGCGCACTTCGAACACGCGCGCACTCCGAATGCCGCGCGCGCATGCGCAGTACGAAAAACCCGAAAATATTGATATATCGGTATATCTCGATACGAGCCCATCGATATATTTAATCAGAAAATGTCCATATCGACAGACCCTAGTTGAAGGGCCTTCTTAATACAGTATAACCTCTATTGTTAGAGGTTACCTGGAAAAGAACTGCTTATAATTACATAAAACTGTACAATACAGAAACCGATCATTTGGCCCATTAGAGATGGTAAGTGTTTCATTTCAACTTTGTATCCTGAGGTATTGGGGGGGGGCGGGGGGAGGAAGGGGAATTATTATGGAGTGTTTTTGCTCAAGATTAAGTGGCACAGTTCATAATCCCATTAGTTTCCTTTTTTTTAAACCTCAAATCCCAATCCTATTTTTAGATTTTTTAATAGTCAAAACTTTAGATGAAGGTTCAGATTATTGAAATGATTACCTGGGATTTGCACTCTGTGGAATTTTATCACAAATCTATGTATGTTTAATTACTTTATGCAAAGTGGTGAATCATGTGGATTAGCTCACCCAGGAGGCAAAGCAACATTTTAGAGGATTTCAAGAAGCTAATAGGCAAATAAATCGATTGTGAGGAATGAGAAATAATAATACATTACTGTAAATCTTACACTTGATACAGCACATTTCACATCAGGAGGACGTCCCAAAGCATTACACAAAATATACCAGAAAGTGGAGTGTTTTGTGGTAAATGCCACAACTAATTTGCGCACAGCAATATCCCACAGATCCCTTAGACTATGAGTCCACATCCAGACAAGGGGCTTGAGTCCACAACTGTCTGACTCAGAAGCCAGAGCTCTACTACTGAGCGAGGCTGATGAATGGAATATTGTGCGCATGCACGACACAGCTTCCACTCCACGTCTACAATGCTCCGTCTATTAGCAGAAGAGTGCCCTTTATTACATTGTCTGGTGCAGTCAAAACATTGCTGAAATTCTCAATTAATTTTACTGAGTTTGGCTTTGAGCTGGATTTTATTTTTGGTCAGTTGGATGTCTGACACGGCAGAGTCTCCAAACCCAAATGGGAATTCCATAAACCTACACCATAATTTTTTTTTAAAAAAGGAAATGTTTGTTAGATCTGTTTGACAGATCATTTCTCCGGGAGTAATAAACTCTTCCAAATTTTTTTTTAATTTGGCCACTCATTGCACGACTGTTTTGGGACACTGTTGGACGCAATTGGCTGCTGCCTTTGGCAACCTACAAAATATACACACTTTCCAATATATTTTGTGGAGCACATCTCAACGAGGTGATAAGACATAATATCAAATGCAAGTATTATTATTATTTTTTCACATAGAAATTCCAGAGATAGATTGTCGGAATGCAATGTGCACTCTCTCCTTAGAGGCACACATCCTGCTTACTTAACTCTGGAAAGTATTAGGTGACGGGTGACAAGAGCCAAGACTTGGGGACCCCAGAGTGTGCATTGGAATTTTGAGGGAAAAAAACAATGTTGCTGGAAACGTCTGCAGTGACACATGAAAGCTTTGAAAATGAACAATGTGAGAGGAAATTAGTTGTGTGCCAAGCTGAATGTTCAAGGCAGTAAAAATCAATGGAGTTCAATTTTTTTTCTCCTCTAACTGCAACAACAATCTGAGCTGTATTTTTAAACACAAGTCTACTTTGACCATTGATTTATCAAATCGAAATAGCATGCGTACACATATAATAAATATATCAGTGTGAACCCTTTGGTCGAATGTATGTAGTGCACAGAATATTTTGTGCTTGAAATGAAGAGCATTTCAGTACGTTCAATATTTTATTCAGGATATTGAAAGCGCTTATTTTAAGGTAGACTGAGCTGAATGGATGGATTGTATAACCTCCCATAAATGGTGTGAAATCGGGCTTGAGAAAGGTCAGTGAAATTTAAACATTTTTGGTTTAGGATGAATTTTAGCTGAGCCCTTCGGGGAAGCAATTAAGACCATCGCTTCAACATTCAAACGTGCAATTTCAAAGCTTTTACACAGAGTAGAGTAGAGGAGAGTTGGAAAATGCAGTACTTTCTCAGTTGATTTCATTTTTCGATTAACAACATTTTCTTGGGGGTAATAATCCCTTCAATCCACAACCTTTTGTGGGACAATACTTTCTGCGTACTTGTCTTGCCGTGTTTTGCCCACAAAATAGTCACTACAGCTTTGAGACGTCTAGAAGATGTGATAAGGCACTATATCGAATGCAAGGAATGTTATTATTCCATTTATTTTAATCCTCATTTCAGACTAAATAATGTGGGTGAGAGTGCTTTGTACCAGCGAAGGCTGAACGGGCAGGAAATCATCTCGCAGATCCTTTGAAAGTTGCTCAGAAATTGGCCACTCTGATTTTAATGAGAACACGCAGAGATTAATTTATTAATTTACGCAGAGATTAACTTTCCCTCCTTCCCTGCTTTCTGCTCACCTCCTATTCTCTGCTGTCATTTCGTTTATGTCTCATAACATCTCCAGCAAAGTGTGATGCTGCTTCGTGTGATGCACTATGTTTCAGAACGGTTCCATCTTATAACAATAATAATAGTAGGCTTACATTTGATGTAGCTCCTTATCATGTTGTTGAGAAATCTCAAGGTGCTTCACAGGATATTTTCAATGACAGGGATTCAATGCAGCCGGTTGGTAAATGCCCATGGGTCAGAACGGAATTTTCTGCGATTCAATGCAGTTTCGCGCAAGAATAATGGAGGATAGGGGAGTGGAGTTGCGAGTAAGGAGGTGGGTAATGTGACCAGTGAGAAGAAATCTAAATAGTTCTGATAGGAGACTGAATGGGACACAGGTGAATATATGACTTAGGTGTTTGTACCAAAAAGTTGTGATAGCATTACAATTTCTAATAAGTCTTAACGAAATGATTATATATTTTATAGATCATAGGGGAGCTGAAAAATAAGACATTTTGGTCACCCTGGATAAAGACTTATTCTGTGAGTTTTGCTGTGGAGTCCTGTAGCTCAGTGGTTGGAGCACTCATCTTACAAGCGAGAGACCTAGGTTTGGTTCCTGACAGGTCAAAGCAAAACCTTGGGCAAGTTTCCTTACTCCACAACCCTGATAATAATCCCTTGGGAAAAAAACAATAATAAATCGGTCATTTTCAATCCACGACTAATTGTGGGACACTGCTGTGCACAATTGGCTGCCGCGTTTCGCCCACAAATATACAATCATCAATTCATGTTACAGTATATTCTGTGAAGCGCTTTGAGCTGTCTAGAAAATGGGAAAAGCACTATATCAAATGCAAGGATTATTATTATGATATGGTGTCAAGTATATTGACCATTTATTGCAACAGTAACTTGCTTTCCACACTTGCTATAAGGCTGCCTTCGAATCAGTCATAAGATTTCTGCTGAGCAAGGCTGGAGCTAGAGTTTAATGATTTCACTTTAAAGTTTTCAGTCATTTTAATGATTTCAAATCAAATGGGGTTCTGTCAAGGCAGCGTCACAAATAGGTTTATTGTGTAACATCTGCCTGCGAATGGATCTGTCCTCCAGCCTGTGATCGTGTGTTCCTGCTGCCTGTCGGCCAGATGCGCTGCATGGTTGATCTTTGTCATCATGATTTCATGTCATTAGCAGTTATGTTCAAACCAGACAGCTAGCTCATTCAGATGACTTTTTTTTTTGCCTGATAGTTGTGTATCTTTGTAAATATACACGTGTTGTAGATGCAAACCACAGACCCTCCCTCCACCCCCACATCCCCAGCTCAGGTGCAAACCTTAGACTGTCCCAGCGCCTAGGGATGTCCCCCTGATATGAAAGTGCATTAGAAATATCAGTTAAGTTTGAATTCAGTCGGACCTTTCCTGGTGGAGTAACTGCCCAGGGTTGAAAATAGAGAGCAGCCACTCCTGTTTGCTGAGTATCACGTTTTCAACCCCATTTTTGGTGATGTCAGCTTCCCTTCAACATTTCCTCAAATAAAATCAGTCATTTGATGCTACTTAAACATTTGGAGAAATGAAAACCTACAATGCAACCTGAAAATATCTTTAATTGATTTTCTTTTTACCATTGGCACTTAAATGTTGCTAATGTATTTTGATCTATCTCCCCTGTGCAATGAATATAAGTGTTGGTACTGGACACAGTCAGTCCGCCTAAAAATGTGGTCACTCAATCCACGACTGTTTGTGGGCCACTGCTGTGCAGAATTGGCCGCCACATTTCGCCCTCACGATACCCTACACTTTACAATGTATTCTGTGAAGTTCGTTGAGACATCTCAACAACGTGATAAGGCACTATTTCAAATGCCAGGATTATTATTATGTAGTCCAGTTGAAAATACCTGCGGCCTAATTTAATTGATCAAAGTCGACTGTTCAGTCGAAATTCAGAAAATTACTGTTAATTTTGTCATCCATTTTTTTGCTAGAAGGTTGTGGGTTCAAGCTTTATGTTGGGACTTGAGCTTTGTCTATACTGCCAGGACAGTGGGGTGCTCTCTATTGTTGGAGGTCTTTCTGATGAGACATTAACCGAGTTCCTGCATAAATGTCTGGCAAGCTTTTCCACTGCTTGGGATGACCTCCCGACATGAAAGGCGCTCTATAAATGTAATTTTGTTGTAGTTATTGCTTGTCCAGCTGGGACCACCATACCTATTAGGGTTTTGGCTGCAGGGTTAACAGGAGCAGAGTGGGAGGATTCCCTGCCCCAGTGACTGACTTGCTGCCTATGATCCAGGCTGGGCCATACTGTCATCAGCAGTGAGAGCCCTGGATATATTATGGACCCACTTGATGAAGGTAATGGACCGCAGGGCTCTCGATTCCGATATTCCATTGTTAAAATTGTCACTCAAGACAAGGGCAGGTGCCTTACAAAATACAAGGACAATTTATAGATGTTGAAATGGTTCTACAAAATGGTGTGGATTGGTCCCAATCCAGTAAAGGTAGGTTACGGTTTTTGGAAATCTCTGGCTTTAGAGCTACTTAAAGGGGCTTATAATTATAATAATAATAATCCTTGCATTTCCTGTTCTGTACTGCCTTATCACGTCTTTGGGACATTTCAAAGCACTTCACAGAATATACTGCAAAGTGAATTGATTATATATTTTCTGAGCAGCTTACAACACGAGTGGTCTAACTGCTGAGCTAAATTACTCCATTTCACAGCTTTGAGAACTGTTATTTATGATTTTATTATGAAACACTTGACTGTGATCAGAAGTGAATTAAAGCTACTGTCAGTGTTCAGAAATGTTACGAAGATATCAGATTTAGTATAGATAATGTGGGGTGAAACTGAGGTGAAATACACAGAGACATAGAGCAAACGACATAGAGCAGCGGGAAGGAGGGAATCTGCTTAGTGCTCCCCAGGGTTCTAGCGATTAACATAAATCTGCACAGTTTATGTAAACAGCAATAGTTGGCAAAGTGGCTACACTTAAAGATGTACTACCTCTGCAACCTCCTAACCCCCTACCAACCTGTCCGCTCCCTCCGCTCACCGGCTGTTCCAAGTCCCCCGACCCACCAGCCCCACCATCGGCGGACAAGCCTTCAGCCACTCTGCCCCCAACCTTTGGAATCATCACTCTACCTCGCCTCCTCCGTAGCCTCCTTCAAGCCCCGCCATCGGTTCACACCCTTTCCCTATCCTTCACTTCACCTCCCCACCCCAATCCCAATCCCAGCTCGGGTCTGAAACACTGACTGTCCAGCGCCTTGGGACGTCCTCCTGACTTGAGAGGTACCATACACCTGGAATTTTGTTATTGTTCATAGAATCATAGAATCTTGTGGCACAAAAGGAGGCCATTCGGCCCATCTAGTCTGTGCCGGCTCTTTGAAAAGAACAACTCAATCCCACTGCTCAGCTCTCCCCCCATAACCTAACAGACCCGTTCTTCCTAAATAAATGTTGTTGTTGTAATACACATCCAATAAATACGAGGATTGCAACCACTATCTGTGTAAATGTTAGTGTCCTCCCTTCCCAAAATAAGATCCAATTGATTACTGTTGACTATCTTCCTTAGGGGAGTAAAACAGTGTGTCTTGGGAACTGACCTGGCTGTATAAATGTAAGCTGTTGTTATAAAACACTGACACCTTGCTCTACATGAAGGATGCCTTATAATAATAATATATAATTCTCCTTGCATTTGATATAGTGCCTTATCATGGGGTGGAGACTTCTCAAAGTGCTTCACAGAATATACTCTAAAGTGAATTCACTGTATGTTAGGGTCCAGCGATATATCGATATACCGCTAAAACCCGATATAATTTTCAGATCGATACGCCGATATAGACATTTCAAATATATCAAAAAGTCGATATATCGAGGTAAAAAATTGGGATGCGAGCACACTGAACTACAAGACCCAGAATGCTCATCTCTATACACAATGCACAGACCGGGGTGCAAAACCGCCATATTGTATTCATAGTCCTCGAATACAATTTAGAGGTATGCAAGGGGTGGGGGAGAGACGGCAGGGGGGAGGGGGGTGAGGGGGAGAGAGACGGCTGGGGGGAGGGGGAGAGAGACGGCTGGGGGGAGGGGGAGAGAGACGGCTGGGGGGAGGGGGAGAGAGACGGCTGGGGGGAGGGGAAGAGAGACGGCTGGGGGGGAGAGAGACAGTGGGGGGGGGAGAGAGACAGTGGGGGGGGGGAGAGAGACGGCTGGGGGGAGGGGGAGAGAGACGGCTGGGGAGAGGGGGAGAAAGACGGCTGGGGTGGGGGGAGAGAGACGCCTGGGGGGGGAGGAGAGGGGGAGAGAGATGGCTGGGGGGAGGGGGAGAGAGACGACGGGGGTGGGGGGTGCGAGAGAGGGACGGCGGGGGGTGGGGGGGAGAGACGGGGTGCATGTGATAATATATAGATAGATAGAGATGGGGGGGATGTGAGAGAGGATAGAGGGAGAGAAACACAGAGACACACACAGACAGAAAAACACAGAGATGGAGAGAGTGAGAGACACAGAGAGAGAAAGATACTTACCTCCTGAGGAGATAGGCCCCGAATGTGCGCGCACTCCGAATGCGCACGCTGCGCGTGCATGCGCAGTATAAAAAAAAAACAAATATCGATATTTCGGTATATCTCGATATGAGCCCATCGATATATCTATATCGCAAAATTTCCATATCGACGGACCCTACTGTGTGTACATAATCACAAGTTGTCAGTGTCTGCAGCTTTTAACAAGCCCAACACATTGAAATCTGAGATCAGTTCAAGCTCTGCCTGGTATTGAGCTAGGTAAACAGGCATGTGGAGTAAAGATTTTGCCCAGGCCGGGAATTGGACCCAGGTCCTCTTGCTTGTGCTCTCACCAATAAATAACTGAGCTGATACTTTCATTACTTGGCAAATAATTACAGATGTCGGGGGAAATTCGGTGAAACCGAATTTCCCCCGAATACCTGCCCTTTCACTTCCACCCAGACCACTCTCCAAGGACCGAAACACAGCTTCCATGTAAAACAGCGGTTTACACGTACTACCACCAATGTAGTATACTGTATCCACTGCTCACAGTGTAGTCTCCTCTATATTGGGGAGACCAAGCACAGATTGGGAGACCGATTTGCAGAGCTCCTTCGTTCTGTACGCAAGGTCAACCCTGATCTTCCAGTCTCCCTCCATTTCAACTCATGTTCACATTCAGAGGCTGATCTCTCCATCCATGGTCTCCTGCGCTGTTCCAGTGACCCACAGCGAAAGTTTGAGGAACAACACCTTATCTATCTGCTGGCCTCTGACCTCAACATTGATTTCTGCCATTTCAAACCATAGAAGCTCCCCCTCCCCCATTACAATCATCACTCCAGACACCACTTGCCTCTCTGGTGTTTGGTCTGTTCTCAACATTAACACTCTTCTTCCCAGTTTTGTTTAAACCCACCCCCTTTTGTTTCACACTGTTATCACCTATTTAACCCATCAATTAACACATTTCTTCCTTTGTCTTCTTTGTCTTCCTTGTCCTGCCTCCCCCTCTCTAACTTGTCCATAAAAACCTCTCCCTCCCAACATACCCCAGTTCTGACGAAGGGTCGTGGACCCGAAACATTGACTCACTTTCCTTTCTTCATGGATGCTGCCAGAACCTGCTGAGTTTTCCCAGCAACTTCTGTTTTTGTTTCAGATTTCCAGCATCTGTAGTACTTTGTTTAAGGATTAATATCTATTGGGAATATGTTTCATTACTGAAAGCCGCTGTTGACTGGATCAATAGTTTAAAAAGGAAATTGGAAAAGCATCTGAGAAGTAAAAACATTAATGGACAATTATAATAATCCTTTCATTTGGTACAGTGCCTTGGATTTATTATATTGTAAACTGCAGCAATTATGCTTTGTGGGTGGACACAGCAATGACTCACAAACAGCCACGGAGAGAGTAACCAATTTGAATTGGGGGCCAAGAAACTGGGAGAAACTCTTTTCCAACAGCAGGATCTTTTAACATCCACCTGAACAGGCAGACAGGACCTTTGTTTAATGTCTCAATTGAATGATGGCACCTCCGACGATGAAGCACGTTCCAGTGCTGCACTGGAGGGTCAGCTTTGTGATTTCAAGTCCTGATGTGGGGTTTGAACTCACCACCACAACAACAACAACAAAATTACACTTACATAGCACCTTTCACGTCAGGAGGACGGCCCACCTTCTGAGCCAGTCTGACAAAACAATGTTTAGAAAAGATGAAAAGTGGGATTCATGTTTTTTTAAAAACACTAAAACTTCAAAACAAATAAAATGGCATACTTCTGTCCTGGAAAAGCCTATTTTGCTATGGAAATTTCTGCACAGGGAGAGACTGCGAGCAGCAGTGAATATCCCTGGGCTCTTGGATTCCAGCCAGTAGACCCCAGTCACGGGAACTATTCGTACACAAAAGGAAACAAAAAGGCTTGGTATTGTCAGTCAATTAATGCAATGCTGACGTGTAGCGGAGCAGAGACTGCCAAGTGGGAGCATGGGGTATGGAGCTCTGGTTATGTCTATGCAGATTACCTGCAGTTTTGTACTAAACCCCGTTGCCATCTGTCTCATTTTTTTCCATCTCTCGGTTCAAAGCTATGTTATAAAAGCTTCTTAATTACATCTTTGCATTGCATATTGGAAGTATGCGTGCCCAGGTTCAGTGGGAAGAGGTGGGGGGAGGGAGCGGCTCCTGTCTTTTGGCAGATTTCCCCAACGTTACAACACGGGTCTAATTTTGACAGTTAACTCGTCTCCAAGCAGCCGCAATTAGCATTTATTTCACAATGAAAAATCGAATTAAGATATGAATGCACACAGCAGTAGAGCTGCCGTTCCCTGAGGCTTTATTGTCGAATGGGATTCAATTAAGTTTTCTTTGCAAAGCTACAAATGGAGTCCTGTAACATATTGGTTAGAGCGCTCGCCTCGCAATCGAGAGGCCCCAGGTTTGATTTGTTGCTAGGGTGAAACCTTAGGAAAGTTCCCTTAATCCACACGTCCCTGTTTACTTAGGTTGTTTGTGGGACACTGCTGTGCACAATTGGCTGGTGTGTTTCGACCACAAAAAATACACCCCTTTTTGTACATCCTGTGAAGTGCTTTGAGATGTCTCAATGACGTGATAAGGTGCGACATCAAATTCAATCATTAGTATTTTTTGTGAAACAAGATTCAATTGGGCTTTCTTTAACAAAGCACATTTTCTGATCAACCAAGTTGTTAATGCTAACTTTATCTCACGCATACGTATCGTAGGACTTGGCAATCGGTTTTATTTCCCAGGTCACAGCTGTTAGTATTTGTTGTAGCGTAAATTGGAGCTGCTGAGTAAAGCGAAAGAGAGATTCACCAAATGGAAAGAGGACCATATAAATGGTCATCATCTTCAAAACTGCTTTCAGTGATTTTGTGACAGAGCATTTCAAAGCGTGTCCAAGCAATTTAGCTATTTTTCTGGCAATTGCTGGAATTTGTTTTCCGCAGCAAAGTGTTGCACTTGCTTTATAATAATAAAAAACATTATTTGTAAAGTGCCGTATCACTTCGTTGAGATGTTTCAAAGCCCTTTGCAGAATATATTGACTGTATTTGGTGAGTGAAAAGCCCCAGCCAATTGTGCACATCAGTGTCTCACAATCAGTCGCGGATTCGTTTTTTTTAGGGATTATTTTCCTAAGAAAGTGATATCCACCACTTGACCACCAACTGGGTTCCTACTTGCTACTAGGTAAACAGGCATGTGGAGGATGGAAACTTGCCTAAAGTCTCTCCCCCACCTGGGAACCAAATATGGGGTCATCTCAATTTATTGTAACTAAAAGTGTCATTACTTTAACCAAAAGTAAAGTTTGATTCAGTTGGTAGCATTCTTGCCTCTGTTGAAACCCCCAACATGGGACTTATTAAGGTGTGGAGTAAGAAAGGTTTCACCCTGCCGGGAATCAAACCCAGGTCTCTCACAAGTCGAGTGCTCTAACCACTGAGCTACAGGACTCCTAGCAGACTTTAAAAGCACTTTTGTAAGACATGAATTCTAACAAACATCTATCAGTCTAACAAACATAGCTCAGTCAGTTGAGTTGAATTCTTAGTGTAAATCCTGATGGATCTATTCAGCCGTTTCAAAGCAAATAAAATAAATGCCAAGTTTAAAAATAGAATACAATACAGTTTAAATTTATATGGCGTCTTTCACATTGGGAGCATGTCTTGAAGCACATCACAGGATTTACTATAGAGGGTAATGATTGTATTTTGTAGCTAAACACATTATAACAAGCTACTTATGCTAATGAATTCCAGAACCCTCTGAGTGAGGAAGTTCCTTCCACTCTCCCCCGATTTCTTTGCTGACAAACCTGATCAAGTTGCTGGAGTTAGGGAATCCTCCCACTCAGCACTTGCTAACCCTGCAAGCCAAAGCCCTAATGGGTGGTCCTAGCTCGATAAGCAACAGGATAGCTTGCCAGTCAAGATGGAAAGCTCTCAATGGTAAGATATGTGATTTGAATAATCCAAATAATAATAATCCTTGCATTTGATATAAATCGTCTAGACATGTCAAGTGCTTCACTGAGTATACTCTTATTTGAATTGAGTATTTATGTGGACAAAATGCAGCAGCCAATTGCACACAGCAGTGTCCCACAAACACTTGTGGATTGAAACGACCCTTTTTTTTAGGGATTATTATCAGGCATGTGAAGTAAGGAACTTGCCCAAGAATTCGCTCTTCCTGGAATCGAACTCAGGTCTTCCACTTGTAAAGCAAGTGCTCCAAACGCTCAGCTACAGGACTCCACGTTTTTAATTTGTGGAGTTTTAGTTGGTTAGACTCCAGCAATTACCCCAAACAACTCTAGGCTCCCCCCAAGCCTTGACTCTTGCCAACCTGCACCTAATACTCTCCAGAATTAGATAAACAGGATGCATCCCTCCAGCGAGAGAGTGAGCGCTTTCCATTCCAACAATCTATCTCTGGGGTTTCCATGTGTAGGTGAGATGGTTTAAGCACGGTGGTAGGTTTCTGTCAGACACATGGCTGACCAAATAAAAATCCCTGACTCACAACTAAAGAAAATGGTTTCCGTTGTAAAACGAGACTTGCTGAAAACTGTGTTGTTATTGATAAGATTAAGCTACGTTAATAATAATCCTTGCGTTTGATAAGGCGCTTTCCACATCTTATCGACAAGTTGAAGCACTTCACAGAATAAACTGTAAAGTGAGTTGACTGTATATTTGTGGGCGAAACGCAGCAGCAATTGCGCACAGCATTGTCCCACAAACAATCGTTAAGTTTCAGGACAGCGATTTCATTGGGTTTAGTATTTGAAAGGGTTCAGTGGGTGGAATGTATTCCTGCAGAGTGGAAAAAAAATCCCTTAAGTGGTTGCTCTTGTGCCATATCAATTGCAGAGTTTTAATGGTTGATATTTATGACAGTGTCATTAGTTTTGTGGAGTTTGGTCACTCAATCCACGACTAATTCTGGGACACTCTGTGCACAATTGGCTGCCGCGTTTCACCCACCAATTACAGTGTATTCTCTGAAGTGCTTTGGGATGTCCAGAAGATGTAAAAAGCACTCTTATCAAAATGCTAGAATTATTATTATTTATTATGTTGTAGGCTTGTGTGTGTGCTATTTTTTAGGATTTAACAAAAGGTGCCTTGATTAAACTTCCGACTATTAATGGTGGTAACATGGTGGGTTTAAGTGAAGTTTTAAATGGAATAAAAGGACATTAAGCCTTCCTTCCCATCTACCCATCTCCCATTATTCTCCCATTACAACCATTATTAGGGTTGTAGACCCAAAATGTTGACTCACTTTCCTTTCTCCATGGATGCTGCCTGACCTGCTGAGTTTCCCCAGCACCTTCTGTTTTTGTTTCAGATTCCCAGCATCTGTAGTATTTTGTGTTGTTCCTATTATTTTCTCGCTGTGTCTGTATGTATGTCAACTTGCCATGTTCGTATAAATAGAAACACTCCACTTTTATCTATCTATTAAGAAGTCTGCAATGCCTCAGGTTTGCTCTATGACTGTGGCAGCCACCTAATGTGTGACATTCACATCAGCCACTGAACAAGCCAATGGGTGGCACCATATACGGGTTTGCTTCAAGCTGCAATCTGACAGTGGAACTCGTCAAATAAAATCCATTATGTTGCAAATGCCAACACCACCACGAAGTAGACAAAACCTGGCTGAATACAACCCGGATGACCACTTGCAATAGTCCTGTATCTTAGAGGTTAAGGCACTCTGTAATAATAATCCTTGCATTTGATATGGTGTTTTTCGCGTCTTCTAGACATCTCAAAGTGCTTCTCAGAATATGATGTAAAGTGAATTTTGTGGGCGAAATGCGGCAGCCAAATGTGCACAGCAGTGTCCCACAAACAGTCGTGGATTGACTGACCAATTTTTTACAATTTTTTTTTGGGGGGGATTATTATCAGGTGTGTGGAGTACGGAAACTTGCCCAAGGTTTCTCTGTGTCTGGAATCGAATCCAGGTCTCTCGCTTGCAAGGCAAGTGCTCTTAAGCACTGAGCTACAAGATTCCCCTCCCAAGCAATTGGTGTATCGCTTTTTCAGGGTCGATAATTCCTTTGTACACTAAAAGCCCGTTTATCCGGCACCCTCGGGACCTGGCCAATGCCGGTTAAAGAGCACGTCGGATATTCGGCCTAAAATGCAAAAAAAATTAACAATTATTTTAAAAATGCATTTTTCTAGATAAATTCTGGTTAATTGGATGCAGACTTTTTTTGATGTGTCAGTAAAATGGACATTACGGTTAATCGGGTCACGGATAAATGGACTTTTACTGTATATAAAAATAATAATTTGGTCACCATATATGGGATTGCTTCCAGCTGCTATCTGACAGTGGAACTCGTCAAATAAAATCCATTATGTTGCAAATGCAAACACCACCACAAAGTAGAGAGAACCTGGCTGAATTCAACCCAGGTGAATTCAAAACCCGGATGACCGCTTGCAATAGTCCTGTAGCTTAGTGGTTAATGCACTCTATAATAATAATAATCCTTGCATTTAATATAGCGCTTTTCATGTCTCCTAGACGTTTCAAACCGCTTCACAGAATATGATGTAAAGTGAATTGACTGTACATTTTGTGGGCAAAACGGGGCAGTCAAAAGCACAAAGCAGTGTCCCACAAACAGTCGGCTCTGTTCAAAAAGTGAAGGGAGTTTCCCTCTCCCAGTGTAGGGAGGTTTAAGTTTGTGACCTTGCGGTGAAGTAAGGACTGACACAAATGTTGTACGATTAATATGCATATTTATTAATTCAGATTAATAATAGCTATGAGTAATTAAAAGTGTACATCATAACAATGCTTACGTATCGACGCATTTTTCACAATGATTTAAGTTGACCAAAACAAATGCTGCGGGTGAGATATAGTAGCAAGGTCACATTTAATCCAAATGTAAGTCCATCAAAAGGTATGCAAGTATTGTTGCATAGTTTCCAATTCCATATCCAAAGGTATCCAGGTATTATTGTGTCGTTCCCAGTTCAATATCCAAACACCACTGAACGTATGTTCAAGTGGACGGCTAAAGTGTTCAAGTCACGGCTAAAGACCTTTTCTTTTCGACCGCACTTTTGATCACCTTTTTCCCCCTCCCACTGGCTCAGCCCCAGGATCCATTATTGGGAAGCGTTCTGAGACGCCGTCCAGCGTGGAGGGCGCTATATAAATTCCAGTTGTTGTTGTCTAGAGTTGCTCCACTCATAGTCTTGATCTTCCCTTTCCTCTGAAGCTGGAACACGGTTTGCGACTCACAAGTTCTAATTTCTTCCTTTCTCCCAGTTCTTTCACGAATGGATCTCTCTTTTTCCAATTCATTAGGTGACCTTTCACCCATTGTCCTTTGCAAGATGGTTCCTCTGCAAAAACAAATGCAAATGCACAGCTGCAACTGCAGACCATTTCTCCATGAGAAAATTACTGATAAGGACTGAAAACAGTTTGTTTTTTTATAAACAGTCTTTTGTTTCTTCTGCAAAGCTAGTCACAACCAGCTCCTATCATGTGCAATTAATTACATATGTCTAAATACATGTACAGTGTATTACTAATATAATTTGGGATGTTATTTAACACTTTAAGTACAGAATCGTATACCAGCTAAAAATTGTTCATTCACATCACAGCTGTTTGTGAGACAACACTGTGCACCAATTGTCTGCTGTGTTCACCTACAAAATGCACTTTATAGCATTTCCTGTTGAACGCTTTCACATATCCATCTTACATTAAAGCAATTGGAAAGATCCATGCTGTGAGTAACCAATTGTATCTGGGGTATTGTTGGCCAGGACACCAGTGGGGAGAGAGAGAAACTCCTTTCTCTTTTCCAGTAGAACCACAGGATTTTTAACATCCACCCGAACAGACAGATGGGATCTCAGTTTAACGTCTCATCCGAAGGATGGCACCTCCAATAATGCACTGAACTGTGTCAGCTTGGACGATATGAATTGCAAGTCCTAACAGTAACATTAGAATGTTTGGTTGGCACAATCTGAGCTCAGGTTACCGTGTTCTGTACATAAAGGTTTTTTTTCCCTACATTTCAGGCCTACGGTGATGGCTACGGAGCCACATATGAAGAGCATGGTTATGACACCTATGAAAACAACTACAGTAACCAAGGACAGAGGTAAGAATTCATTACCACGACGGCCACACAAGCCAAGATTGAGATGGCATTTAAAATTGTCATTACAGTCGTCCCAATTCAAGCAGAGCGACACTTTGCTGATCACAACTTTGTTAAGAAAGAGAAAAAGACAATATCAGCACAGAATCGAGCCGTGCTGAATGGCCTCACTCTAATTCTAAGATGATGTTTAGTGTTGTCCTGGATTCCCCTACGAGAGGATATAGTTTCTCTGTAGCTACCCTCTCAAACCCCTTTATTATTCTAAACATATCAATCATAACAAATGAAATGTGACAATGATCACGTTGAACTTGTCACGAAACGTCAGAATGCAAATCCATGATGATCCCTTTTAGATCATCCTCCACCACAGCACAGTGCTTTAGTCAAATGATCTATTCAGTAGTAAGTGCAATTATATAGCATCCTTCACGTGAAGCAGTGTCTCAGAGCACTTATCAGCCTGATGCCAGGCTGGGAAAAATGGGGAGGTGACCATAAAACCAAACCAGGTTTGCTCACAGCTCAACCTCCACAAGCCCCTCCTCCAAACCCTCCTCAAGCCCCTCCAGTCTGGTGTTCACCCTGACTGCCCACAGCACGCCAATTATCAAGGTCACAAATGACATCCTCTCTCTCTCCCTCTGCCCCCTGTCCTCCTGGACCTCTCCATCGCGTTCAGCACAATTGACCATCCTCATCCGCCACCTATCCTCCCTCATCCACCAGTGGATGACCGCATTTGTACGGCTTGAGTCCTACCTAACAAACTGCCTTCACATCATCTCCTTAAACAGTTTCTCCTTCCACTCTTGCCCAGTCATCTGTGGTGCACCCCAGGGTTCCATCCTTGGTCCCTTCCTCTTCCTCATCAATATGCTCCCTCTTGGCAATGTTATACACAGACATAGGTAAAATTTCACAACCACGTGGACGGCACCCAAATCAGCTGTGACTCCAGGTCCGCTGATGTTCTCTCGATTTATCTGGCGGACACCAGAGCCTGGATGAGCAAAAAAACATCCTCAGAGAACTTTCCTCACAAGCGAGAGGTTCCATGTTTGCTTCTCAGGCACAGCGAAACATAGACAAGTTTCCTTACTCCACACTCCTCTTTACGGAGCAGTAAAAAAGAACCCAGTTCTTGGTCGATTGGCGTATCGCTTTGCCGGGTTTAAAAATTTCTACCCCCACCAACACCATGGCAGTAAATAAATAATCATTTAAAAAAATGTGGCCACTCAGTCCACAACTGATTGCAATTGTGTTCTGCGTTTTGTCCACAAAATACTCAGTTTACTATGCAGTAAATTCTGTGAAGCGCTCTTGCGACATCTCAACGATGTGATGAGGTATATCAAATGCAAAGATTGTTATTAAGAGCATCTTGTATTTACCCCAGACCTACAACCTCCTGCTCATCAAAATTGAACAGAGGCGGTTGGCATACAGTGCTTATGTCAGATTGTGTGTATAACCTTCTGAGTAGGCTCCTCAAACAAGCTACTTTGCTCTGAAAGAACATGTGGAGACATGAAAGGCAATCTCCTTTGTATGTGTCCAAACAGCAGCAAGTTATCATGCTTAACAGCAGCATAACTATCATAATGAAAGTTGTCCTTTTTATTCAGGGGAAAGAAAGCTCTCATTGCTATCGGCTAAACCGTCATGACTGAACATCTGAAATCTCTTGTCAGAGAGAGTAAAAAAACAAGTCTTCATATCCCTGTTTATTTATCAACCTCTAATAGCGTGTCTTAAAATCTACTTACCTTACACACTGCAATTACAGACAAAGCTAGTTGTGGCAGCACTTCATAGCCATTGTATGACTCTTTTAGAAGGCGCCTTTAATCAAGTGCCTGTTTCTGATTAATTAAAAATGGACGATCCCCCTCACCTTCTCTAAGTCATTTTCTTTTCTCTCCTGTCTGTTCTTGTTAAACACCTTTGGCTGCAGTGTTTCTCTTTGTCCATCCACACGTTTTTGTCTGCAATCCATATCACCTTGAGCCGTTCTGTTTCATGTCGACTAAAGCTTTCCCTTTGGAAACAAGGTCAAAATGTAGCTTTGGGCTTGTATTATGCTCCTGATTTGTTCACTGATGTTTGAGTGCATTTCTGCAAAGTCAGTTAGCTGAGGAAAGATTGCAGCACTCTGGTATTTAACACAAAAGGAATTTGCTACAATACCCAGCTACCTTCCCACTAGCAGTCAAGGAAGGACGTTTGCTCTGTACCTCCTTGATCGCTGTTGTGTCATTTTGGGCAAGGAGTCATCCCATTCAGCTCCTGTTAACCCTGCAGTCAAAGCTCAAATGGGTAGGGTGGTCCGAGTTGAATAAGCAGCAGGAAAGCTTGGCCAGACAGTGATATCAATGGCAAGCTATGTGGATTTGGCTGGTTAGACTCCAGCAGTTACCCCAACATACACTCTGGGACACCTAAGCTTTGTTTTTTGCCAACCTGTGCCTAATACTTTCCGGAATTAGGTAAATTGGGTGCATCTTTCCAGGGGGAGAGAGATAGAGAGAGAGCACATTCCATCCCAACAATCTATCTCTGGGGTTTCCATGTGTAGGTGGGAGGCATGGAAATCTCATCTGGGTTTGGAGACTCTTACTACAACAACAACAACAACAAGTTTGATTTATATAGCTCCCTCCACGCCGGACGGCATCTCAGAGCGCTTTCAGAGCATCTCAGAGTATCAGAGCGGATCCCGGGACCTAGCCAGGGGCAGGGGCAGAAAGGTGACTAAAAGCACAGTCGAAGAGAAAGGTCTTCAGCCTGAAACTGGGAAGAGAGGGGGCGAGGTGAAGGGAGTGAGGAAGTTCCAGAGCCTCGGGGCTTAGTGGCTGAAGGCACGGCCGCCAAGGGTGGAGCGGAGGATTCGGGGGACATGGAGGAGGCCAGACCCAGTGGAGCGATCAAAGAGATAGGGGAGATCTGAGAGATAGGGGGGTGCAGAGAAGTGGAGGGATTTGAAAACAAGGGTGAGGATCTTGAAGTCGATCCTCTCTGGGATAGGGAGCCAGTGAAGTCTGGCAAGGACTGGGGTAATGGGGGAGCGAAGCTTGGAGCGTGTGAGTATGCAAGCGGCAGAGTTTTGGATGAGTTGGATTTTGTGGATTGTGGTGGAGGGGAGACCGGAGAGGAGGGCGTTGCATTAGTCCAGCCGAGAGGTGACAAAAGCATGGACCAAGGTTTCAGCGGCTTTTGGGGTGAGGTATTGCTGGAGACGGGTGATCCGTCGGAGGTGGTAGAAGGCATTGCTGGTAATGGACTGGATGTGGGGGAGGAAGGACACAACGGGTCGAACCTGACGCCTAGGTTGCGCATAGGTTCGGAGAGTTTTAGGGGCAGGCGGGGAAGATGGAAAAGGTGAGAGCTATGTGAATGGAGACATTGACGAGAACAAAGGAGTATGGCCTCAGTCTTGTCGACATTCAGATGCAAGAAATTTGCGCTCATCCAACGCCTGATGTCTGAAAGGCAGGCTGACAGAACATCAGGGGACTGGGGATCGCAAAGTGAAGTGGAGAAATAGAGCTGAGTGTCATCCGCATACATGTGGAAGTGTGCCCCATGTCTGCGGATGACATCCCCAAGAGGGAGCGTATAGATGAGGAAAAGGAGGGGGCCAAGGATGGATCCCTGGGGTATCCCACAGGTAACTGGGTAAGAGCGGGAGGAAAAACCGTTTGTGGAGATGTACTGCTGGCCGTTTGTGAGGTAAGACTCGAACCAGGCGAGTGCGGTCCCACTGAGGTGGTTGACGGAGGACAGGCGGTGGAGGAGGATGGCGTGGTCGACTGTGTCGAACGCAGTGGAGAGGTCCAGGACGATAAGGAGGCAGAGGGAGCCCTGGTCGCAGATAGAGAGGATGTCGTTTGTGACTTTCACAAGCACAGTCTCTGTACTGTGGGCAGGGCGGAAACCAGACTGGAGGGGTTCGAAGTGGGAGGAGAGGTGGGCGCGGAGTTGGTTTGCAACAATGTGTTCCAGTGTTTTTGAAAGGAAGGGCAGGTTAGAAATAGGGCGATAGTGGCTAGAGTTTGAGGGATCGAGAGAGGGTTTTTTAAGGAGTGGGGTGATGACAGCAGTTTTGAGGGGGGCAGGGAGTGATCCGGTGGAGAGGGACTGGCTGATGATATCCGCCCATGGAAAAGTCTCTCTTAAGCAACGGTGATGGGTTTTCTCATTTATCAGACACACGGCTGAGCAAAAAAAGAATGGGTGATAGAGCTTCAAGTAAAATGGTTTTGAGAATTCACTGGCTCAACGAAAATTGCTCTTAAAGACTTTCTCACTTGGGTTATACCCTGTCCTGTTTGAAGGGAGGTAGGTCTCTGTTTATTGTGCGTTGCTCTGCTGGGGGGAGAAAACGACAGGGGTGGGGGGAGATTCCATTTTTTGTCAGTTTGCAATTTGTGTATTGTCGTGAGTCCAAGGACTCGATTTGCTCTTGCAGCAAAATGCTTCCGATGATAAACTAAAAAAAACGATTGCTCGGAATCCTGAAGATGAATACATTTTCAGAACATTTCAGACAAGGTCACGCATCAGTTCTGCGCTGACCATTTTTGGATGCAACTGAGTTTGTGTGTTAAAGAGAGAGTGCAAGCAGGACGGACGTTAACGAAGTGTGTCAGCGATGGATGGCGAGCAAACTTTACTGCACGTTAGCCAGAGTAAAGGTGAGTCGTCTGTCGCAGAGAGATTGAGGAATGTGCGCAACACTGTGCAAATATTGTGTGCTTGGGAGTTGTTGTACATAATTTGGATTGAGTATCGCCATCTGCTTCACGCCATCGGGCTGAGAGCAGAGGTGCTTATGATCAGCCATTCGTGGCGTTAACAGATGCTGCGAAAAGTAAGTGTGCCGAGGAAATAGGGTAAGGATGGTGGGGGGGGTTTGTACATTTTAAATGGGTTGACAAGACCTCGTAAGGTACCTGGGGTTTTATGTGCTGGGCCAGCAGTACAACCATGTCATTCAAGCAATTCATTTGCCGGTCCGTTAAAGCCAACCGAGTTTTGTTCCCTGTAGATTTCTGCTGCTGTTATGCTATATATTAACATTTTACAGCAGGTTCAATGAAGTGCTTGATAGATACGACATTTGATATAGAATCTTATAATAACAATAATAATCCTTGCATTCGATATAGCGCTTTTTACCTCTTTTTAGACGCCTCAAACAGCTTCACAGAGTATATTGTAAAGTGAAATGACTGTATATTTTATGAGCCGAAATGCAGCAGCCAATTGCACATAGCAGTGTACCACAAACAGTCAAGGAATAAGTGACTAATTTATTATTTTTTTGAAGGCATGATTTCCCCTGGAAAAGCGGTTGACTAACAATTGGGTTCCAATTCACTGTCACTGCTAGGTAAACACAGAGGTGTGGAGTAAGGTAACTCACCTAATGTTTTGTCCTACCGGGAACCGAATCCAGGTACTCTTGCTTGCAACAGAAGTGTTCTAGTCAATATACTTCATTATTCCATAATAGGGCTCCACTAAACATACATTCTCCCTGTGTGAAGTCTATCACTTCTATGTAAAAATCCCGAAAGAAAAGGTTGGTAATTCAATCCATGGCTGTTTGAGAGACACTGCTGTGCACAATTGGCTGATGCAATTTGCCCACAAAGAAGTTGCATTTGAAGCACTCTGAGACGCCATCTGGCGTGGAGAGCGCTATATAAATCAAAGTTGTTGTTGTTATACAGTCAATTCACTTTATAGAATAATCAGTGAAACGCTTTGAGACGTCTTAACAACCTGATAAGGGGCTACATTAAATGCAAGGATTATTATATTATATATCAAATCCAAGTATTACTATTATTATTAATATTGACTCCAAAGGTCCAAACCCACAATTGTTTATCCACACAAAAGGAGATGTCAATCACAGGTGAACTGAATGCTTTGCAAGACATAGGAAGGATTCTATATAAAATTCTGAAAACAGATGAAGCCCATTTGGCCCCTGTTATTTATTCAAGAACCTGGAGAGTGTAGCTTGCATTGAGAAGTTGCATTTTTCTGTTGCTTTTATCATGGAAAAGCCTCAACGCTTTGTCTATGTAGACAAGCACAAATTGCCATGAGCAATTTATGTGGAGGATTATTGGCCCACATTCTCCCTTGATTGCTGTAAGTGGAGAATCCAAGTGTTAATTCTGATTAACCGATATTAGCCTTGAGAATTGCGGTTCACTTGCACTGTACTATTAAACGTTGCTATCTCCCTCCCCATATGAGGAATCGGCTATCTCAAGTGTTGGGTCAAATCCCTTTGATGCCATACTCATTAAGAACGATGGTTATTAGCTCAAGAGCAGCATTTTCTCTCTGCAGTGGATCATTTGAGGGCTTGCAGAAATCTTCCGCTGCTAAGCCATTTAATGAAAAATAGAAGCTTGTTATCCAGAAAGCTGTTATCCTTTGAGAAAGCTAATCTGAAGTATCCTCAACAGTGGCTCTCAATAGAACCTTTGTGCTTTTACAACAACAACAACATATTAGCTGGTTAGATTCCAGCAGTTACCCCCAGCGCACACTCTGGGCTCCCCTAAGCCTTGACTCTTGCCAACCTGTGTCTAACGCTCTCCTAACCTGTGTTTAATGCTAGTTGGTAGTTCTCTCAAAGAGCCTGCACAGGCAAAATGGGCCAAATGGCCTCTTTATGTACTGTAAGATTCTATGATAGGATTCGCATTCTACTCCAGACACAGGTGTGTCTGGGAGCAAATCTAATCCAACTCACATCCCTCTAGCCCATTTTTGTTTTTGAAAATTTGACACTTTTAAAAATTGCATTTGTATAAAATTTATGATTAATAATAATCCCTGCATCTGATATATGATGTTTGAGATGTCTCAACGACCATGATAAGGCCTTATCTCAAAGCATTTCACAGAAAATACTGTAAAGTGAATAAATTGACTGTATATTCAGTGGGCGAAACTTGATAGCCAATTGTGGTAGCCACAGAGTCGTGAACTGAGTGGCCAAATTATTATTATTATTTTTATTTATTTATTTGAAGGGATTATTCCCCCTGTTAGTGATTCATCAATCAATTTACAACCAGGTTCTCTTCCCCTCCACCCCACCCCCACCTCCCCCCAACAGAAATCAAACCCAGGTTCTCTTGCTTGTGAGGTGAGTGCGCCAACTAATCACAGGACTCTGGTTTGTATGGTGGACGACTATCCTGAGCAATGGTTCTTGCTAGAAATGTCAGCAACCTCATTAACACTTAATCATATTAAAAAATCATTGAGAGATTACAGCACAGATGAAAGCCATTCAACCAACTGTCTGTGTCAGTGCCATCTACTTTAATCCTGTCTCCTCTCTTTTCCCATACTGTTTAATACAGTGCAACCATTATAATGCACTTTTTAAAGACGAAGTTGGGTATAACACTGTTGCAGTGGCAATCACCTCAGATACGTGCAGCTGCTCGCTGGCCCAAATCTCAGGTATTTTAGCTTCTTGTGCAGAGCAAAATCGAGCTCAGGGTTGTCAGGCAGCTGCTGATCTTGTATTCCGTTAAATAAGGAGTCACCACTCTTGTTTTTTTTTGGAATTTAATATAAAAAGTATCAGCTACCCCCAAAATAGGAAGAGCATATCGTTTCTGAAACTAGGAGCTTTTAAAGTCAACACCATATATTCTAATAATAACCCTTGTATTTTTCATAGTTCCATAAAGTCATCAAGGCATCTCAAAGTGCTTCGCAGAGTATACTATAAAGAAAATTGATTGTATATTTTGTGGGTGAAACGCGGCAGTCAATTACGCACAACAACAAAATATAACAAAATTGCACTTATATGGCGCCTTTCACATCGGGAGGAAGGTTCTCCATATTAAAAAAATTAAACTTCCATATAGTAGGAGAGGTTAATTTCTGAAGCATCACAAATTATATACAGAAAATTCCTCACTGGAGTTATTTACTCTAATCTCAATTCCCTGCTCTTTACCTTCCACTAGTTTTCCTCAAGCGTTCATCTAACTTCCCTTTAAATTCTGCTGTTCTGCTATGTGACTATTGCAATAGCCCTTTGTTGCTAAGGCACAAAATACAGTGAAATCACTTTACAATACAGTATATTCTATGAGGCACTTATCTTATCAACGTGATAAGGAGCTACATCAAATGCAAGGGTTATTATTATAAGGCATACTAGGTTCAAACGTTCCTCTGCACGTAAACAAAATGATCTGACCTCCTTTTCTTCTCAGAGATAAATCCTCATTTATGCCATTTCTCACTTATTGCTTTGTCCAGCCCACAGCTAAATGGTCTTTCCATCTCATTTAATCCCTCCCAAACTTCACCCTAGATTTCCATTTGCTTCACCATATTCCAGTCAATCACTGGAGCTCTAATCCCATCTCCCCTGCTTTCACCACGTATCCTTATTATTTTTCTTTGCTGTGGTATTTCTCCACACAAATTGCAGCACCGGGCGTTAGCAATTGCTGTGCAGTAAAAATAGAACTCCTTTCATACTTCGTCCAAATGGACTGTCTCTCAAAGATTGCAGAAGCGTTTTTTTTTGCCCATTTTGGAACCATTGCGCTCAGCTGAAAACGATACCAAGATTGCTTTGCAAATGTTACCGACAAAATTGAATTTTGTGCCAATGTCATCATTGAGAGCCACAAACTCCTGAAATTTGCTATACAGTGCCAGGCAATATAATTACATCCAGCAGTTGCACAGCTGTTTTGTGTTTCGGTCCTGTCCTATTGGTGGTAACTATGTGAAAATACAGTTTCTCGCTTTGCTATGGTAGAATAATGGTTAGAGCACTTGTCTCGCAAGCGAGAGAACCTGAGTTTGATTCCCGGACGGGACAAAACATTAGTCAACTCTCCTTACTCCACACGTCTCTATTTACCTAGCGGTAAGTAGGAACCCTGTTGTTAGTCGATTGGCGGATCGCTTTCCAGGAGTAATAATAATCCTTCCCAAAAATAAATAAGTTATGGCCTCAGTATTGTTTCTTACTCAGTCATTTGGGCAAACGTTCTGAATGCTGTGTTTGGTAGCACGTACAGTATAGATTGTCAGACATCAGCCCGGGGCACAGCTGCTCAGGGAGCCACATTTTCCACCAATGTCAGGTTTTCCAAAAGTGCTGGGGTAATGGAGTGTTCACTTGTGGCTGCTTATCTACAAGCTGAAAGGCTGCTTCACAGATGGTGCAGGCTGTTATGCTATTGGGAATCCTAATAAAGGGGGAGAAATTTCACTCGCAGTCAACACAAGGTGAATTCTCTGCATCGAGCACATTTCCAGCTCTATCCTGCAGTCCAGCCCACCTGCCAAAGAATAGATTTGGCCTCCCAAGTTATCCAGACCCAACTTGACAAATTTTACATTAGGAATCTGCATCTCCTCTCTCATCTACATAATGAGCCCTGGCAGCTCTTTTCAAAGGTTCTTCGTGAGACAACCTCAATTCCACCTATACAAACAGGTGCTAGCTTAGTTCAATTGGCAGCACCCTTGCCTCTGGGGCAAGTGGCTATGGGTTCACATTAGAATCATAGAATCGTACAACACAGAAGGAGACCATTTGGCCCATCATGTCTGTGCTGTCTCTTTGAAACAAATATGTTTCCACCATCCTTTCAGGCAGTGCATTCCAGATGGCAACAACTTTTTTTAAAAAAAAAACATTCTTCTTGTCTCCCCTCTAGTCCTTTTGCCAATTATCTTAAACCTGTGTGCTCCGGGCACTGAACTACCCACCAAACAGTTTCTTCCTATCTGCTTTATCACAATTTTGAACACCTCTATTAAATCTCCCCTCAACCTTCTCTGCTTTAAGAAAACCAATCCCAACTTCTCTAATCTCTCCGCATTGGGTCTTGTTGAGCAAACAATTCCAATGCAACACTGGGAGGAGTGCTTTATTGTCAGGTGACATTCCTGAGACAAGACTTCAAACTGAGGATTCATCTACCTGAAGAACAAGTGCATGTTATTGCCTTTTTACCCTTATTTGAGAAGAGTGAGGAGGGAGTTTTTCTTGCCACCAATTTCCTAGCTAATAATCCTCCAGGGCATTCACCTGTTTGTGGGATCCTGCTGTGGGTAAAATTGAATTTTTTTTTCCCTATAAATCAGTCATTGCACTTGACTGTAATTACTGTAAAGTACTTTGAGGCATTTTGGCATCACATGCCATGAAAGTGCACATTCTTTTTGTTCCCACATTCCTGATTAGCCAAGAAATCATCCTAGCTAATCTTACATACTTAGGAACTCGGGGAAATAGCACTTTCACTCACCACACTTGAATAACACAATTATTTTAGAAACTTCTTTTGAACCTAAAACCGTTGAACCGTTTCGCCCACAAATACAGTCGGTTTTCCTGCTATCCTTGCCCCTACCCCGACCCCTCCCCTCCCTTTGCCATCTTTCCCCCCTTTCTTCCTTAATCCCACTTCCACGACTGTTTGTGGGACACTGCTGTGTGTAATTTGGCTCCCGCATTTCTCCCACAAATATACAGCCAATTTTCCTACTCGCCTTCATCCTGCCCCGACCTCTCCCCCACTGCTCTTGTCCCTACCTAACTATACAGCGCCTTGGGACGTCCTCTCGACATGAAAGGCGCTATATAAATGTAAGGATTGATTGGTTGATTGATTGATTGATTGAACCTAAAGTCAACAGCATAGTGGTGTGTGTCTTATACACCAAAAGATGGGAGAACAATTATAGAATGTTACAGTAGAGAAATGGGCTAATTTCCCCAAGAACTACTCTGTTTTGTTCTCCACATGAGCAACCTCAAGATGTCAGACAGTCAGTGATTTAGACCCGAGCTAGGGATTGGGATCCGTAAGGAGGGTAGTAGTAGGAAGGTGACCAAAAGCGCGGTTGAAAAGGAAGGTCTTGCGATAAGCCTTAACAGAGGCAAGGGAGGGAATGAGGCAAAGGGACTGTGAGATAGAGTGCCAGAGGGTGGGGCAGAAAGGCTGAGGGCCCGACTGCTGTTGGTGGGGCAGGCCAGGTGGAGGAAGTGGAGCAGGCTGTAGCCAGCTGAGGGGACAGGTGGAGTGGAGGTTGATGTGGAAGAAGCAGAGAGATTTCTTCGGTAGAAGATGCAGCAACTAAAGTGGCTAGTTCCAACCATTAAGCTAGTGGCCACAGCCATTTGCATTTCATTGTCAGAGGATATGATGCTGAATTGCTTTAATGTCATGTCCATGGTATGAAATCCATCTGTGCAAATTATAGATTAATTTAACGGCAGGGTGGAATAAAATGTTACCTGGTTCCATTTTCGACTGCTTTTGAAATACTCCCCATTGCATCATTGATAAACATCTGTTATCTGAATAACAATATACCGAGCATCAAGGCACTACTTAGCACAGGAACAGAGTAAAGAACCTTGGCCTATTAATATCTTCTAAGGTGCATTCAATGGAATAACCAATCTTCCTACCAGATTGCTGGAGTAGGTAGGGGCTTATAAAAAGGAATGGGCTATAACAGATGAGTGCTTCAGAGTACTGTGTTTTCCATAAATCTTCAACCCAGGTCAAATGGTTGGCTCAGTGAGAACTTATTCTTCATTCTCCTTAGTTAGTTTTACTGTAAACCACAAGATTCCTGGCGTGCTATGGAAGCAAGGCATTCCCATTTGGTTTCCTGTAATTTTTCCTGGGAAGAAGAGACAGGATTATTGTAATAATAATCCTTGCATTTGCTAGAACATTTTTATCACATCATCAGGCTGTTTCAAATTGCCTCACAGGATTTACTGTAAGGTACTGTGTGCATTTTGGTGACCAACACAGTGGCCAAGTTGAGCACAGCAGTGATCCTCAAACAGCCATGAAGTAAGTGATCATTTTTATCTGAGAGATTGTTGGACAGGACACCTAGTATCAACCAGATTACAGATAATTGAAAGATTACATGATTACTCATTGTAGCACGCCTGGGTGTATTAAGGGATATGAAGAAGAACAACAGTAATAATACAATAAAAGTACATTTGTACAGCGCCTTTCACATCAGGAGGGCGTCTCAAGGCACCGAACAGTCTGGGGTCAGGACCTGAGATTCTGGGGAGGTGGTGGAGGTTGGGAGGCGGTGGTAGGGTTGGGATATGGGAGGACACAGACGTAGGAGGACAGCTGAAGTCAAGGAAGAAGCAAGGAAATGCGATTAAAAGATCTTCAATAATTTAATAAAATGACATAACAGTCTCAACAGTCTGAATGGGCTCCCTGATTTTCTCGCCTCACAGAAGTATTGTACATAGACTGTCACACCATGTTACAGTTTAATCAAAATCTGGAGACTTTATTTGACACACCTAAAGGTCTCTACTGCAATAAAAGTAAATGAGTTATTCCCCCATTGTATGTTCTAAAACTGTGTTGTAATTCAAGATGGTTAACTAGCAATTCCAGGATTAATTTAACATATGATGACATTATCAGACAGGTTAGTAGATAGGTTAGAGGAATTTTTTCTGCCCACATGGAATGTGCTACCACAACCACATGTTGAAACAGAATTTCTAATAGCTTCTTAAGGGGATGAGACAGATGTTTAAGAAAGAAAACTAGAGAACATGGCAAGGACAAGACAATGGGACTTTTCATGATACGTTCAGAGTGCCAAGAAGGCCAATGCACTGATTGACCTTTGACACCTGTGTGTGTGTGTGTGTGTTACAGTTGTAGGAACATCAGTTGCAATGACTCTAAACCATTTGCACCTTTATAGTACGTTGAATGTCTCAGAACATTTTGTAGGGATAATGGGATGGATCACTGAGCAGGAAAGGGAGGAAGGAAGAGCTGGAGATTTCTGAGGCTTTTAAGCGGATGTTTGTGGCCTTGAGAGAACATGTAAGGTGATGGAAAAGTTTGAGAGACAGCATGGGGGCTGAAAGCTCGGTCACTTTCCGCCAATAATAATAACCCTTGCATTTGATATAGCTCTTTTCACGTCTTCTAGACGACTCAAGGTGCTTCACAGAATATACTGTAAAGTGTTCTGTAAAGACTGTATATAAGTGGACGAAACGCAGCAGCCAATTGCGCACAGCATGACCCACAACCAGTCGTGAATTGAAATGACCAATTTATTATTTTTTGAGGGATTATTAGGCGTGTGGAGTAAGGACTAACAACCAGGTTCTTATTTACTGCTAGGTAAACAGGCGTGTGGAGTGAAGAAACTTGCCTAAGATTTTGTACTGCCCGGGAATCGAACGCAGGTCCTCCCACTTGTGAGGCGAGTGCTCTAAACTATTGTTGTATGCTACTGGACTCCACACAATAGGGTTTAGGTTATCTGGTCTCTGGAATACATCAATAAGATCCCTCACAGGTCTTCTATTCCTGGGTTTCAAACTTACCATGCTCCATAACCTCTCATATTAAGTCAGGCACCTAACACCAGGTGCCAGTCCAGTGGCACAATTTTATATCTCAATGTGAGAGGATATGGTACTTAATAGTCTAAAGTGTGGAGTCCTGTAGCTCAGTGGTCCTATAGCTCAGTACAACAACAACCACAAATTACACTTGTATAGCGCCTTTCACGTCGGGAGGATGTCCCAAGACGCTGAAACAGCACTTGCCTTACAAGCGTGAGACCTGTGTTCGAATCCAAGGCAGGTCAGAGGGAAACCTTGGGCAAGTTTCCTTACTCCACACATCTAATAATAATCCCTCAATAAAAAACCACCACAATAATAAAATTGGTCATTTCAATCCACGACTGTTTGTGGGACTCTGCTATGCACAATTGGCTGCCACGTTTCGCCCACAAATATACAGTCAATTCACTTTACAGTATATTCTGTGAAGTGCTGTGAGACGTCTAGAAGACCTGAAAAGCACTATATCAAATGCAAGGATTATTATTATTTTGAACAGAAATGAAAGACTATAAGCCACACTATTAATATGTTTTAAACCAGAAAATGGGATTTGACAGAATAGAAAACGACAAACAATGGAGCCAGGTTCTAGAAGGGCAGGTTAGTGGTCAGGGAGTCATCCCACGCAGCTCCTGTTAACCCTGAAAGCCAAAGCCCTAACTGATAGAGTGGTCTTAGCTGGACAATTTGAATAATAATAATAATCCTTGCATTTGATATAATGCCTTATCAGTGAATGTATATTTTGTTGGTAAGGCCCAGCAGCCAATTGCGCACAGCAGTGTCCCACAAATAGTCGTGGATTGACTGCCCACATTACTATTATTTGATTTTTTGCAGAGGTTAGATTTCCAGCAGTTTTTTTCTTTTTAGAGGACTCCGTATAGAAAGAGTGCTTTCTGGGGGGTAATAATCCCTCCCAAAAAAATTGGTCACTCAATCCATGACTCTGTGGTTCACTGCTGTGCGCAATTAACTGCTATGTTTTGGTTGAACATTGACTACACTTTACAGTATATTCCGTGAAGGGCTTTGAGACATCTCAATGACATGATAAGATATTATGTCAAAAGCAAGGATTATTATCAGTGTCCCTTATATTATTTGAAATCAGCAAAACCTAATCTAGGATAGGATCAACATTCTAGAAAGGATTCAAGATGAGAAGATAGATGCTAAAGACATGGTTCGGGTGTACGTTACACAGAGAGTAGTGAATGTGTAAGATACATAATCCATGGAAGTGGTGGATACAGATTCTGTCAGCCTTTTCCCTCCAAACTTGAAACCTGCCTTAATATTATTCATTTGTGGCTATGCGACCGTGCCTTTTATTCCCCCCCGAATTCTTCGACCTCCCCTACGTGTTTCACCCCTTCCCAAACACTCCCCTCCCAGCTCGGGTCACACGCCTCCTGTGCAGCGCCTTGGGACGTCCTCCCGACGTGAAAGGCGCTTTATAAGTTTAAGTTGTTATTGTTGTTGTTGGGTAGCGTCTCTCCCGGTTGCCCCAGCAATACACACGCAGTTTTTAGCATGCCTCAGTTAAGCAGTGCAGTGCAGCCCCTCCCATATGGGAGGAACTTAAGCGGCTGGATGCTTCATGGCTTCAATAATAGTAAGTCGGGGACTGTCTGTATTTTATTGTTTATTGTTGTATTTACTAATATTTTAATATTTTATTGTATTTAAAGTTGTGTGGCCTTCAATAGCAGTTATATCTACCTTAGGCCTTCGCTAGTACAGGTTGAGCGTTCTGAATTCAGGCGTCCGTAGCCGAGCCCAGGTTCGGGTATTTCCGGACTTCGGAAAGCCAGAAGCGTGTCCGGAAATGCCTGGGCCCAGGTTGCGATATTTCAGTGCAGTGACTGTGAAGATCTGGCCTGGAGCAGGTAGGATTGGCGTTTTTATTCTTGCAATTTTTGTCACATTCCGGAACTCCGGATTTTGGCTGCTCAACCTGTAAATTGAAAATGTTAGTGCTCGGAACCACTAGGAACTAAACTGATTTTAGCGGGAAGGATCGAGTCGGGGTGGCGTTTTTGGATGCAGCCAAATATGGTGATACAGTTGAACTCTCACTTAATGAAATTTTCGCTTAACGAAGGGTTTTAGAGTCCCTAACCCCTTTGTTAAGTGGGGTCTACCTGTATATATGTATGTTAAACTTGCTGTATGCCTTGGAGTCGTCATGTCATAAGGAAAAGTAATAAGAATAATTGTTTTGGGGCTGAAGGTATATAGTTTGACGAAACGTGACATTACAGTGCTCCAATTTGTTTCATTTTGGCAGCCAATTACAGAGAAACAAATTGTGTACACAGTATTGCCAAAAGAGCTTGCAAATGTCTACTTGTACCTGACTCAACCTCCTGCAGTGAATTACACCTGGCAATAAACTGTGATTTGAAGTAGAGCATATAAAATAATTTGATGTTGCCCTTATTTTTCCCAACTCACCCCTGTCCACATTATACACAAGCATACTATGATGTTGATAATAATAATAATAATAATAATCCTGGCATTTGATATGACAAATGTAGCTCAGTGGTTAGAGCACTCGCCTCGCAAGCGAGAGACCTGAGTTCAATTCCAGGCAGGACGGGACAAAACCTTGGGCAAGTTTCCTTACTCCACACGCCTGATGATAATCCCTCAAAAATTTTTTTGAAAAATTGATCACTTCAATCCAGGACTGTTTATAGGACACTGCACTGTGCAATTGACTGCTGCATTTCACCCACATATATACGGTCAATTCACTTTACAGTATATTCTGTGAAGCACTTTGAGACATCTAGAAAACATGAAAAGCACTATATCAAATGCAAGGATTATTATTATTATGATGTCTTATCAAATTGTTAGGGCGTCTTAAAACACTTTGCAGAAAATACTGTAATGTGAACTGATTGCGCGACCAAAAAAATTTTGAATAAATTATTACCCCCAGAATGTGATCGGTCAATCAACTAAGAATCTGGTTCCTATTTACTGTTAGATAAACAGAGACGTATGAAGTAAGGAATGCTCCAACCAATTCGCTGCAGGACTCCACTAGCTCAAGATTGTCACTGGAAAAGTTAAGGGAGAGGCTAGAAGATTTCTCCTCACTCGGGAGAATTATTAGGACACGATGCCTATTGCAACTAATATCTTAATGATATTTAATGGGGATAGAACGGACAAATGGTATTTTTATAGCTCCCGAAGGGGTTAATACCAGCCAACACTGAATGAGCTGACCAGCTGCCCCTGTCCTGAAATGTCTATCATTTTGTCAATCTCTGCCATGACAGCCTTCTGAAGATCGAGAAGTTTATATTCAGTGCTGCATAAACTGCGTAAATTCAGCATGGACAACAAAAGTTTACATTTGTATAGCACGTTTCACGTTGGGAGCATGTCAAATTAATGCAAATTAATGCATTTGATATAGCGCCTTATCATGCCTTCAAGACAACAACAACAACAAAATTACATTTGTAGAGCGCCTTTCACGTCAGGCGGACATCCCAAGGTGTTAGTAAATAATAAGGCGCTAATAATAATAAGACATCCCAAAGCGCTTCACAGAATATACTGTAAAGTGAATTGACTGTATATTTTGTGGGCACCATTCAAGTGGGGAGGACCTTTCAATTTATTCACACACCTTATTAGAATGAGCTGGGGGAGGTGGGGGTATTTGTCTAATACAAATGGTTTGCACAACTCATATAATAGTCGCAATTTGCAGTTTTTATGGACACTGGGAAGCACTTAAGCATTTTTATTACAAATGTCCTCGCCAGGTTCTGTCATGCGTTGGGCTGCCGATAGTGGGAATATTTTTGTTCGTGTCAAGCTGGATAATAACAAACACATCTCTGTATCATCACACCCTTGGCATGCAGTAACTGTCAATTCACGTGATGCATTTAAAGCTTTAGTGGTGAACTGTTACTGATTCCAGATCTAGGCTTTCTGAACCTTTAACACGGGCTGTGAAAATTGGTTCTCTGGTTAAATATCTCACCAGCAATGGCTGATTGCTTTGTTCTGTGTTAAAATGACCTTACAAATTCAATCATAGTAAATGTTAAAATAAGGATTCAGAGAAGCTGCGTTTTTCCATCTCCCGCCGGTATTATTAAAAAGTCAATTTATAGACGGTTTTACAGATGGTGGTGAGATGAGAAGATGTTTCTCTCTCATTCTCCTCCCCCCACCCACCCCCCTTTTGTTTTTAAGGCAGCACAGATGCATTGAATGAAATGTCGGTGAGGAATACTGACAAGAGTGACAGAAATGGGAATGGGCTCAGCTGCTCAGGCCGCCAGGCTTGATGATATACCTCCAAAACATTATCTGATACTGTATTGAATGATAGCTATTGTCAGCTCAGAACTCTCGCCTGTCAAAACACAGAATATTTCAGCACCCAAAGCTTGTTTTCCTTGCGAGCCTAAAAATAGTTTCCCCTCCATCCCTGCTTCCATCTGTCTGGCATGTATTGAGGCTGTGAACTCACACCCTTTGAGGTTCTCTTTCCTATCTTTCACACTATAAAATATTATTGGGAATTTTTTTTATCAATTACTTTTAAGAGAGAAGTAGACTGCTTGAAGAGTGTTGGGGAAACAGCGTGTGGGAGGACTGAATAGACAACTCACTCTCAGAACTGGTGCAGACTCGAAGGGCCAAATGGCCTCCTGCTGTGCTGTAAATCTCTATGGTGCTAATAATAATAATAATCCTCGCATCTGATATAGCGGCGTATCACGTCATAGAGACGTCTCAAAGTGCTTTGCAGAATATAACGACAAATTACATTTACACAGTGCCTCTCGTGTCGGGAGGATGTCCCAAGGCGCTGGACAGTCAAGGATTTGGGATCAGGAATTCCAATGGTTGGGGGCAGAATTTGAGATCAGGCGTTCCAATGGTTGGGGGCAGAGAGGCTGAAGGCTCAACTGCTGATGGTGGGCCAAGCAGGGGATGTGGAAAGGCTGGAGCTCGCTGAGCAGAGGGAATGCACAGGTTAATATGAAGTCTCCAGCTACTCCTTATTGTGCCCCTTCTATTCCCTTCTCTCTCGCATATGTCTCAGTCTTAGTGTATATTGTGAGTCAGTGATCAATGGGGCTTAGTTTAAGATGTGGTGGGTGGTGGGGGGAGAGGCTTTTGGATTTGGTTCAGATTTGACAGCCTGTAGACACGGCAGTTATGACAGCTCTTAAGACATGACAACTTGACTATCCAGCATCTTGGGATGTCCTCCTGACGGGAAAGGTGCTGTGTAAATGTCATCTGCTGCTGCTGCTGTTGTTGTTGCTGCTAACTATTGGGCACTGATCCATTCACTAAAAATGGAAATCTTTTCATCGCACTCTATGAATGGAATCCTGTTAGAAAGCTGTAACAAAGAGATCATGTGTTTAGCTAAACCCTCAATGGAAAATACCAGCTGTAGGAAACATTCAAGTTCATCAGATGTTTTCCTGCTGCGCCCGGGCTTATTCTTCAGTTAGATGGGACTACAATAGCATTTAGTATAACAGAATGTGGAACATGTAGGGGCTCCGTTAGCTAGATGGAGGAAAAGAGAGCTAAAACAATCTCTGCAACTACCCAGAGCAGCATAGCAAACTGGCATTTAACAGATGTCGAAACTCAATGCATCGTGTTCAGCAAGGTGGGCTGAAAAGTCAACAAATAACTCAAATTGGGCAATTTAATCGTGATTATGGAGGTACGTCATTTGTCTGTTTGTTTGCGCCAGGAAAGCCGCTGGGATTGCTCTGATCACAGAGCCCTCAGTTAGTACTATATCCGTGGATTTAAGCCAGTTTGTGTTCGCAAATGAGACTGCAGCGCAGGACTAATGGCATAGGTGTTTGTAAAGAATGTGTGTTTAAAAAAAGAAAATGCAGGCAACCGTGAATTTATGTACCTCCCTCCAAGCGGAGTAGCTTTGTAGGAGCCCCTTAGGGTAGTGGTTAGAGGACTCACCTCGCAAACAAGAGGATATGTATGTACCACTTCCCAACAGGACTGACTCCATAATCTCCAGTTACTCATTGCAAGATAGTTTAGAGCTTAATTGACTCGTCTGAGTTCGAGAAAGATCCCCAATGATGGACAGATGACTTTGAGCTCCATGACTATATCTTTCCAGACTTCTTATGATAAATAATCCTAGCATTTGATACAGCTCCTTTCACCTGAAGTGGACATCACAAAACTCTTCCCGGTGACTGTATATAATGTGAAACAGGGCAAAAGAAAGTAAAGCCAGAACAATACTTTCAGGCAGACCAAGGCTGGTAGCCATGTGCTTTGGCTTTGTGATGTCTTGGTTTAAAGAGCACTGTTCTGGCTGGCTTGGCGGCCTTATAATCAAAATTATATTGAGAACAGAGCAGCTTGATTGATAACTTCACAATGCTTCAACACAGTCAGCCTCCCTCATATTAATGACAATGCAGAGGTCTTCTGGTGCCGTTTGAGAACAGCCAGCGATATCTGGCAGCTGCTAAGATCTAGGACAACCAGTCACGCACTTGATGTGGCAGAAAGAGTGACTGAATGGACATCAGTCATACGCTCCCCTGTCGGAATAGAGAATTCAACAGACCTGGCTGTTCAGTGATCCAGTTTTTTCTTTGTATTCTCCTCAATGTAGAATCTTACAGCACAGAAGGAGGCCATTTAGACCATTGTGCCTATACCAGCTTTTTCAAAGAGCTATCAACTAGTCACATTCCCCCGCTCTTTCCCCATTGCCTGCAAATTCTTCCTTTATGTCCAATTCCCTCTTGAAAGCTATTATCGAATCTGCTACCAAAACCCTTTCAGGCATTGCATTCCAACCCGTAACAACTCTCTGAGTAAAACGTATCTTCATTGCTTCTCGTCTGATTCCGCAGTCTGTGGGAAATTGTTGCAACAAATAATTATAATCCTCAATAAATATACTGTAAAGTGAATTGACTGGACATTTTGTAGACAAAACTCGGCAGCCAATTGCGCTCAGCAGTGTCCCACAAACAGTCATGGATTGAGTGACCAAATTATTCTTAGTTCTTTTTTGAAGGATTGTTATTAGACGTGTGGAGTAAAGAAACTTGCCCAAGGTTTCACTCTGCTGGGATTTGAACCCAGGTCTCTGGCTTGCAAGGTGAGTGTTCCAAGCCCTAAGTTACAGGACTCCTTTGACATCTGCCAAGTCTGGGTCAAAGAGTCTATATTCTATGCAAGTTTGACATAACTCATACTTTGCATAAGTCATATTAAGTATATGGTTCCAACTGATACGACTTACGTGAGGTTTACTGTATATACTTGTTGCTACATTCTGTAAATTGTTCCAGGCAGATGTTTGATAAAGTTAACCCTAGTTGATTGAAATGAATAGGCTGTGTAGTGAAGGGTAAAGACTGCTCATTTCACACATTGGTCTCAACAAACACAAATATATACAGTGTGAATGCAGCAAAATTGTTGTGAATAAGAATCATTTGCGACACATCGCGTAACCTCGCTTCCTCTCACACAAATCAATCTGCTGTGTACTGTCAATGTTCGTGGCCTTTTTACTATTTCACCAGCGCTTAAAAATATTTATTTGTCCAGACACGCAGGTTATTCATCAATAAGCGCACAAAAAGGCCTTTCAGGCTGTTAACTGCTGTTTGTTAACTGTTAACTTTCTCATGCACAATTTATAACTTTGTGTGAATCCATTGATGGGATAGGTGCTTTGTAACTGCTTTGAGGTCTCTGTTAAAGCTTTCACTGAAAGCTGGTAGATTTATTGCAGTGGCAAACAGGTTTATTTTTAAACACTCAATGTTTGAAGCCTCTTGTTCCATCATATTCTTGAACAGGCCACTTGTCTGCTACCTCTTTGTGTGTGTGTGCTTGTGTATGTGTGTGTGTGTGCGCTGCCAAGCTTCGCAGCTCCCTGTCCCACACAGCTTTAAATCCTCACACTGGTCCCAGATTAGTTTAAACTCTCTCCCCAGCAGCACATTTAGTCGGCAATAAACCATCCTCCTATTCCCCGCCTCTGTACTTTGGGAGAATCTAAGAATCATCACAATTGATATGCCTCACCAAGTCGTTGCAACGTCTCCAAGCACTTCACTGCGAAATGTAGTGACTGTATATGAGCGGCCAATCTCATTTTAACAGAATCCTGGGGACTCTGTGCCACACAGGGATTTCCCTGGAGAAACCATCAGTGAAGTCACTCGAGCTGCTGTTCAATGTTAAGGCATTTGGTGGTGTGTTGTTCTGGTTTTCTGTGTTCATGTATCAATCTAACTCTTTTTGCCGGGTCCAATCTGTGTGTGATTCTCATTGTGATCTTTTTCTGCTTTTACACAGTGCATCTGATTATTATGATTATGCACACGGAACCAGTCAGGAGTCGTACGATTCATATGGTGAGTAGCAGCTTGTATTAAATCCCCATCACCTCACACTTACGCATGAACTGATTATTCCAGCGCCTTGGGATGTCCTCCTGACATGAAAGGCGTTATACAACTGTAATTTTGTTGTAGTTGATCCAGGGATTTTAGTTTGTGGAGTCCCATAGCATATGGATTGGTCAAACCTGGGCACTCTTTACTTGCAGGACAGTATGGAACTTTAGGCTGGTAAATGCCTCTATTTACCTAGCAGTAAGTAGGAACCTGGTTGTTAGTCAATTGACGGATCGTTCTCAATCCTCCAATTGACAGGTAATAATGCCTCTAACAAAAATTAGTCACTGTTTGTGGGACACCTCTGTGCGCAATTCGCCCACAAAATATACATTCAAGCCACTTTACAATGTATTCTGTGAAGCGGTTTGAGATGCGTCAACAATCTCATAAAGGCGTGGTGTGAAATGCAAGGATTATTGTAGCTCAGGGATTAGAGCACTCACCTTGTAAGCGAGGGAGCTGGGTTCAATTCCAGGCAGGCCAAAACTTTGGGCAAGTTTCGTTACTCCACACGCCTGATAATAATCCCTCAAAAGAGAAAAAAAAATTGGTCACTTCAATCCATGACTGTTTGTGGGATACTGCTGTGCACAATTGGCTGCCACGTTTCGCCCACAAATATACCGTCAATTCACAATAGTATATTCTGTGAAGCGCTTTGAGACATCTAGAAGATGTGATAAAGCGCTATATCAATTGTAAGGATTATTATTATTATTATATTAAGTGGTCATTCAGTCCATCGGATCCATACTGCTACTCATACATTGACTGGAGCTGACTGCTCCAATCCCACTGCTTGTTCTCTGTACCTATTATATTAACACAGTTGTTTTTAACATCCACTCCACAAGCTGTATCTCAAGAGATGTGATGTAATGCAGTCTACCAGAGTTGCATTTAGATCTTGAGGATCTAAAATATTAAATCTGTTTGATGGCTGCGTGTGTGGGACAATGCTGGGGTGGTTTGGCTGCATTTTATATTAAATTTTATATTAATAACAAGATGGTTATCTATTTCCAAATCGTTGCCCTTTTCTTTGAATGTTTCATTCATTTTAGTTATTAATTAAGGAAGAAATTTCACCCCACCCCCGCCTTAATATTGCCTTTCTTTCCCAAACGTCATTCAAATTCAACACTAATGTTACTGAGCTCAAATTAGCTATTGTGTTTATACCACTGTAACTCTCACTTTGATTCTGATTAATTTTAGTCTGTAAATCCGTTTGAGACGTTTACTTGGAGTTGCGACATTGAGACAGTCAAAGGCTTTGTGTGCATAACTGTTAGAACACTTGCCTCGCAAGCGAGAGGAGATCCGGGTTCGACTCCCAGGTGGGGCAAAACCTTAGGCAATTTTCTTCACTCCATACGCCCCGTTTACTTAGCATTAAATAGAAACCCAGGCGTTAGTCGATTGGCAGATCCAATTCCGGGGTTAACAATCCCTTCAAAAAAATTTAATAATCTTTAAAAATAGTCACTCAATCCGCGACTGGTTATGGGACATTGTTGTAATTGGCTGGTGCGTTTCACCCACAAAATACAGTCAATTCACTTTACTGTGAAGTACTTTGAGACGTCTCAACAACACGATAAATCCTTGCAATTGATAAAGCGCTTTATTATTATTATTTGATGCGAACTGCGGTCTGCACACAGATTTTGTAGAGTTTGTTGCATTTTAAAAAAAAAGTCCTAAGAGATTTCTTTATTGACACACTTATATAATATAAGCAGTCACTCGACATGAAAGGTTTCTTATCGGCAGTCTCATCATGATCTCATTTAGGCTCCTGCTGAGTTTTGATGCAATGTCCTGATGGATTACGCTGGGACCAGATGATTTCTTTTACTTGTGGTTTCACCGCATCAAAATCAATGGCATTTTTATCAGCAATTGTGCTTCCATCGCCCAGCTCTTTGATGATGCCGCTGATTATATTATCTGCTGTTATCTCTCTGCTGCCACTCCAAAGCTCCTAACTTGACGAGATAGTTTTTCTTTTCCTTTTTTTAAAATCTTTTTTTCATTTTACACTTTAATGTAGGACAATCAGATTAGCTGGCGTCAGTTTGGCTCAGTCAGTGGCATTCTCTCCTCGAACTCTCCGCTCAATCGATTGGCGGGTCGTTTTTCCGGGTTTAATAATTCCTTAAATAAATAAAATAATAATAATTTGGTCATGTTATTCACAACTGTTTGTAGGATACTGCTGTGCGGAATTGGCTACCGCATTTTACCCGCAAAGTATGCAGTCAATTCACTTTACAATATATTATGAGAAGAGCTTTTGAGACGTCTCGAAGATGTTAAAAGGCGCTATATCCAGCGCCTTGGGACATCCTCACAATGTGAAAGGCCCTCTACAAATATAATTTTGTTGTTGCTCTAGTTGTATATCAAATGTAAGGCTTATTATTAATATTATCATTCTTGATGAACAGCATCTCTGGAGATTCTCATCCTACTACAACAACAACCACTTTGATTTATATAGCGCCCTCCACACCGGACAGCGTCTCAGAGCGCTTCACAATAACAGATCCCTGGACCGAGCCAGGGGCAGGAGTAGAAGGGTAACCAAAGGCACGGTCGAAGAGAAAGGTTTTTAACTGTGACCTAAAACTGGGAAGAGAGGGGGCAAGGCGAAGGGAGTGAGGAAGGGAGTTCCAGAGCCTTGGAGCGTGGTGGCTAAAGGCATGGCCGCCAAGGGTGGAGCGGAGGATTCGGGGGACAGACCCGGTGGAGCGAAGACAGCGGGTGCTGGTTTGGGGAGAGAGGAGATAAGAGAGGTAGGGGGTTGCAGAGGAGTGGAGGGACTTGAAAACAAGAATGAGGATTTTGAATTACTACTACTCCAATTATACCTGGGGGATTGTTGACCAGGACACTGGGAGAGAGAAACTCACTGCTCTTTTTCAATAGGGCCAAGGGATCTTTGACATCCCCCTGATTAGGCACAGATGAGTCTTTGAATTAATAATAATAATAATGCTTGAATTTGATATAGCACTTTTCACGTCTTCTAGACATCTCAAAGCGCTTCACAGAATATACAGGTATCCCTCCCAAACCGCGAGGGATATGTTCCTGTAAACCTTAGCGGTTCGTAAAATTGCGTTTGGAAAATGCAAGGCCCAATGCCAAACACAGGGATAGGGGGAGTACGTTTGCTTTTTCACGGTTGGGAAATGCAGAGCCTTATGGCAAACATGGGGATACAGGGTATAAGTTCGTGTTTAGTAAAACTAAACACAAAAAAACATACAGTTATAACATATCTGGGGACAGGGGGAGTAAGTTTGGGCGTGTTGGCTGCCAGGATCTGCAGCAATCAGACAGTCAGGCTGTCTGACTTACAGAGAGAGAAAGAGAGAGACGGAGTGTGGGGTGGGGGGTGACACAGAGGGCTGGGGGGGCTGTCTGATGGTCTTATACAGAGATAGAGACACACGGTGGTGGTGGGGGTGACACAGAGGGTTGGGGGTGCTGTCTGACGGACTCATACAGAGATAGACACACACGGAGGGTGGGGTGGGTGACACAGAGGGCTGAGGGGGCTGTCTGACGGACTTACACGGAGATGGAGACACACTGGGGGGGGTGGTGACATGGAGGGCTGGAGAAGGTGAGAGAGAAGGAGGGGTGGGGGGGGAGGTGGGGTGAAGAGAAGGTGAGTCAGAGAGAGTGAAGGTGAGAGAGAGAGAAGGGGGTGGGTGTGGGGGGAAAAGAAGGTGAAATAGAGAGCTGAGAGAGAGAAGGGGGATGGGGGAAGGGGGGAGTGAGGGGAAGGCAATGCTCCCAAACTTACTAGCTAGGCTGCGGAGAAGGAAAAATAAATGCATGTTAACTGTATTTACCTTAATCCTAAGAGAGAAGTGTTGTCACTTGCAACATCGCAACTGTACGCCAGCTGTTCGAAAATTTAAATGCACGGATTTAAATCGCGGGTGCGCAAAATGTGGTTTGCGAGGGTTGTTGCATTTAGCAAACCGTGGATACATGAGTTTCGTGGTTGGCGAGGCCACGATTGGGGCGGGATACCTGTACTGTAACGTGAATTGACTGTATATTTGTGGACGAAACGCAGCAGCCAATTGAGCACAGGAGTATCCTACACACACTTGCGCATTACATGTCCAGATTATTTTATTTATTGAAGGAATTATTAAACCCGGAAAAGCGATCCGCCGATCGACTACCAACCGAGTTCCTAATTACTCTGTGTAGAGTAAGGAAACTTGCTTAAAGTTTCGGGCTGCCTGGGAATTGATCCCATGTCCTCTCGTTTCTAAAGCGAGCAGTCTAATCTATAGGACTCCACAGTGAGTGACCGTGATGAGGGAAGGAATGTGGCTGGCAGGTTTTGGGTGAGTTGAAGTTCATAGAGGATGGGCGTAGGGAGGTCAACAAGAAGAGTGTCAGAGAAATCTAGTTGCAAAATGACAATAGCATGTTGAACGTTGGTGGAGATGGACGCAGAGGCTGGCGGGGAGGCAGTTGGGGGGGGGGCGGTAGCGGATGCCACAGGTGAGGGTTGGAGGCTAAGCTAAGAAGGTGCTGATGAGACCCCAAGATGACTTCAGCTTCTGTTTCTTTCTTGAAAAAAGCAAAATTGCTACCAGTTTTCACCCAAAAGAGTATGGCTTTATTTAGCTGCAGAAAATTACTTCCATTCTGCCCCCTCCCCGCCTCCCTCAATTTTATTCCTGATGTTAAAAGATGTAATATGCCCCATCTGGCCCTTCTCACTGTAATGTTGCTGAAACTCTGGGCAGTGAATTCATTACGTCAGCATTTCTGATTCAGCCTCGTAAGGTCGAATTAGTTCTGATGATATTACACAAATCTAATCCGATCAGATTGAGTTACTACTTCCTTAAAGATCGTAAAAGTTGCTCAGGGAAAGTTCTGCGGTTTAGAGATATGAAACCATGGCAGGCCTCAAGACTGAGAGTGTGTGATCAGTGGGGATCTGGACCGGATCAGACACCTGTCAGAATCCACGAGTCTCTGTGCCCAGCTTTCTCTGTATTCATTACCACCTTCTGTTTCAAACCCTCTTTAATCAAGTACTCAGTGCAGCAAATGTGCATTGACGGCAGAGTTTTTACATGCCTGTGTGCTCGGTAGCTGAGTATGTGAGAAATAATGGGCCCATTCATAACGCAGACCACGATAAGCTGCTTTATCTTGTACTGAACGGTAGAACCAGAGGACACGGCCTGCAATTGAAGGGGGATAAATTCAAAACGAATCTGCGGAAACACTATTTCAGTGAGCGAGTGGTAAACATATGGAACAGGCTCCCGTGGGAAACACTGGAAGCAGAAAGTGTGGATTCGTTCAAAAGCAAATTAGATAGATTTATTTTAGGAAATAATATCTCGGGGTACAGTATAAAGCTCAGGAAACAACATGTCAAGCAACAGCAGGCGAACTAGATGGGCTTTGGTCTTCTTTTGTCCTACCATCATTCTGTTCCTACATGGACTAAAATTGCAACTAGTAACAAAGTCGCATATTAACAGAAATGCCCTGTTAAACCAATGAACTACAAGATCTTTTATATTCATAGTTTACAAGTACATGTTCTTTACCGGATAATAGATTCTCCATAATCTAATGGAAGCCTCTGGCATTCAGCGCTGCACTACATTACATAGCGTGTATACCTCAGGGCACTTAAAGCTGATTTCAATTAAATTGCGGGTTTCATAACAGTACAGCTATCCTTGCATTTATACACCGACTTCACGCCGGGCAGCGTCTCAGAGCGCTTAACAGTGGCAGAGCCTGGCGCTGAGCCAGCGGGAGGGAGCAGGTGACAACAACAACAACAATAAAATTACATTTATAGAGTGCCTTTCACTTCGGGAGGACATCCCAAGATGCTTGGGAGATGGGGGGCAAGGCTGTGAATGGCCTTAAACGGAGAGATCAAGGGACAAACAAAAGCCCGGTGCCAGGTGGTGGGTAATGGAGTGGGTAGTGGGTCAGAAAGGTAGTGAGTTGCTAGGGCTGAAGGAATTTGTAGATGAGTAAGTGGATCTATTAAACCCTCAAAATTTAAAGAAAAAATAATAAATTGATCACATAATCCAGAACTGTTTGTGGGACACTGCTTTGTGCAATTGGCTGCCGCATTTCACCCACAAAACATACGGTCATTTCACTTCACAATATATTCTGTGAAACGCTTTGAGACGTCTTAAAGATTTGACACGGAGCAATGTCAATGCAAGGTCCGGCGATATATCGGTTATATCCCATATAATTTTCATATCAATACGCCGATATAGGCATTTAAAAAATACAGATAGATATATCGATAGATCGAGAGAGAGAGAGATGGGGGGGGGAAATGTGAGAGAGGAGAGAGAGACAGACAGAGACACAGACAGAAAAACACAGAAATGGAGAGAGTGAGTGTGAGAGACACAGAGAGCGAGAGATATTTACCTCCTGAGGAGATAGGCCCCGAATGCGCGCGCACCTCCAAATGCGCACGCATCTCGCAACGCGCGCGCATGCACAGTATGAAAACCCCGAACATATCGATCTTTCTCGATATGAGCCCATCGATATATCGAAGCGGCACGATCTTTAATACACACTTGACCAGGCACACTCCCTCACCAGAATGTCAACTTAGACAATGAGCTCAGGCAAGGGTGCAGCCAAGTGAGCCAGACTGACATTGTTCATGTGAGTGATTCACAACACTAAATATTCACTGTCACCAATATGGAGTTCTTTTCACAGAAACCTCTCGCACGCAGTATAAAAGTGGGTCACACACTCGTTTTCTAACTGAACACTTTTTCAGAGAATAAAAGCTGATTCTGATCAACGCTCTAAATATAAAATCTTATCCTGTAGATCTGACAGATACTACCTTTGTAAATGCCAGGATAGCTCTAGGGGTTCTCCTGTGAGTACTTGCGTCTAGTTGTGTCTCACACAGCCGGCTCTTGGAGATGAAAAATGAATCTTCGCAATCCCTCTGTGCTCATGAATCCCGTTAGGACCCTACTCTCTCTGCTGTCAGTGTTTGGCTCATTTGAATGGTGTGCTGTAAATATTGAACTGGGTTGATATGGTACAGAGTCTCAGTGTGAAATAAACCCATCACACCTTACCAACTGTAACAACAACTTGCACTTATATACCCTCCTCCACGCCGGGTAGGGTCTCAGAGCTCTTAACAGTGCTCCAAGCCAGGGGAAACCTTAAAGGGAAATGCAAGGTATGAGCTTTCTGCATTTCATGGACAATGTGTGAAGAGAGGACTAAATAAACAAATCATAATAATAATCGATGCTGCACCTTTCACGTCAGAAGAACATCCCCAAATGCTTTACAAATAATTTATTGTAAAGTGCAGTGACTGTAATGTCTTGTAGGCGAATGCGACAGACAGTTTGCCCGCAGCCATGGAGCGAATGACCCATTATATTTGGAGGATTGTTGGCCAGGACACTTGGAGAAAGAGGGAGAAACTCCCTCCTCTTTTCCAAAAGCGCCGCAGGAAATTTAAACTTCCATTTGAACGGTTACACGGGGTTTAGGTTTAATGTCTCATTCGAGGGACGGCACCTCTGACGATGTAGCCCCTCCCAACCATCCCTCAGCACTGCATTGGAGCATCAGCTTAGACTGAATACCAAGTCCCAATGTGGGCCTTGATCTCACAACAGCCTGGTTCAGAGGCAAGAGTGCAACCAATTATACAATAACTGAACAAACCAGTTGTTTCCATGCTCACCACGTCCACACAGTTTGAACAGCAATAAACAAGGCAGACAGGATCCTGGGCCACATCACCAAACCAGTTGAGTTCAGGTGCTCAGAATTCAATGCTTTCTAAGTCTGTACAATTATCTGGTCAGGCTACACCTGCAGCCAATTGCACACAGCAATGTTGTGGATTGAGTTACCAAACAGTCATGGACTGAAGGACAATTTTTTTTATGATTCCCAAAACGCAATCTGACAATTAACTAATAGCAACAACTTGCATTCACATGTTTCAGAGCACTTAACTGGATTTCTACTTTCTGCCAGGTTAACAGTTGTGTGGGGAGTAAGGAAACTTGCCTAAGAATTCACCCTGCCTGGGAATTGAACCTGGGTCCTCTCACTTGTGAGGCAAGTGCTCTAACCAATAATACACTATGGGACTCCTGTTCTGAATGAAGTTCTGCATTACTAGAGATAAGCAGCAGTGCAGGGAAGAGCAAGGAAATGCATGTCAGGGGGATGAGGGATAAGCTAGGGATCTTCACTCTGGATACATCTAAGAGGATCCTACAGGGAGAGGTAAAATGCTAAATATTAAGATAATGATCATAAGTAAAACCCAATTCAGTACTTTAGGATGTATTAAGACAGCAGAACGAGAAATCACAGGTTTAGGAGTGTAAAGGGTCAATTTCAGGACAGACACCAGGTGGTTCTTTACCCAGAGGGTAATTAATGATTGGAACAGGTTTGGGATTGAGGTCAGGATACAGGGACTCATTTAAACAGCAGCTGGTTGCAGTGATGATGGAGTCGCGTAAAGTAGTTTAGCGCGCTCGTCTCACAAGCGAGTGGACACTGGTTCTATTGGTTTCTCCACTGCATTGGGTGGAAGATGAATCTTTGAAACAGAGCAAACAAGATAAAGTGTTGTTTTGATGCATCTTCCACAACCGTTTGTGGAACAGACGTCTAGAAGATATGAAAAGCACTATATCAAATGCGAGGATTATTATTCTAATTAAGTGCGCATAGCAGTGTCCCATAACCATTTGGCTGTTAATTTCACACTAAAGGGCACCGGTAATTCCCTCTGTACACACGCCTTCACATTATAAGGTGTTCTGCAGCTGTGTTTATCCAAGTTCCCATTAAAGGTTTCTGGCAAGCAATAATACAGACTAGCATATGTCAAATAAACATCCATGATCAGATTTCAAACCTGAGACACATTTACGCAGGCGGCAGTGATATTCACTGTTCAGATAGGAAGATAATAAGAAGAAATAAAGCGCTTTACAGGATATACTGTTAAGTGAAATTGTATATGTGTGGGCAAAACACGGCAGCAAATTGCTCACAGCAGTGTCCCAGACGTGCATTAAAGTGACCAATTTTGTTTTCTTGAGGGATTATTATTAGGCGCGTGGAGTAAGAAAACTTGCCCAAAGTTTCACCCTGCCTGGAACTGAACCCAGGTCTCTCGCTTGCAAGGCGAGTGCTCTAACCACTGAGCTCCTAATTGGCTACCGCTTTTCACCCAATTGACTGCAAAATGCAGTCAATTAATTTACAATATATTCTGTGAAGCGCTTAGAGATGTCTCAACAACGTGATAAGGTGCTATATCGAATGCAAAGATTATTATTATTGTACAGTACAGAAACACATTTTCCAAAGGATTGGCAAAGTATTTCTGTGAATTCACAGGGCTTGAGCAGATGTGATTTACATTTCTGAAGCTTATGATGATACTGTGTAGCTTTAAGCTATATGAGAGCGGTTCCCTGGGATCAGCTGGAGCTCCATTGAAGTGGACAAAGTAATTTAAAACTCATCACTAGGACATTAAAAATGTCCTGCCAGCCTGGAAGGGATTACAAAGCAGAATTGACTGCATTACCCTCGCTCATTTTTATAGTCTGACCCTACAGAAAATACTGGCCTGGGATGCTGAATTCACCATTGGCAGTGTGATTTCGCAAGGAAAGGAAAACTATCTGCAGGCTGCTGGTAAACCCCGTTGTACACAGTAAAGTACGTAAGGCCAGGCAGGCGTGATTTTAATACACAGTAAAGTGAATTGACTGTATATTTTGTGGGCAAAACACAGTAGCCAATTGCGCACAGCAGTATCCTGCAAACAGTCTTGGATTGAGTGAACAAATTTAGACTAACAATCAGGTTCCTACTCACTGCTAGGCCAAAGGAGGTGTTTGTGTGGGATATGAAATAACTTGCCAAAGGTTTTGTCCTGTCGGGTGTTGAACTCAGGTCCTCTCGCTTGCAGGGCGAGCGCGCTAGCCGCGCACTCACACTCCAGGGCTCCACTTAAAGCGGTTTGTTTGTGGTTAATTCATGAGAAGAAATGATCAGGGCACTGCACATGGTGGCTGCAGTAACTTTCTCTATGTAATTTCCACCCCCACAACAGGTCAGGAAGAGTGGACGAATTCCAACATCCAACGAATGAAAGCTCCTCCAACAAGAGCAGCAAAAGGAGCTTTCAGGGAACACCCTTATGTACCCCGTTACTGACCCCAGCAGCCACTTTGTGAGATACACTCATCAGTTAGCTGTTCCTACAGTGATGTATGCTGTTAAAAGTAATTTGTTATTTTATATGAAAGATTTTTTTCCTAAAAAACTCCCCCCAAAAAACAATTTAAAGAGTTCTGAGCCCTCTGGTTTTCATCCCTAATCTTTGGCTGGATATAAAACCTGATTTGAAATGTTATAGAGCGGAAGCGGAGGGGTGGAGGTGGGGAGGGGAGGAACAAGCAGAGAAAGGTGTTTTAGTCTTTGTCACGTGATCTGGTAAAAGAAAAGGAGCAACTTCTTTTCACGTTTTAAAACTAGCGATAAATCTAGGTTTGAAAATAGTTCATTTAAAAAAATGTAAACACAATACTCAGTTAACTTCTGTGTCCTTCTGTTTCCTTTGTTTGCTTTTAGTTTTTTTCTCTTGGTAAATAAAACAAAGTTTTAATTTGAGTTTTTTTTAGCTTGTGTTAGAGCTTTCTCCCCGTGTAAACTGACTTAAAAACCACAGTAAATTCCAAATGAAAAGTAAAGTTGTATTCTTTTGTAACTGAAGTTCTCCAGCTATTCTGTAGTATTGAGACGAAACACATTCATTATTACTATTCTTTGCTTGATACAAATAAAGTTTTAAGAGAGAAAAAAAACATGCTGTGTGTGTGGCACATCGGTAACTTTATACGGTTTACATTAAAGCCAAATAAACGCAAGGGGAAAAAAAATCCCATAAACAGGGAAAAGGGTACAAATGTCTTTAAAAACATTTTCTTTTCTTAAAAAAAATCAACGTCTTAAGAGGTGGACAGCGAAATATCTACCTGAACGATGTTCTTTTCCTAAACACCATACACAAAAAATAGCCCCAAGATCCACAATGTTGGCCTGAGGGAATGCATTTCTGAGCTACGCTTTAAAAAGGATATCATCCACATTTTCATCTTGTCTTAAGCATTCTTTCACTAGCGGCACTTTGGAATTTGTATGAGAATTCCCTAATTGAATCCTTCGCTGGAAGCAATTAAACCATTTTTAGAGGCAGACAGAGACAGACTTGACTAAATGATGTGCCTCTCGTCTTCAGTTGCAAAGGTAAATGAACCGAGTAGATTTTAATGTCACTTAATTTACCTTTAACATAAAAAAAGTAAACACTAAAACGCAAGAGCGAGGCTGCAAAGTTGCTAGAGTAAAAAACACTGTAGAAAGGAATCTAAACTCCTAACAATTATAAATCAGTCTTGTCATTGTAATAGTGACTAAACTATAACTGCAAACTAAGCATCAATGGATTGCTTAAATTCTGTCCTGTTAAACGGAGTGTAAACACATAACCTTTGTCTATAATGTTGTGCTAGTTAGCCTCGATGTTTTGATCGTTTGAATCATAAATTCATAATTCTAGCTCATAATATTATTTTAAAATTTCTCTAGCATTTTGCATGATAATGTTATTTAAAGTTACGTAATAAAGTATTGATGTTGCAATGCTTTTTTGAGTGTGACTTGTCTTTTCTTAATTGAAAAGAAGTTAAGATCACCACCTTTGTTTGCAGGAACGTTCCCACGCCTCTGTGGGGAGAGGAGAGTGAAGTCGGTTGCCCTGAGGTTGAGCGTAAACAGGTATGATGTGCTTTGTTGACCCTTCCAGCCCTGGATCCCGTCAATCCGACAAAATTAATTATCGGCACGTGCCTCTGTGTGTGTGAAATTCTATCTCGCATAAATGGCGCTATATAAATACAACTTATTAATGATATCATAATAATCCTTCCACTTGATACAATGTCATTGAGACGTCTCAAAGCACTTCACAGAATTACTGTAAAGTGAATTGACTACTTGTAGGTGAAACGCAGCAGCTAATTCGGCACAGCATTGTTCCATAAATAGTCGTGGATTGAAATGACCAATTTATTATTGCTTTTTTTTGAGGAATTATTATCAGGCATGTGGAGCAAGGAAATTTGCCCAAGGTTTCGCCCTGACCTACCTGGAATCAAACCCAGGTCTCTCACTTGCGAGGCGATTGCTCTAACCACTGAATTACCAGACTCCACAAAACAATTCTTTGAGTAGAAAAATATTCTCTTCATTTCTCCCCTGGTCCCTTTGCTAATTATCTTCAATTTGTTTCCTCTTTGGGTTGTTGGAATGCAATATGCACTCTCTCTCTCTCTGGAGGGACACATCCTGCTTACTTAATTGTGTGAGAACCAAGATTTGGGGACCCCAGAGTGTGCGTTGGGAGTAACTGCTGGAGTCTAACCAGCTAAAACCGCACAGCTTGTCATTGAGAGCAATGCCTGGAAATAACTGATGTTGATAAGAAAGCCAAACAGAAGAGTATTGTTTGTGTATTCCTGGCATACAGCCTTGAAATCCCTAACCACATTGCTGATCCTTACAGCAAGGCCTTTTCCAATAGATGTCTTGCTGATAATTCCCTTCTAATTGTTGTATAAACTGGAGCATTCCCTCTTCCAATCAGTATTCAAGTCTGGCGTTGTCTCTATAGTTTTGCCCAATAATAATCCTCACATTCAGCATACAGCCTTGTCGCGTCAGGAGGATATTAATAATAACAATCCTTGCATTTGATATAACACCTTATCACATCTTTTGAGACTTCTTTTGAGACGTCTCGAAGCGCTTCACAGGATGTAGAGTGGGTTCTGTAGACAAACCTTGGGGAAAACCTTGGGCAAGTTTCCATACTCCACACACCTGATAATTATCCCTCAAAAAAAGAATTGGGTCACTCAATCCACGACTGTTTGTGGGACACTGCTGTGCGCAATTGCCTGCCGCATTTCGCCCAAGTTTACCTGAACTACAATGTCCCACAAACAGCCATGAAGTGACTGACCAGTTTTATCTGGGAGATTGTCAGGCACATCCTGAGATAGAGAAATTCTCTTCTCTTTTCCAATAGCGTCTCAGGAACTTCCAAGATCCAACTGAACAGGCACGGACGATTCCTCAGTTTAGAGTCTCATCCGAAGGACCCATTAAATTGATTCACAGTGTTCAGTTCAATGCAGGCTCATTGTTCGTTGTATTAATTTGATGGTAACTTCACCATAATAATATTAATCCTCGCCTTTGATACAGCGCCTTATTACATTGTTGAGACGTCTTGGAAGCGCTTCACAGGGCACACTGTAAAATGGATTCACTGGATATTTTGTGAACGAAATACAGCAGCCAATTGCCACTCCAACAGCAGTTTTATTTGGGGGGGGATTGTTGGCCAGCACTGCTTTGTTCAGTGGCGTGTGAAATTCCCAAACTCCCCACCCTTCCTCCCACCATCCATCCCCACGGGCCAAACACCACCTTGTGACAGTTACTATTAGCAGCGATGGCTGCAAAGGTTTTTTTCTTCTGGCCCAGCATTTGCTCTCTAGCCCAGCTGCAAAGGGGAGGACGGACGGTGTAACGTTGGTGCCACGTGACTGCAAACACAGCATTATTCGATCGACTTGTTCAGTCAGTGGTAGCACACTCGCCTCGCAAGCGAGAGGCCCAGTGCAGGGCGAAACGTTGGGCGAGTTCCCTTACTCCACACGCCTCTATTTACCGAGCAGTCAGTAAGAACACGGATGTTAGTCGATGGCGGATCACTTTCCCGGGGGTAATAATAACCCCTTCAACAATAAAAATAAATAATTTGGTCACTCAATTCACCACCATTTGGGGGAACGCCACTGTGCGCAATTGGCTTCTGTGTTTCACCCGCAACGTACAGAGTCCATTCACTTTATTATTGTTATAGAAATAATAATAATAATCCTTGCATTTGATATAGTACTTTTCACGTTGTCTAGACTTTACAGTATATTCCGTGAAGTGCTTTGAGATGTCTCAACGGTGCGATAAGGTGTTGGGTGAAATGCAAGGATTATACCATTATATTATCGGTATTATTATTATTGAAGGGATTTGTAGATCAAGGGAGGGAACAGAGGGCGGAAGGAGAGAGGGGGTGAGGGAGCAAAGGAAGGAGGGAGGGCTTGTGTAATATTAATATTAAAGTATATAACGAGTGTTAAGGATATGAACAATGTCTCCCACAGCAGGAGGACTGCGGTTGGCCGGGGTTTGGAGGGAGACTGTGGTTGTCCTGCGATTGGTCAGAGGAGCCGGGTTCAACACAGCAAAGGCTCTGTCAGGCCTGACCTGGAGTGTGGAACTTCAGACTGAACACCTCACAGACTGTTTATCATGTGTAAAAGCTCAGCTCCATTGTAAATCTTTTTTCTTTTGCATTAAAACCAGTCGCCTTTTCACTTCATTACTCCCGAGCTTCAGATTCTCAGCTGCCTGGCCACTCCACCTGTTTGGGGTTCTTGTCTGAAATCCTGTAGCTCAGTGGTTACTGCACAAAGCTGCAGGACTTCAGAAAAGCGAGTGACCGATTTTTATTCGGCCAGGAACGTGAGGCAGCGCTGTGTTATCAGGGACGCCGTCCTTCTGATCAGTTGTTAAACCGAGGTCCTGATCTGTGCCTGTTCAGGTGGACGTTAAAGATTTTGCGGCGCTGTTGCAAAGGGGAATATGAGATAATTGGCTGCCATGTGCCAGTTGTTAATTGCAACAACTTGTGTGTGTATATATGGTGTCATTACACACAGGGGCCAGTCACTTTCACTCTGGATTCAGAAGCACTTCCTGGTGCCTGTCCTGAAATTGCCCCCGTTGCACCTCAAAACCTTTACACCAGTATCGTCTTGTTCTACTGTCTCCTAAAGTAATGAAACAAAAACAGAAGTGGCTGGGAGCACTCAGCAGGTCAGGCAGTATCTATGGAGAAAGGAAAAGTGAGTCAACGTTTTGGGTCCACGGCCCTTCGTCACAACAGTCTTATATTTTCAATCCTATTTAAAATGTTACATACCTCTCTGAGGTGAGTGAGTGTATGTGTGTTGAGTGTGTGTCAGTGTATGTGAGAGTGTGTGTGTCTGTGTTGGTGCAAGTGTGTGTGCATGAGTAGTTTTGAGTTTTTGTGTGTGTGGAAGTGAGTGTAAACTTGCGAGTATGTGGCTGCATGAGTGTGTGTATGTGTTTGAGTGTGTGTATTTGTCTGTGTGAGTAATAATAATCCTTACATTTGATATAGCGACTTATCACAGTCTTTGAGATGTCTCAAAGCGTTTCACAGGATATCCAATGTGGATTGATTGAACTTTGTGGGCGAAACGCGGCAGCCACTTGCGCACGGCAGTGTCCTTACAAAGAGTGATGGTTTGGGATGGCCTGATGTGAAAGGCGCTAGACAAATGTAACTTTGTTGCTGTTGGATTGAGTGACCACATTAGTATTGGATTGGGATTTTTCAATACCATATATATATATATTCTCAAAAGATGTTTCCTTACTCCGCACACCTGATAATAATCCCTCAAAAAAAGCAATAGTAATTTGGTCACTCAATCCACAACTGTTTGTGGGGACCTGCTGTGCGCAATTGGCTGCCAAGTTTCTCCCACAAATATACAGTCAATTCACTTTACAGTATATTCTGTGAAGCGCTTTGAGACTAGAAGACGTGAAAAGCGCTGTATCAAATTCAAGTATTATTATTATTATTAGTATGTGACATATGGTTGTAGGCTGGACCTATTTTCCACACTGAACATTCAGTGCTATGTACAGACTATATATAATCTAGTTTTGTTTGCTTGCTTTACTGAGAGCTTGGCTCAGGAAGAAAGGATATGGAGAATGAGAGTTCCGGGGAAGAGATTTTTTATAGCATCTACATACAGAGACAAAAGACTCCACAGGCTTTCAAGTCTTTGTTGCTGAATGCAGTGTCTATGCCTTTGTAGGCGTACATGGCAGCTGTCACTGGCAGGCGCGGCATCCTACAATATTAATAATAACCCTTATGTCTCTTCCTAACGCCTCCCTCCACAAGCTGCAGATCATCCAGAACTCTGCGGCTTGCGTCCTCTCCCACACCAGGCTCCATTAAACATAGTGAGATAGTTGGAGATAGTTCAGCTTCAAGGAGATGCCACTTACCTCCTCCCCTACCCCAACAAGGAGGAGAGAACACACTAGAGGATGGAAGCCAGCGTAATCCAACGCAAAAAAACTTGTCTAAGGAATTTGATGGGTTTAGCTTTTGCTGGGCATTGCAAAATGATGGCTTTGTTGGCCAATTAGTCTCTTGTAATCCATTGTCCAGAGTGCAACACAAGCGAGCAGACATGGAAATGAGACAGTTCACCTGAGATCACAACAGCAATTCACGTGAGGAATCTACATACTCAACATTCACTGTCAACGCTCATCTCTGAATAACGTCCACCTGACAGACCAGGTGGTCTTCTCAGAACAAACTGAGAACCCCTGGAAACAACAGCAGGGACAGAAGGTTGCAAATTCAAACCCCATCTCAGAACATTGAGCTCAGTGGTGAGAGCACTCGCCTTACAAGCATGAGACCTGTGTCAGAATCCAGGCAGGTCAGGCTGAAACCTTGGGCAAGTTTCCTTACTCCACATGCCTAATAATAAGCCGTCCAAAAAACCCCACAATAATACAAATTGGTCATTTCAATCCACGACTGTTTGTGGGGGACACTACTGCGCAATTGGCTGCCACATTTCGCCCACAAATATACAGTCAATTCAGTTTACAGTATATTCTGTTAACTGCTTTGAGCCATCTAAGATGTGAAAAGCGCTATATCAAATGCAGAGATTATTGTTATTATTGACCAATGCAGGGTTGTTAAACCATGGTACAGTTCTATCTGCCTGGCAAGCCAGGTGATCCGGGTTTGATTCCCGTGCGGGGTGAAGCCTTAGGCAAAGTTCCCTTACTCTATGCACCTCTGTTTACTCAGCAGTAAGTAGGAACTCAGTTGTTAATCGATTAGCGGATCGCTTTCCAGAGGTAATAGCTCTTAAAAAAATGCGCAATTGGCTGCTGGGTTCCGCCCACAAAGTACAGTCAACTCAATTTACAGTGTATCCTTTGAAACGCTTTGAGACGTCTCGAAAATGTGATAACGCATTGCAGTATATCAAAGGCAAGGATTATTATTATGACTTTGCAAATACAGTAATAACATTTGCTACAGCTTTTCACCCAGAAAGTACAAGGTCACCAAAAGCGACACCAACTTCCTTTAAGATGTTTTCAAGTTCTGATTTTTGTGCTCTTTCAAATGCGAAGATTATTATTACTGTTACTAAGCCAGGGGAGCAAAATTAATTGAGAAAGCAGCGTGTTATTAATTATTATACACTCTTATATCACAATAACACTGATTACATTTAATCATGTCCTCACCATAGAGACAAGATACATACCATTATCAATATATTTCACTGAAAACAAATGTCACTTAATAAAATTTATTGCAGAGGCTTGAATCTAATAAATAGATGTTAATAAATCGATCTTTTAAAAATATCATTCAATACTTGTGTAATTATTGGCACAGTAATAGCCAGTGGTGTTTTACCATTACATGAAACTGTAATTTAAATGGCATGGGGTATCATTCGTTAATTTCATGTGACTTTAATGGAGCATAATTCATCTTGTATCAAATGAATATTGAGGACATTTAATTAATAGTTCACAAAGTCAATCCAAGCTAACTGTGAGAGATTGATGCATTAGTACAACTTGATAGGATATTGTAGGAGTCCTGTAGCTGAGCAGTTAGAGCACTCGCACTCGCGAGTCACGGACCCAGACTGGGCAAAACCTTAGGCAAGTTTCCTGACTCGACACTGCTCACTAATAATAATAACCTCTGTATTTGATATACAACAACAACTTCAATTTATATAGCGCCCTCCACGCTGGACGGCATCTCAGAGCGCTTCACAATAGCGGATTCCGGGACCGAGCCAGGGGAAGGGGGAGGAAGGTGACCAAAGACGCGGTCGAAGAGAAAGGTCTTCAGCAGGGACCTGAAGCTGAGAAAAGGGGGTGAGGCGAAGGTAGTGAGGAAGGGAATTCCAGAGACTCGGAGCATAGTGGCTGAAGGCACGGCTGCCGAGGGTGGAGCAGAGGATTCAGGGGACATGGAGGAGGCCAGACTCAGTGGAGCGAAGGCAATGGGAGCTGGTTTGAGGAGAGAGGTCAGAGGGATAGGGGGTGCAGAGGAGTGGAGGGATTTGAAGACAAGGGTGACGATTTTGAATTCGATCCTCTCTGGGATGGGAAGCCAGTGAAGTCTGGCAAGGACTGGAGTAATGGGGGAGTGAAGTTTGGTGCGGGTGAGAACGCGGGAGGTACAGTTTTAAATGAGCTGGACTCTGTGGATTGTTGAGGAGAGACCGGCGAGGAGGGCATTGGAATAGTCCAGCCGTGAGGTGACGAAGGTGTGGACCAGGGTTTCAGCGGCTTTTGGGGTGAGGTATTACCTGAGACGGGCGATCCATAGGAAGTGGTAGAAGGCAGTGCTGGTGACGGACCAGATGTGGGGGAGGAAGGACAGTTGGGGGTCGAACCTGACGCCAGGGTTGCGCACAGGTTCGGAGAGCTTTAGGGGCAGACTGGGAAGGTGGAGGAGGTGAGAGCCATGCGAATGGAGACGTTGACTAGAGCCAAAGAGTATGGCCTCCATCTTGTCAACAGTCAGCTGCAAGAAATTTGCGCTCATGCGGCTCCTGATGTCTGAAAGGCAGGCTGACAGAACATCTGGGGGTCGCAAAGTGAAGTGGAGAAATAAGAGTTGGGTGTCATCCGCGTACATGTGAAAGTGTACCCCATGTCTGCGGATGATATCCGCAAGAGAGAGCATATAGATGGGGAAGAGGAGGGGGCCAAGGATGGATCCCTGGGGTATCCCAAAGGTAACCAGGTGAGATCGGGAGGATAGGCCGTTTGTGGAGATGTACTGCTGGCGATTTGTGAGGTAAGACTCGAACCAGGCGATTGAGGTCCCACTGAGGTGGATGACGAAAGACAGGCCGTGGAGGAGGATGGCGTGGTCGACTGTGTCAAGGAGGATAAGGAGGCAGAGGGAGCCCTGGTCGCAGATAGAGAGGAAGTCGTTTGAGACTTTCACAAGCGCAGTCTCTGTACTGTGGGCAGGGTGGAAACCGGAATGGAGGGGTTTGAAGAGGGAGTGGGAGGAGAGATGGGCGCGGAGTTGGATTGCAACAATGTATTCCAATGCTTTTGAAAGGATGGGCAAGTTTAAAATAGGGCGGTAGTGGCTAGGGTTTGAGGGATATAACGCTTTTCTTTTCACGTCTTCTAGATGTCTCAAAGCGCTTCACAGAATATACTGTAAAGTGAATTGACTTGGCGATATATGGGTGGACAAACTATGTGTGGATTTAACCGGTTAAACTCCAGCAGTTACCCCAACACACACTCTGTAGTTTCCAAGCCTTGGCTCTTGCCAACCTGCGTTTAATACTCTCCAGAATTAGGTAAACAGGATGTGTCCCTCCAGGGAGAGAGGGAGAGAGAGAGAGAGAGAGAGAGAGAGCGCATTCTATTCCAACAATCTATCTCTGGGGTTTCCATGTGTATGTAGGAGGCCAGGAATTCTCAGTTTGGTTTGGAGACTCTTAAGCAACGGTGACGGGTTCCTGGATGTGCCAGACAAAAATACTCTTTTTTTCCACGCCTCCCCTCTCTGTATCTCTTTTGCTTGTGAACCAGCTATAAAGCTGCCTCTAAGGATCTGTTAATCGCTGCCAGTCCTGGCCAAGCAAGCTGTCAGATAATGATATAAATTACGCAAATATAAGAGATGGGCTTCAAGCCTAATAAATATAGCCAGGGATTTGTGGGGGGGTGGGGGTGAGAGAGAGAGAGAGGCAGAAGTGGGAGAATTAAATCTAAAGAGAGAATTCAAGTTATTTTTAGATTGTGCCTTATTAAATCTGCCTGTGTTTGGAAATGTGTATGTCTGTCTGACTCTGACTTCCTGTATCTCTTTCTCTCCATCTCTTGCTGCGACGGGGACGTCCTCCCGACGTGAAAGGCGCTATATAAGTGCAATTTTGTTGTTTGTTGTTGGTCTATGTTTGTGTGTGCGTGTGTACGCATGGTCAGTTGGATGTTGATGCGGGGTTGTGTGGATGGGGGGGTTTTATGTGTTCAGTGGGGTAGGGGTTGATGTGGGTGGATGGGGAGGGGAATGGTGCGGATGGGTGGGGGTTGGGATTTGGGGTGTTTGTGGGTGGGGTAGTGTTGGGTGGGGATGGGGGAGGGGGAGACAGACTATCGGCAACACATGGACCGAAAGCAGCCGGCGCTAATTACTAGGACCTGTGTCCCAGTAACCGTCTGACTCTCGGCGATACCTGAACTGTTGTCATTCACACAACGCCCAGCGGAACAAACACTGCCTGGCAGCTCAGCTCACTCTCACTGCAGATTATTATTTAATTAACTGTTAAATCTTTAATTAGTATCAAGGTCAGTGTGAGGACAGCGCTGTCGTGTTCAGCGTGTGAGGCGGAGAGAGAGAGTCAGAGAAAGTGACGGAGCGGAGAGAGACAGAAATACACAAGAGCAGAGCGAGCCGGACACAGAAAGAGATAGAGTGATACAGGTTGGCATGAGCCAAGGCTTGGGGGGAGCCCAGAGTGTGTGTTAGGGTAACAGCTGGAGTCTAACAGCTAAACTTTGTGGAGTCCTGTAGTTCAGTGGTTAGAGCACTCGCCTTACAAGCGAGTTTCGAATCGAGGAAGGTCAGGGCGAAACCTTGGGCAAGTTTCCTTACACCACACGCCTAATAATAATCGCTCCAAAAACAACACAATAATAAAATTGGTCATTTCAATCCATGACTGTTTGTGGGACGCTGCTGTGCGCAATTGGCTGCCGTGTTTCACCCACAAATATACAGTCAATTCACTTTACAGTATATTCTGTGAAGCGCTTTGAGACGTCTAGAAGACATGAAAAACGCTATATCAAAATGCAAGGATTATTATTAGTATTATTATTATAAATCCATATAGCTTGGCCATTGATATCACTAAGTAGCTTTCCCTTTACTTGTCCAGCTAGATTTTAAAATGCAACTTGTTCAAAATTCTGTGCCTGCATTCTCACCCGCACCAAACTTCGCTCCCCCATTACCCCAGTCCTTGCCAGACATCACTGGCTCCCTTATCCCAGAGAGAATCAATTTCAAGATCCTCACCCTTGTTTTCAAATCCCTCCATTCCTCTGCACCCCCCTATCTCTCCAACCTCCTCTCTTCTCAAACCAGAACCCGGTTCCTTCGCTCCACCGGGTCTGACCTCCTCCTTGTTCCCCAAATCCTCCACTCCACCATCGGCAGCCGTTCCTTCAGCCGCTACGCCCCGAGGCTCAGAAACTCCGTTCCTCACTCCATCCACCTCGCTCCCTCTCTTCCTACTTTCAGGTCTCGGCTAAAGACCTTTCTCTTCGACCGCGCCTTCGATCACCTTTCTCCCCCCTGCCCCTGGCTCGGTCCCGGGATCCATTGTTGTTAAGCATTCTGAGATGACGTGCGACATGGAGGGCGCTATATAAATCAAAGTTGTTGTTGTAGCGCTTTGGGACATCCTCCCGACGTGAAAGGCGCTATAGAAGTGTAGTTTTGTTGTTGTTGATGAGCCAGGGCTGGGGCTGCGCTGTCATCAGCAGTGAGAGCCCTGGATACACTGCAGACCCGCCTGGCTCAGGAACCGGACTAGAGACCGTCATAGAGGCTGGGCTCGATTCCCACAATCCATTGTCAAAAATGCTACCTTGGGGTTAGTTCAGCACTAAGGAGATCCCACTTAACCCCCTCAAAGGAGAATAGTCTCTATATATGATAAAGCTCTATATTATATGCAAGGATTATTATAGGGGTTTCATAATAGAAGAAATAATAGGGAATAGGGGAGGAAAGGTGGAGGGTGGTGGGGAAGGGGATGAGGGTGAGTGTTGATCTCAGTGACAGGCTCCTCTGGCTTGCAAGGAACGAACGAGCGGTTGGAAAAATCCCATCTGCTTTCTGCAGAAAGGTGATAATAATAATCCTTGCATTTGATGTAGTGCTTTTCATACCTTATCAACATCTCAAAGAGCTTCACAGAATACACTGTAAAGTGATTTGACTATTATATTTGTGGGCAAAACTTGGCAGCCAATTGCGCATAGCAGTGTCCCACAAACAGTCATGGATTGAAAGGAACCATTTTTTTTATTATTGTGTTTTTTTGGGAGGGATTATTATTAGGTGTGTGTGTGTGTGTGTGTGTGGAGTAAGGAAACTTGCCCAAAGTTTCACCTTGATCTACCTGGATTCGACCACAGGTCTCACGCTTGTATGGCGAGTCTAACCACTGAGCTACAGCTCCACAAATGAGGATGAGCAGTATCTCTCTCTCTCTCTCTGTGCTAATGATGTCTCGGGAGGTGTCAGTAGCTTTGCCCAGGGTAACTCTTGACCAATTTAAGGATGAACTTTCTATCTTGGAGGTAGCGTCCGATACTGGCTTTCCCTGTGAGGTTATTAAACTCCCAAATCAATACCGAGAGCCTCATTTGTCATCATCAGGACTATGCTAATCATTCAGGAAGAAGTTTTCCTGAATTTAAACAAAGTGGTCTAAATTAACTTCATTTTCAACAGATAATATATATTAATAATAATAATCCTTGCATTTGTTACAGTGCCTTGTCACGTCATTGAGACGTCTTGAAACGCTTCACAGATTACACTGTTAAAGTGTATATTTTGTGGCCCAGATTTTCAGTGCTTGCTCAGGTAAATATTTCACCCACATAGACACAGTCAATTTCACTTTTTTTTGTGAAGAGCTTTGAGACATCTAGAAGACTCTATTAAATGCAAGGATTATTAATATTAGACTTCAAAGATTGCACAGAGATGGATGGTGCTAATAAGTGCAAGTTGTTGTTATTATTGATAATTAGAAAGGAGTTTCTCCTCAAGTCTTACCTGAAGGACTGCACCTCTGACAATGCAACATACACCCCCACCTCTCTCCAACACAAGATGAATTCCTGGTAAGGTGGGAGAGGAAGGAAAAGGGAGGGAGGGAGGGAAAGAGAGATAGAGAGAGGCAGGACAGGCAGGCAGGCAGACAGTGCAGAGGGAGGGAGGAACGGGGAGAGAGAAGGGTTGGGAAACAGATACAAAGGGAAGAAGGGATGTGGAGAGAGGGAGGGAGAGGAAAGGAATGCGAGGGCAGAACCCTGAGCCACACATGACGGTGCGGGGGGCTGGAGGAGAAGCCGTTGGTGGCGACAAAGTGGAGGCAGTGGGAGAGGTAGGATTCAAACCAGGCGAGGGCAGGTCCACAAAGATTGAACTGAGAGGAGAGGCGGTGTCGGAGGATGGAATGGTCGACAGTATCAAGGGTGGCAGAGAGGTCGAGCAGGAAAAGGAGGCAGAGGGAGCCCTGATCGCAGAAGTTTAGAATGTGGTGAAGTACTTTGACCAGGGCTGTCTCCGTGCTGTGCGCAGTTTGTCGGGGTCCAAATGGCGGGAAAAGAAAGAGCGAAGCTGGGATGTGACGACTCATTCCAGGGCCTTGGAGAGGAATGGGTGGTCGGAGATGTGAGGCTAAGCAGCTAAAAGCAAATACAGTAGTTTGCTCTTAATATCACAAGTCTGGCCAAGCTTTCCTGCTGTTTGACCAGCTGGGACCATCCTACCTGATAGGGCATTGGCTTGTAGGGTTGACAGGAACTAAGGGGGAGGATTCCCTGACCTCATTGACTGGTCTGCCCTTCCAGGTCCTGCTGATGAGCTGAGCCGGTCAATGAGAATTCACTTGTTTCCCACTTTCCATTGCAAAGTAAGTCACATTGGAGCCAGTCCAGCGTCAAAGTGACATCGCTCACCCACCACCCAGAGGATCTCAGCATCAAGGCATTGACTGGATCCAATCAATTGGAATCCAATTTGTACATTAGCTATAGCTGCAGGTTTTCTGCTTACCCTGACAGTGTACAACGACTATTGATTTCCCAGATCCTCCAGTCAACAGTAGCAAGGAACTGATACTGTGTCAGGTCATCTCTTCACATTGTGTCACAGTTTACCAACTTCAACACAACAACAACAATAAAATTACACTTGTGTAGCGCCTTTCACGTCAGGAGGGACGTCCCAATGCAAACAGCATCAACAAACAGAGGCTGCGAATACTCATCAGATGTAATGAATGAGCAAATAGCCAAGGGGAGCAGGGAGTGAGTGCGTCCATCCTCACAGCTGTGTCCCACCATCACCCTCACCCTAACCCTGACCCCTCAATCATAAAAGATAGGCTGAGCAGATCCACAACATGTCAGCCTGGCTCAATGATAACACACTCACTCGCCTCTGAGTTCCAACTCTTGTTTAACAACAATGGGGCAGGAGGGGTGGAGGGCAGGGAGGAGAGTGGGGGGTGGCCAAAGGCACTGGCAAAGAGCGAAGTATTTAGGTAGGCAAGAGAGGGGATGAGGCAGAGGGATGGTGGGCTGGAGTTCCAGAGTGTGGGGGCAGAGATGCTGACTCCCTCACTCCTCTCACTCGCCTCTTCCAACTTTCAGGTCTCGGCTAAAGACCTTTCTTTTCGTCCGCAGTTTCTGTCACCTTCTTCCCCCTGCCCATAGCTCGGCCCTAGGATCCATTATTGTGAAGCGCTCTGAGATGCCGTCCGGCATGGAGGGCGCTATATAAATCCAAGTTGTTGTTGCCCAACTGACAATGGTGGGGCGAGAAGTGTGGTGGACCTGAAGCAGGCAGATGTCTGCCAAGTGGAGGGAGAGGACAGGCTGATAAGGGGTTAGCAGGTGACAGCGGTAGGGGGGAGCAAGACAGTGGAGAGTTTTGAAGGTGAGAACAAGGGTTTTGTACTCAATTCTAGGGTGGCGGTGATGGGGTTTACGGAGCCTGGCGCGGGAGAGGACACAAGCTGCAGAGTGTTCTGAATATTCTGCAGCTTGTGAAGGGGAAGAGTTGGGAAGCAGGCAATTGTGGAGTCAATGTGATGAAAGCATGGTTCAAGTTCTCAGTGGCCTGGGGTGAGAGTTGTGACGGAGACGGGCAATGTCATGAAGATGGGGAAAGCCGGGACAGGTCACGGCACAATGAGAGGTTTAAAGGATAATAATAATATAATAATCCTTACATTTGATTTCACGCTTTTCACATTTTATCGATGTCTCAAAGCGCTTCACAGAATATACTGTAAAGTGAATTGACTGTATATTTGTGGGCGAAATGCGGCAGCCAATTGTGCACAGCAGCGTCCCCACAAACAATTTTGGATTGAAATGACCAATTAATTATTGTGGTTATTTTGAGGGAATATTATTATTATGTGTGTGTGTGGAGTAAGGAAACTTGCCCAAGGTTTCGCCCTGACCTGCCTGGAATTGAACCCAGGTGTCTCGCTTGTAAGGCGAATGCTCTAACCACTGAGCTACAGGACTCCAGTCCAGGATAGATGAGGGTCAAACAGGACACCGTATAGGCCTGGTGAAGTGAAGAGTGCAGCCATGAATAGTTATACCGTCAGTGTCTTCGGTGAGGGGGCGTTGACGGGAGCCAAACAGGGGCGGCCTATGTCTTGCCAACCTTGAGCTGGAGAAACATGAGTGGAGAGAGGATGAAAGAGAATGAGTGATAAAGAGGGAGTGAGACAGAGAAGTAAAATGGTGAAATGAGACAGGAGAGAGAATGGGAGAGAGTGGGAGAATGGGAGAGGACTGAGAATGGGAAAGAGAGAGAGACAGAGAGAGAAAGAGGGAGTGAGACAGAGAAGTAAAATGGTGAAGTGAGTGAGGAGAGCGAATGGGAGAGAGGGTGAGAGAAAAAGGAGAATGAGAGAAGGCAAGAGAGAGAGCAATCAAATGCTGCCTTCTAGGTAAGAAGGGGAGTTTCACACACACAAGCATTTGATCATCAATGGCTGCCCACATCCTGATGCTGAACCACAGCTACTTTCAGGATTGATAGTGAACAGAGTTGTGGTTCTGATCTGATGGACATTAATTGGATGCGCAGATAGATTCCCCAGGGAGTGTGAGGCCAGGAACTCACAGCCCAGAGAGATGCTCAACACCAGCTGATCTATGAGAGCAACATTGGGGGCCAATAATAATCTTTGCATTTGATAAAGCGCTTCTCAGGCCTCCTAGATGTCTCAAAGCGCTTCACAGAATATACTGTAAATTGAATTGACTGTATATTTGTGGGCGAAACACAATTATCCCTTAATACCCTGACGTAACAAATGTCTATCCATCCACGGCACTTTAATCACTTTCTCTTCCCTCCTCTCTCCTCCCTGCTTTTCTCTGGCTCTCTCCTCTCTCTCTCTCACTCTCTCACTCCGCTTTTCCTCTCTCCCATTGTCTCTCCTCTCGCTCTCTCTCTTACCACAGCCTTTTAATAATAATAATAATTCATTTGATATGATTACATTTCAATGATACAAGATAATTATAATTATCATCAATAATAATAATACTTCACTGAGCGAGTAGTCAACTTATGGAATTGGCTCCCGAGGATGGAAGCAGAAAATGTTGCTTGTTTGAAGAACAAATGAGATCGATTTCTACGAGAAAATAATATCTGGGTGATACAGCGTATAGTTTAGGACACGACAGGTCAAGCGACTGCCAGGATGGTGGAAGGCGAACAGGATAGATTTTCTCCTAATAAATTCTCCCTATCAGCCTGCCCGTCCCCTCTCTTCAGCCAGCTCTGGCCTGCTCCATATCCCCCGCCCGAACAGCCTGACCATCGGTGTCCAGGCTTTCAGCCTCTCTGCCCCCACACTCTGGAACTCCATCCTACAATACCTTCACCTCGCTTCCTCCCTTTCCTCTTCCAAGGCCGATCTGAAGATCTTCCTCTTCGACTGTGCCTTCTGCTTCCCTCCTAACTCTCCCTCCTTTCCTACTCTCTGTCCCCCTGCCCCGACCCTTCCCCCACACCTCGGCTCCCGAAAACTGTTCAGCATCTTGGGATATCCTCCCGACGTGAAAGGCGCTCTATAAATGCAATTTTGTTGTTGTTGTTGTTCTTACATTCTTAACAATTACGTTAAAGATCCTGCGGCTCTGTTAGAAAAGAGAAGCGTGGGATGTTCCTGTGCACAAATTGACTACCGCGTTTCGCCCACAAAATACACTTTGGAGCAATTGCTTTCGGTCCAGGGAATGATTCCTATTATTTTGCTGAAATGTTGTGGACAAAATGAGCCAATCAAGCAGTTACGGATTGAGTGACCAAATTACTATTATTATTATATTTTTCTGAAGGTTTTTTTTTACCCCCCGGAAAACTGATCCGCCAATCGACCAACAATCAGGTTTTCCTACTTACTGCTGGGTAAACAGAGGTGTGTCGAGTAAGGAAACTTGCCTCAGGTTTTACCCTGCCTGGAAATTGAACCCAGGTCCTTTCGCTTTAGGCCTCCAGCCTGCTCCATGTCCCCTGACCCACCTGCCCCACCATTGGTGGGCTAGCCTTTAGCCACTCTTCCCCCTAACCTCTGGAACTCCATCCCGCAGTCTCTCTGCTTCGCCCCCTCCCTGGCCTCCTTCAAGTCCCACCTCAAGACCTTCCTCTTCGACGGTCCCATCAGTCACCCCAAATTCCCCCCTTTCCTTCCACCCTCCCCGTCCCTGACCCCAGCTCCTTGGGACGTCCTCCTGATGTGAAAGGCGCTATACAAGTATCATTTTGTTGTTATTGTTTTCCTTTCCCTCCCTCTCCCCCCTAACCCCCCCTTTCTCTCCCCTTTTCCTCCCTGATTTTACCCCACCCCACCTTTCCCTCCCTCTCCCGCCTCATCCTCTTTTCCCCCTAGCCCCACTTCCGCGACTGTTTGCGGGACACTGCTGTGCGCAACTTGGCTGCCTCGTTTCGCCCCCAAATATATAATCAATTTTCCTACTCTCCTTCCCCCAAACCCTCCCGCACTATATAAATGTAATTTGGATTGATTGATTGATTGATTGGTGAGCGTTCTAACCACTGAGCTACAATTCTCCCCAATGAAATCACAGTGGCTGCACTTTACAAGCAATTGCTTTCAGTCGAGGGGTGGTCTTCCTGTTATTTTGCTTTGTGTTAAAGTCTAAACGGTGCCAGCGCAGTACAGCTGTGGGACTTGCACAATTAGGCGACAATTAAAATGATACAATTAAAAACTTATTCCAGGGCATTGTGTTCATCACACATCGATTGGTTCCTGATTCTCTCTGTGAACCTGATGTGAAAAACCCACTTGCTATCAACATGCATCACTCCATTCCCACATCTGATGTGCATAAAATACACCAGGTATAATGGCTCATTAAGTGATAATGGATTCCACAGACACCATCCATTCCAGTTCACTTGTTGGTATGTTACCCCACTGTACCTGTCTCCTCCCCTCCCTCCTTTCCTCACCCTCTCTCTATCTCTTTCTCTGTACAGTATTTCTTCCATTCAATATTAACAATAATAATCCTGGCATTATGATGTAGCATCTTACCACATCTCAAAGAGCTTCACTAGAATATCCTGTAAAGTGAACTGACTATTTTTGTCGGTGAAACACAGCAGCCAATTCCGCAGCCGTCTCCCACAAACAGCCGTTGATTGCGTGACCAAATCATTATTCTTATTTTTATTTTTTGAAGGTATTATTTACCCATCGCCGGAAAAGCGATCCACCAATCGATTACCAACCAGGTTCCTACTCACTCCTAGGCAAACAGAGATGTGTGGAGTAAGGAAACTGGTCCAAAGTATATCAAAGTGTGGCATCCTGTAGCTCAGTGGTTAGAGCACTTGTCTTTGCAAGCGAGAGACCTGGGTTCGATTCCAGGTCAGGGCGAAACCTTGGGCAAGTTTCCTTACTCCAAACGCTCAATAATAATCCCTCAACAAAAAACGATAATAATTAATTGGTCATTCCAATCCACGACTGTTTGTGGTGACGCAGCTGTGCGCAATCGGCTGCCGCGTTTCTCCCGCAAAATATACAGTCAATTCACTTCACAGTATATTCTGTGAGGCGCTTTGAGATGTCTTGGAGACGTGATAAGGCACGATATCAAATGCAAGGATTATTATTATTACTAAATATTCACTGTCACCAATATGGAGTTCTTTTCACAGAAACCTCTCCCACGCGGTATAAAAGTGGGTCACGCACTCGTTTTCTAACTAAAGTTATTATTATTAGTATCATTATTATATGCTGTGAAGCTCTTTGAGATGTCCTCCTGACGTGAGAGGAGTTGTAACACAAGGATTATTATTATTTATTGTTATTTTTTCTCTCTGCGTTCATGTGTGCAAATGAGATAAGGATAATCCTTACATTTGATGCAGTGGCACGGTTAGGAGCAAATACTGTTGTCTGTGGTGTGAGGTGCTGAATGATCAATAATAATACTAATAATCTTGCTCCATGTCCCCCGACCCACCTGCCCCACCATTGGCGGGCGAGCCTTTAGCCACTCTGCTCCCAACCTCTGGAACTCCATCCCGCAGTCCCTCTGCCTGCCCTCTCCCTGGCCTCTTTCAAGTCTCGCCTCAAGACTCTCCTCTTCGATGGACCCATCAGCAACTCCTAATCCCCCACTTCCCTCCCACCCCCTGTCCTCAGCTCAGGTTTAAAGCAGTGACTGTCTAGCGCCTTGGGACGTCCTCTTGATGTGAAAGGTACCGTACAAGTGTCATTTTGTTGCTGTTTTTGTTGTTGTTGCGGTTGTTACATCTCCTTATCACATCTTCGAGACGCCTCAAAGCGCTTCACAGGATACACTGTAAAGTGAACTGACTGTGCGTTTTGTGGGCGAAACACGGCAGCCAATCGCACACAGCTGTGTCCCACCAACAGTCCCATTAAGTGGATTAAGTGACCAATTTTTCAGTTAAAGGAAAAGCGATCAGCCAGTCGACATAACGACAACAACAACAACATTACATTTATAGAGCTCCTTTCACGTCGGGAGGACGTCCCAAGGCGCTGAACAGTCAGGTCGGGACCCGAGCGTGGGGGGGGAGGGTCGGGGGGGAAGGAGAGTGGGAGAGGGGGGAGAGTTAGGAGGGCAGCAGAAGGCACAGTCGAAGAGGAAGGTCTTGATTCCAGCCTCGAAGGAGGAAAGGGAGGAAGTGAGACGAAGGGATTGAGGGATGGAGTTCCAGAGCGTGGGGGGCAGAGAGGCTGAAAGGTGCATTGTTTGAGTTGGGGTGAAGTTGCTGGATTATCTGTGAACCGCAGCCCACTGAATCACAAACACAGCAAAATACACCTTAATTGAGCTATTTTCCCTGGGAGCGAGAGCCACATATGATAACGGTGCATTACAACAAGGTAATAATATCATCGTGATAATCCTCGCATGTGATGCAGCGCCTTATCCTGTGGAGTCCTGTAGCTCAGTGGTCAGAGCGCTCGCCTTACAAGCGAGAGACCTGGATTCAATTCCAGACAGGTCAGGGAGAAACCTTTGTATTATTTTATTATTATTGATTGGCCGCTGTTTACATTCGTTTACATTTGTGTGAAGTCCTGCGACTCAGTGGTTAGAGCGCTTGCCTCGCAAGCCAGAGAACTCGGGTTCGTTTCCAGGCAGGGCGAAACATTGGGCAAATTTCCTGACTCCGCACGCGTCTGTTTACCTAGCAACGTGGAGGAACCCGGTCGTCAGTCGATCGGCGGATTGCTTTTCCGAGGGGTAATAATCCCGGGAAAAATCAAAATACGCTCACCCAATCCACGACTGTCTGCGCTCACTTGGCTGCCGCGTTCCGCCCACAGACCATCCAGTCACTCTACCGTATATTCTGCGAAGCGCCGTGAGACGTCTCAACCAGGTGGCGAGGCGCTGGATCAAACCCAAGGAATATTATTATTATTATAGGTTACTTTTTCAGGGTGACTGAGTTCCATTTACCATGAATCCGCCAGGTTGATGTCGCTGTTTACCAATTGTGGGTGCTAATAACTGCAGTAATTAAATCTGATTACATAGAAAACCGTTGAAAGTAATTACAATAGTGTTTTTTTACAATAGACGGATGTCGGGCCTGTGAGGATTAATGAGGGGAGATGGCTGCGGATAGCTGATCAATGGTCATCAATTATTTTAAGTGAAGAGAATTTTCCCAGGGACAAATTGTACTTTTAATTAAAGGGAGAAAAGAATTCAATGTCTTTTGTCTGTGTCACCCTTTCACCGTTCGTCGGCTGGCTCAGTGTTATTGCTCTCTTTCTCTAACCTCGCTCGCTCTTTCTCTGTCTGTTTCTCTGTACAGCTGTGTGTGCCTCTCTCTCTCTCTGTCTATGTGTCTCTGTATTTCTGGGCATGCTTCTGTTTGTGTCTGTGGTGTGTGTGTGTGTGTGTTTTGCTCTCTTTCTCTCTCAGTGTGTGTGTGTGTGTGTGTGTGTTTCCCACAAACGTTTGTACCTCTCTCATTCTATGTGTCTCAGCATTTTTCTGTGTGTGTGTCCATGCGAGTGTGTGTGTCTGTGCGAGTGTGTGTGTGTGTGTTTGCGTGGGTATATTTCAGTCAGGCTGTGTGTGTGTATGTATCTCTCTCTGTATTTGTGAGTCTCTGTCTGTCTCAGTATCTTCATCTATGTGTGTGTGTGAATGTGTATATGTCTCTATCTCTGTTTCTCTCTCGTGTCTCCCTCTGTCTTGTACGTGTGTGTGTCTCTCTGTCTGTTTCTCTCTGTCTGTGCGCATGTCTCTCTATGTCTTTCTCCTTGTGTGTGTATGCATGTGTGTGTGTGACTCCCTCTGTGTGTTTATCTCTCTCTCTCGTTCCACAGCATAAATAAAAAAATGTAATCTCTTTATTTCCTTTACAATTCAATTAAATCAACATCAAGCGCATTAAAACGATGAAGTTCAATATATCCGCTCTGTGATGGAACGGTCCACCTGCTCTCTCACTCTCTTCAGGAGCCTGTTATTGAAGAGTTGGTAACTGTCCTCTGACTAAAAGCAAATGAATGAGTGTGAAAGCAGTGAGATGCACTTTACATAGATTTGCTCTCATTATAATAATAATAATAATAATCCTTGCATTTGATGTAACGCTTTATCACGTCTTCTAGATGTCTCAAAGCACTTAACAGAATATACTGTAAAATGAATTGACTGCGTTTGTGTGGGCGAAACGCAGCAGCCAATTGCGCACAGCAGTGTCCCCATGACCAGTCGTGGATTGAGTGACCACAGTATGCTTTTTTAACATTATACAGTATCCTCCTCAGGTTCCACATTATTGGTTTTATCTACAGGTGAATCAAAGAGTAATTTCAAGGTACAAACCTGCGTCACATTTTCAAGGAGTCTCAAAGCGCTTCGCAGAATATACTGTAAAGTGTAGTGACTGTATATTTTGTGGGCGAAACCCCATCACTGGACTGTCTGTGTCCACTTCCCTCTGTTCTGACTGAAGACACCAGGATTTGAGCTGGAGAATATGGAGTCCTCTAGCTTACTGTTTAGTGCGTTCGCTTCACAAGCGAGAGGACCCGGGTTCGATTCCTGGACAGGGTGAAAGTTTAGGCAAGTTCCCTTATTCTACACGCCTCCGTTTACCAGCGGTAAGTAGGAACCAAGTTGATAGTGAATTGGCGGATCGCTTTCCAGGGGTAATAATCCCTCCAAAAAAAAAGTTGGTCACTCAATCCACAACTGTTTGTGGGAACAAAACCCAAAAAAACTACAGATACTGGAAAGTACTGCGGATGCCAGGGACCTTACAGCCCTCTGGCCTTAATATTGATTTCAATAATTTCAGGCCATAACAGCTCACCTTCCCCCTCTGACCATCTGATCTGCCTGTTCTTTGGCAATTTCACCGCCTGCATTCTTTTAACGTTATTAACATCTCTTCTCTCCAGTTTTGTTGCAATTCCCCTTTTTCATTCACAAATTAATACCTCTTTAACCCATCATCTCCTGCCCTCTGCCCCATTCTCTCCTTTGTCTCCTTTGCCCTGCCTCTCACACTCTCTGTTAGTCCGTGAAAGCCTCTCTCTCCCTCCCAACGTGCCCCAGTTCTGATGGAGGGTCATGGACCTGAAACGTTGACATCTTTCTCCACAGATGCTGCCTGACCTGCTGAGTGTTCCCAGTGATTACTGTTTGTGGGACGTGGCTGTACAGAATTGGCTGCCGCGTTTCACCCACACAGACTATACAGTCATTTCACTTTATAATGCATTCTGTGAAGTGATTTAAGACATCTCAATGACGTGATCAGGAGCTTTTTCAAATACAAGTGTTATATTAATGTAAACTGTAAACTAATATTATTATAGAAGGCAGGTGCACAATCCCGCTGTTAGCAAGGCTGTTGCTCTTCACATTTAGCTCCTGATTTAGAACTCTGCCGCCCACACCAAACTTCGCTCCCCCATTACCTCAATCCTTGCCAGACTTCACTGGCTCCCTATCCCAGAGAGGATCGACTTCACGATCCTCTCCCTTGTCTTCAAATCCCTCCACTCCCTCTGCACCCCCCTATCTCTCTGATCTCCTCTTCCCCCAAACCCAGCACCCGCTGCCTTCGTTCCTCTGGGTCTGGCCTCCTCCATGTCCCCCCGAATCCTCCGCTCCACCCTCGGCGGCCGTGCCTTTAGCCACTACGCCCCGAGGCTTTGGAACTCCCTTCCTCACTCGCTTCGCCTCGCCCCCTCTCTTCTAAGTTTCAGGTCCCAGCTGAAGACCTTTCTCTTCGACCGTGCCTTTGGTCACCTTTCTCCGCCTTCCTCTGGCTCGGTCCCGGGATCCGATACTGTGAAGCGCTCTGAGACTCCGTCCGGCGTGGAGGGCGCTATATAAATTGAAGTTGTTGTTGTTGTTGTTGCTGATTGTCTATCAATAAGGCTTGATGGAATCTATTGACTTTCCTCCACTTTCTCCACACAGTGGCTGACAACTCGGCGATACGGAGTCTCAATTTTCGGAAGGAATTGCGAGAGCTGGAGAAAAGGAAAACCAACGCATTCGGACTCCTGTAACTCAATGGTTGGAGCACTCGCCTCGGAAGCAAGAGAACCTGAGTTCAATTCCGGGCAGGTCAGGGCGAAACGTTGGGCAAATTTCCTTACCCTCAAAAAAAATGGGGCATTCAATCCACGACTGTTTGTGGGGACGCTGCAGTGCGCCAATTGGCTGCTGCGTTTCGCCCGCAAACACACAGTCCATTCACCTTACAGCGTATTCTGTGAGATGTCTAGAAGATGTGAAAAGCTCTGTATCAAATGCAAGAATTATTATTATTATTTAATTATTAGTACAACAACAACAAAATTACATTTATAGAGCACCTTTCACGTCGGGAGGACGTCCCAAGGCGCTGAACAGTTAGGTCGGGACCCGAGCAGAGGTGGTGGGGGGTCGGGTTAGGGGTAGGGGGAAGGAGAGTAGGAAAGGGGGGAGAGTTAGGAGGGCAGCAGAAGGCACGGTCGAAGAGGAAGGTCTTAAGACCGGCCTTAAAGGAGGAAAGGGCGGAAGCGAGGCGAAGGGATTGTGGGATGAGTTCCAGAGTGTGGGGGCCCGGCCACCGATGGTAGGGGCGGATCATGCATAGGGAGTCAGCAGGTCGGAGAGATAGGCGGGGGCAAGGCCGTGAATGGCCTTGAAAGTGAGGACGAGATCTTGAATTTGAATTTACAAGGTGGAAGGCCAGGAATTCTCAGTTGGGTTTGGAGACTCTTAAGCAACGGTGACGGGTTTCTGAGTGTGTCAGACGCCCGGCTGAGTGAAAAGGAAAACATAATGGATTAAGGTGCTGAAGAAAGCCGCTGTATTATATTGTAAGTTATAAACTCCTTTGGTTGATCGTTCTCCGCAGCACTTTAAGGGATAATTAATGTTGAGCAGTAATTTTACTTTTCCAGTGAATCATCTCTCTGCAGATCAGATTAGTGAGCGTTAGGGTTTAATCCCTTTCTCTGTCACCATCTGGTGCCTCTGAATGCGCTCACTCTCGCCTTGCTCTGGTTATTTCTGCAAAATTGGCTAATTAGCAGCTATTAACGTGCACCGTGGTGTCCACGCAGGGAGGCACAAAGCAGGTATAGTGCTTAGTCACCCTGTACCTCACACACACACTCACACACACACACACGGGTACTGTAACTCTCCCCATACACACATATACTCACACACACTCACACACACAGGTACTGTAACCTCTCTTCCCCCCCACTCCCCAACACACACACACACACACACACACACAGGTATTGTAACTCTCCCATACACATATATACACACACACAGGTACTGTAACCTCTCCCCCCAACCCACGCCGCCCCCACACACTCTCACTCACACACACACAGGTGCTGTAACTCTTCCCAGGCCCCTCTGCCCACATACACAAACCTTTGTGTGTTGTCAGCCTGGCTCGGAGTCTCGGAGTCAGAAGGTTGTGGGTTCAAGCTCCCATGTGGACACTTCGTCATTCAGATGAGACATTAAACGGGGAGTGGGTTTGGGGGGGTGGGGGGAGCTGGACATTACCTTCATCTTGACTCCCGGTCCCCCACCCACAAAAAATATACAATCAATTCACTTTACAGTATATTCTGTGAGGCGCTTTGAGACGTCTAGAGCAGTGGTTCTCAACCTTTTTCAGTAATGTACCCCTTGTTAATTTTCAACATTATCGTGTACCTCCACCCAACCACACACACACACACACACACACACCACGTCCCTCATTCCACTTGCATTTTATGACCAAGCTTTTCTTATATAACAAAATAACTGGCACATACAAATCCAGGGGAATAACAGTTAAATATACAATTTGGAAGGCTATAAAGCTATAAGGCTATACCCCTGGTTGAGAACCGCTGGTCTAGAAGACGTGGAAGCTCTATATCGAATGCAGAGATTATTATTATGATTTCTAGTATTATTATTATTATTACGATTGTTAGTATTATTTTAGAACGAGGGCAACGATCACTGGATCCAGTCGTGCTCGGTGGCGTGAGGAGCTATTTGGTTGCGGTGGATTCTACGTAATTGTGTGTAACATTGAGGCGATACTGAATTCTGCTGAGGACCACCTTAACAATTGCCTGCAGTTGCACTGCAACGCTGTCTGGTGTAATCAATGTCAGGGGTTAAGTAACCATAGAGACAGTCAAGTCGGTCAGCGTTCCCTCGGTTCCCTTTGCCACTCCATGTGTTTTACAAGCTGTCCGTCCGGTGAGATGTTAAACCTCACTCCTCGTCCACATCCTGTTCAGGCCAACGTTAAACACTTGAAAGATCCCGCGGCGCTGTTGGGAAAGCGGTTAGAGCGCTCGCCTCACAAACAAGAGACCTGTGTTTCGAATCCAGGCAGGTCTGGGCGAAACCTTGGGCAAGTTTCCTTACTCCACCACACAGGCCTGATAATAATCACTCCAAAATACACCGATAATAAATTGGTCATTTTCAATCCACAGCTGTTTGTGGGGACACTGTTGTGCGCAATTGGCTGCCGCGTTTCGCCCACGAATATACAGTCAATTCACTTTACAGTCTATTCTGTGAAGCGCTTTGAGACGTCTAGAAGACGTGAAAAGTTCTATATCAAATGCAAAGATTATTAATATGCTTCTTGTTATTATTCTCTGTTTCTCTCTCACTCTCCGCATCCCTCTCTCTCTCCCAGTTTCCAAGCTGACAATCCCCAGATAACACAGACCGCCATTTGTGGGACGTCACTCTACTTCCTGAAACTCTGGAACGCTCTTCCTCTATCCCTTCGGCTTGCCCACTTTCTTCCCTATCTTCAGGTCACGGATGAAGAAACTTCCTCTTGGACTGTGTCTACAGTCACCTCTCCCTCCCCCCCTCACTCTCCCACCCCCACAGCTCGGTGTCTTGCTCCGCCATTGTCAAGCGCTCTGAGGAGCTAACCTGCATGAGAGGCGCTGTGAGAGGCCTTCAAAACACACAGTCACTACACTCTATGGTGCAACCTGTCAAGCAAATTGAGACATCTTGATGACGTGATAAGATATCAAATGTTATTATTATTAGGATTATTATAAAATCAAGACAACTTTACACTGAGTGAAAATCTGAAATGGGGGGGAGGGAGTGGAAGTTGGGGAGTGGGGAGAGTAGGAGGTGGATGGAGAATGAGGGAGAGGAGGAATAATTGGATTCCTGTAGCTTAGTGGTTAGAGCACTTGCCTCGCAAGTGAGAGGACCTGGGTTCAATCCCCAGGCCGGATGAAACATCGGGCAAGTTTCCTTACTCCACACGCCTCTGTCTACCTCGCAGTCACTAGGAACATAGTTGATAGTCGATTGGCAGATCACTTTGACTGGGATAACAATTGCTTCAAAAATTTATATTTTTTCCAAAGAATAATAATAATAATTTGGTCACTCAATCCACAACTGTTTGTGGGACATTGCTGTGTGCAATTGGCTGCTGCGTTTCGCCCACAAATATACACAATCAATTTACTTTACAGTGTATTCTGCGAAGCCTTCTGTGACGTCTTGAGGACATGATAAGGCGTTATATCAAATGCAAGGATTATTATTATTATTGTTGTATTCGAACCTCCGAGCCAGAGAGTGTGCCTGGGTTCACACACACACACACACACACACACACAGAGTACATCTCTGTGTATAGTAGTGATAGGAGCAGTCTGTGGTTCCTGCTTGATTATAATTAAGTTGGAGAGGTCGTTTCATTAGTTATGAGAGTGTTTCTCTTGTGCCTCGGTTATCTAGAATAATTATATCAATATTCAGCGCATGATTGATGTTGTGATTCATGTCTGAATATTCCCTGCAGTATCCGGGGTTAAAGCCGGGAATGTTATCAGGGAAGTCGATCCGGATTACTATCTCACACCACTGTCAGGATTTGCCGTATGTCGCGTAATAATTCGTGAAGCTATTTCAGCTGGGTGTCTTCACTTAGGAAGCTCCAAACCAAACTGAGAATTCCATGCAATCCCAAGTACTGTACACATGGAAATCCCAGAGGTAGATTGTCGGAATGGAATACACTCTCTCTCTCTCCCTGGAGTGTTTTCCTGATTCGGGAGAGTGTCAGGCGCAGGTTGGCAAGGGCCAAAGTTTGAGGGGAGCCCAGAGTGTGCGTTGGGGGTAACTGTTGGACCCACACATAGCTTGTCCATTGATATCACTGTCTGGCCAGGCTTTCCCGCTGCTTGTCCAGCTAGGACCACCCTCCCTACCCGTTAGTTAGGGCTTTGGCTGTGGGTTAACAGGAGCTGTAGTGGGAGGATTCCCTGTCCCCAGTGACTGGGCTGTCCTTCCAGGTCCTGCTGATGAGCCAGGGCTGGGGCTGTGCTGTCATCAGCAGTGAGAGGCCTGGATACACTGCGGACCCGCCTGGCTCAGGAACCGAGAGACTGTCACAGAGGGAAGGCTCGATTCCTACATTCTGCTGCTCAACAGGTCAACTTGGAGTCAGTTCAGCTCCAAGGAGAGTTAATGACCCTAACCTGTAGAAATAACCGAAGCGGCAGAGAAAATAATGGTGGGGGCGAGGGAGTGGGGAGGGGGAGGAGTGGTGGGGGGGCGGGGAGGCCGTGTGTGGTAAACAATTCCGAAATAAGTAGCGCGCTGATTGAAATAAATTTAAATAGTTTATTAATGAAATACTTAATTCAAGGCTGGATTGATTATAATTTGTGAAGGGAATCAGACAACACATCTTATTTCATGTGTGCGATTTGCCAGAGAAATCAAGCACTCTGGACCCAGAGACAGAGGTGTGTGTTCAGGGTCTTTGGCCTCACAGCCCAGCCTGATCCTCCAGTGCAGCACTGGGGGTGGGTTGGGGAGCTCTGCATTGTCAGAGGTGCTGTCCTTCAGGTGAGACGTTAAACCAAGGTCTCGCCTGCGCCTAATCAGGCTTTAAAGATCTTGTGGTGCTATTGGAAAAGAGAAGCGAGTAAGTGTTTTTCTCTCTCTCTCTCCCAGTGTCCTGGCCACTAATCCCCCAGATAACAACAACAACAACTTTGATTTATATAGCGCCCTCACTCCACGCTGGACATCGTCTCAGGGCGCTTCACAATAACGGATCCCGGGCCATGGGCAGAGGGAAAAAGGTGACCGAAGGCGCGGTCAAAAAGAAAGGTCTTCAGCTGAGACCTGAAACTCGGAATGATATGTGGGCCAAACACGCAGCCAATTGCACACAGCAGCGTCCCACAAACAGCCGTGGATCATTTGACTTCATTGTTATTTTTAATTTTGATTTTGTGAAGGGATGATTACCCCCATTGAAGTGTTCCACCAATTGACTAACAACAGGGGGTTCCTGGCTAAACAGAGTGGATTTCCTCCACACGCTCAACTTTCTCCCCGCCTGGGAGTTGAACCCAGGTCCTCTCGCTGGCGAGGCGAGCGCTCTAACCACTAAACTACAGGGTCTCCTCAGGGTTGAACTAGCTCCAAGGTGACATGTTTGGCAACGAAATGTCAGAACCGAGCCAGCCGGGCCCCCTCTGCTACAGTGTCGCCCCAGTTCCTGTCCACAGTATATCCTGATGACAGCACAGCCCAACTGGATCATCGTCAGTACCTGGAAGGACAGACCAGTTAGTTAGTTAGTTAGTGCTTTGGCTGCAGGGCTAACAGGAGTTGAGTGTGAGGATTCACTGCCCCCAGTGACTGGTCTGCTCTTCCAAGCCCTGTCGATGAGAGAAGCTGCCTTAGGGAACCAGCTACCGAGAGACATAGAGGGTCTCTGACATCCCGTTGGTAGGATTGTGGAGACAATTCATCTTGGACGAGACCCAGTAAGGAGGAGAATCATTAGGTTAAGAGGGCCTCCTCCTCCTCTGTTGCAGTAGACTCAACAAGGCATTGGGGGAAGTGTTCAGTTTCCTTGGGAGAAACCTCAATTATTAAGCACCGTGGCATTGCTTGCCATCGATCATCAGCAAGCTATCCACTGAATAGCAGATGTAATGAGCTGTGAAATGTTCCATTTAATCCCAATAAAAGAGCTAGGGCCTGTGGAAACAGAGGACCTCTCTGGTGAGCTCACTTTCTGTCTGTTTGTATTCCATGTCTCTGTCTGCAAATCTACCTGTTTACGATTTTGTGGCTGGCTCCGCGAGAGCTGTTCTCCCTCACACCCGAGTAAGAAGCTTGTGGGTTTAAATCCTACATTGGTCCACTCGCACAGTCTAGGCTGATGCTCCAGCGCAGTGCTGGGGGGCAGAAAGCACTGCAATGTGGAGTCCTGTAGCTCAGTGGTTAGAGCACTCGCCTTCCAAAGGTGAGACCTGTGTTTCGAATCCAGGGCAGGTCAGGGCCAAACCTTGGGCACGTTTCCTTACTCCACACACATGAGGGGTAATAATCCCTTGGAAAAAAAAACTAATAGTAAGAATAATTTGGTCACTTACTCCATGACTGTCCACGGGACGTTGCAATGCGCAATTTGCTGCTACGTTTGGCTCACAAAATATGCAGTATATTCTGTGAAGCGTTTTGAGGCGTCCCGAAGACGTGATAAGGAGCCGTATCAAATGCGAGAATTATTTTACCATTGTCGTCACATGCTAGAATTATAGAGATGTTGATTGCAATTATTTCTGTATGGATTAGTCTACAACACGGTGAAAAGCTTTATTGATCCACAGTTGCCTAGTTCTTCTAAGCACATTGCACTTAACTAAATATATATACTGTATATCATATTTCAAATCACTCATATACTAGTCCTCACATGTAAAGCCCTCCCACCCTACATCTGTGACCTCCTATCCCCTTACCAACTTGCCCGCCCCCTCCGCTCGGCAGGCTATGGCCTGCTCCATGTCCCCCGACCCACCCATCCCACCATTGGCGGGCAAGCCTTCAGCCACTCTGCTCCCAACCTCTGGAACTCCATCTGGCAGTCCCTCCGCCTCGCCCCCTCCCTTGGCTCATTTAAGTCCCGTCTCAAGACCCTCCTCTTTGATGGACCTATCGGCCTCCTAATCCCCCCATTCCCCCTTCCCCCCTCCCACCCCAGTCCTAAACTCGGGTCTGAAGCAGTAACTGTCCAGTGCCTTAGGACGTCCTCCTGACATGAAAGGCTCTATACAAGTGTAATTTTGTTGTTGTTTGTTGTTGTTCTGTACTGAATCCCTCATTATTATTTCCTAAAATCTAATTTGTCAGTGAAAGAAAGGACAATTTTTGCTTCCATTGTCTCCCGAGGGAGCCTGTCCTACCGATTTACCACTCGCTCACTGGAATAATGTTTCACCAGCTTGGCTATGAAGATTGCACCCACCCCTTTCAAAGCAGGGCTTTGTCCTCTGGTTCTACTGTAATGGACAAAATGAAACAGCTTGTCATCATGGTCAGGTGGATGTTAAAGATCCTGTGGCGCTCTTGGCAAAGAGAAGGGAATTTCTCTCCCTCTGTCTCTCTCTCTCTCTACCAGTGTCTTGACCAACAATCCCCCGGTTAAAATTGGTCACTTACACTCTGTTTTTTTTGTGAGCAAATTGTCTGCTGGAATCATTTGCAGAATGCAATCACTGCACTTTACACTGTAACCTGTGAAGTGCTTTAAGACATCTCAACGACACGACAAGGCGCTGTATCAAACGCAAGAAGTATTATTATTGTTGTATAAATGCAAGTTGCTGTTGTCTCAAGGCCGGTCTGAGCCTCAAGAGGCTTCTCTTCGATCGTGCTTTCTGCTGCTCTCCCAACTCTCTCCTCCCTCCCCCCCTACCCTTGCTCGGGTCCCGACCTGACTGTTCAGCGCCTTGGGACGTCCTCCCGACGTGAAAGGCGCTCTATAAATGTAATTTTGTTGTTGTGTGTTGTCGTTGTTGTCTCAGTAACGTGATCAGGCTCTAGAACAAATGCCAGGATGATTATCATTATTATTATTTATCATTTTAAATCAGATCACCTCTCAACCTTTTAAATGCCAGGGGAATATACATTGGCACAGGACCTCAGGCTGAGGATTAATCATTTGTTGGTCAGATTAGCAGGCTACACAAGGCAAAAACTACGCAGCAAAATGTATTATTTGGGGGGAACGAACATTCGTGACATTTGAGGCTGACCTTATCTGTCTGATTACTGTGTGCGCTGACTGACAGGAAGATGGATTAACCTCACACTATTTCAACATGTTATTAAATATTCATTCAACACAACAGAGGGCTCTGATTTGATAGGTTTATCGAGGGAACCTTACAGCAACAGAAGTTGTCCATTCAACCATTGTGGCTTTGATGGCTCTTAGAAAGAGCCACCTGACTTGCCCAATTTCTCCACTCTCACCCCATAGGGCTGCTAATTTTTCCTTTTCAATTTCACCAATCCAATTCCCTTTTGAAACCTGTTTTCATCACTTCTGTGGAACACTCTAGCTCAGTGGTTAGAGCTCTCCCCTCGCAAACAAGAGACCTGGGTTCAATTCCCAGCCAGGGCGACACCTTGGGTAAATTTCCTTACTCCACACGATCGAGAATAATCCCTCAGGATTTAAAAAAAAGTAATTAAAAAAAATCACTTCAATCCACAACTGTTTGCGGGACACTGCTGTGTGCAATTGGCTGCCACGTTTCGCCCACAAATATACAGTCAATTCACTTTACAGTATATTCTGTGAAACGCTTTGAGAAGTCTGGAAGATGTGAAAAGCTACAATATCAAAAGGCAAGGATTCTTTTTTATTATTTTGGCATGTGGTTGCCTCAGAGTGATGTACACTACCATCAGTTAATACTGATTGCTTTGTTAAATAGCATGAGAGGCCTGTCTGATGGGAAGCGGGGAGATGCGGAACAGAGGAGTTTTGATTAAAATGAATCTCCTGAACACTGGAGCAGGGAGGCCCTGCGACGAGGTTGTTTGAGTGGTCGAGACGGGAGGTGACGAAGGCGCGGATGAGGGTTCCGGCAGTTTTTTGGAGTGAGGTACTGATGGAGGCGATGGAGGCAATGTGGCGGAGGTGGAGGAAAGCCGAGACCGGATGTGGGAATGAAACCTGACCCTAAATCGGACACGGAGTCTTAGGGAGGGATTGGGCAGGGTGTGGGAGAGAAGACATTGATGGGAGCCATCCCCCAGCACTGCACTGGAACGTCAGTCTCTAGACTGTGAGGTCAGAGCAGCTCCCAGCGAAAACGAGACAGAGTAAACACATTGGGATTTAGAACAGCAATAGCTCAATAGACGAGTAACACAATGAGAATAAAAACATTGGCAGAAAACACTGGCTGCACTGCAAGCGAATCAGCAATCAATCTGAATGAAACACCTGTTGTCTGAGATGGCAGATTTGTTCCTGTCACCGACACACAGTACCTTGTGTCTGAAATGGAATTTGCTCTCTCTTTGAGACATCCCGACGATATGATAATAACAATAATAATAATAATAATCCTTGGGTTTAATAATAATAATAATTTTAATCCTTGCATTAGGTATCACGCTTTTCACTTCTAGGCATCTCAAAGCGCTTCACAGAATATACTGCAAAGTGAATTGACTGTATATTTGTGGGTGAAACGCGGCAGCCAATTGCACGCAGCAGTCATGAATTGCAATGACCAATTTATTATTGTGTCTTTTTTTCAAGGGATTATTATCAGGCGTGTGGAACTTGTCCAAGGTTTCACCTCGTCTGGAATTGAACCCAGGTCTCTCACTTGCAAGGCGAGTGCTCTAACCACTGAGCTACGAGACTCCATTCTTACCCTTTGTGTGATAAAAAGGGTAACCTCCTAATTTCACTTCTAAATGGCTTAAAACAACAGCAACACCAACCTGCATTGATATAGCCCTTCACGTGAGACGAGCGCTCTAAGCACTACACTGTAGGACTCTGCACTTTGCAGGAAAAACGGTGTGAAACGCTTTGAGAAGCTTCATTGTAATAAAAATAATAATCCTCGCATTTGCTATCGCGCTTCTCACAGCTTATCAACGTTTCAAAGCGCTTCACAGAATATACTGTAAAGTGAATTGACTGTATATTTGTGGGTGAAACATATCAGCCAATTGCACACAGCAGTGTCCCCACAAACAGTCGTGGATCTAAATGACCACTTTATTATTGTGTTTTCTTTTGGGGGATGGATTATTATCAGGCATGTGTGTGGAGTAAGGAAACTTGCTCAAGGTTTCGCCCTCATCTGCCTGGATTCGAACACAGGTCTCACACTTGTAAGGCGAGTGCTTTAACCACTGAGCTACAGGAGCTCCACGACTAACCAACCAACCAATTAACCAAATAACGGGGAGGTTGGTCCTATCTGGACAAGCGGTGGGAAAGCATAATGGGGAACAATGTCAAAAGGATTATCATTAGGTATTAATAGAAGGATGAACGAACACTGGCGACAGAGACTGATAGTAGGGAACAAACTCAGAGGTGAAATCCGAACGCACCTTTTCCCTCGCTTCACTTTGTGCCGGAGAGAACGAAAGCAATTTAAGTGCTTTTTGTGTGAGTCATGTCAAGCTGCAGTTGTTCTGAATGTGGAAGTGATGATCCCTGTTGTGATTGCTGCTGGAGCCCAACTGAGAAGCAGTGATGAGAGGCAGGAGATGTGTTACTGTGTTAGACACGGATGCTCACTTCAATGTACGAGGTGGCCACAGGTCACTGCACGGAACGACTATTGTAGAGTCCTGTTGGGTGGTGGTTAGCGCACCTCTTTGTGCAAGTCTCACAAAAGGACCTGGGTTTGATTCCCGGGCTGGGCAAAACCATAGGCGAGTTTCCTTCCTCCACACTCTGTTTACCTGGCAGTAAGTAGGTAACCGATTGTTAGAGAACTGGTAGATCCTACGTATGTAATAATAATAATAATCCTTGCATTTGATATAGCGCTTTTCACATCTTATCGACGTCTCAAAGCACTTCACAGAATGTACTGTAAAGTGAATTGACTGTATATATGTGGGCGAGACGCAGCAGCCAATTGCGCACAGCAGTGTCCCCCACACACAGTCGTGGATTGAAATGACCAATTTTATTATTGTGTTTTTTATGGCAGGGATTATTATTATTAAGCGTATGGAGTAAGGAAACTTGCCCAAGGTTCAGCCCTGACCTGACCTGCCTGGATTCGAGCACAGGTCTCGCGCTTGTAAGGCGAGTGCTCTAATCACTGAGCTACAGGAGCTCAGAAACAGAGACAGTTGTCATTATTATTTAGCTGCCTGACAACAGCTCGGCTCGGATTGCAGCCTCTAAAGCGTGGCGATGGGATTGACACCCGGCTGACTGGCAAAATAATCAAGCTAAGGCAATTCAACTTGGTTTCTACGCTACAAAATTAATTAGAAATGTATTTGTCCCTTCATGAATATGCAGTTATGTTAAAATCAGCACAGATCTGAATTAGCAGGAGAGCCGAGCTGTGTGTGATTTATACCAGCTATACAAACTCCGTGGGGAGTGGGTTAATCTGATCTGTTGTGGCTCAATCGAATATTCAAGTCACCGTGAAGGATTTAATGTTGATTGGAGGGGAGAGCCATAAATAATAATTAAGCCCGTAGATTGGGACTTGGAATCACACAGTCTAAGATGATGCTACTGTACAATGCAGCCTTGGGTTGCGGTGGGGGGTGGGGGGTGGGGGGTGGGGGCTGGGGGTTGCAATGTCAGAGGTGCTGTCCTTTGGTCAAAGATATTGAATAAAACCGAATAACTACTAATAATAATTAGGTCGCTTCAATCCACTGCTGTGTGAGGGACGCCGCTGTGCGCAATTGGCTGTCGCGTTTTGCCCACAACATATTCAGTCCATTCACTTGACAGCGGATATATTCGGTGAAGCGCTTTGAGACGTCTAGAAGCTGGGAAAAAGCACTGCGTCAAATGCAAATGCAAGGATCGTCAATAACGCATTTGACACGCAGCATTAACTCACCATGGAGACCGGGTTCTACTGTAAAGCGCAAGTGACTGTGTGCTTTTAGGCAAACGCAACTACCAATTTGCAGCCAGGACATTGGGAGAGAGAAATTCCCTTTTCTTTTCCAATAGCGCTGCGGGATCTTTAATGTTCACCTGAACAGGCACAGACTTGGCCACAGACGTCTCACCCGACCTCCGACAATTGCTGACAAGTTCAACACCCTGACCTCTGTTTAATGAGCGATCGAGTGGTTAAGTGGAAGGTTTAGGGTGACAAAATTAGTTTATTAACAGTCAGTCAGAGCAAAAAAAAACCCCGGATGTTTCTGTAATTGAAAATGAATTGAAAGCATGTCACAGGACGAAGGGTGAACGTCTAAATTATATAAGACTATTCCTTGTGTTGTCATCAAATAAATAATCTTTGGGTTTGCTATAACACCTTTCATGCAGGAAACCCCTCGTGCTGTGCGCAAATGTCTGCCACATTTCGGCCATAAAATACACTATTTGGAACTCCATATCACAGTCCCTTCGCATCCCCTGCCTTCTTCAAGGCCTGTCTCAAGACCCTCCCATTCGACCGTGCCTTCAGTCACTACCCCTCCATCTCACCCATCTCCCACCCTGCCCTCCAACCCTCCTGATCCCAACTCCCAACTCTGCTCCAAATGCCCAACTGGGCATCCCCAATGCCCAGTGCTTTGGGATGTCCTCCCGATGTAAATGTAACTTTTGTATTGTGTTGTATTTTGCGAAGCGCTTTGAGGCTTCTCAATGCTGTGACCGCACGTGATCAAATGCAACGATCATTATCAAGAGGATGTCTCCCAAAGCGTTTGACACGATTGATTGTCAAGTGTAGTGACTGTGAATTTTGTAGGCAAACAGTTTGACAATGTAGCACTCTCTGAGTCACAAGAGACTCAGAGAGGGAGTTGGGTGGGAGTTGGGTGGGAGAACGGCACATTTTGTGACTCGATGACTGATATTACAGCACGTCCTGATAAATAAAGGATGATAATGATAGCTTCCCTCAGTGACTCACTGGCTGAGACATTCACTACTCTAGTCAGGAGCTCAACAAGATGACAATTTACAAACGAAACCAGATGAAACATTGTTGTTTATCAGCTCCTGAGCAAATTCCCAGCAAATTGATCTGTTTTTTTAATCAATCTAATATCATTGCGTTAAGACCGATTCAACATTTGGGAAAGATTCTGAGCGTGCACACACACAGCCAGAATAACACATGTCTACACACTCACACGGACAAACACATGCACACGAACACACATAAGCACCTCTCGCACAAACTCTCTCACACACAGATACAGACAAACGGAAAAACAACAAATTTCCATTATATACTTGTCATGTTGAGAGTACATCCCAAGACTCTGGATAGTCGAGGATTTGCACAAGAGCTGGGGGCTGTATGAAAATTGGCTGCTGTGCTTGCATACTAATCCCTAATACAGTACTAATAATACTAATAATAATCCGTCCAAAAGAAATTTTATTTATAATAAAATTGGTCATTTCAATCCACGACTGTTTGTGGGACACTGCTGTGCACAATTGGCTGCCATGTTTCGCCCTCAAATATACAGTCAATTCACTTTACAGTATATTCTGTGAAACGCTTTCAGATGTCCAGAAGATGTGAAAAGCGCTATATCAAATGCAAGGAGTATTATTATTGTTATTCAAAAACACACAGTCACTGCAATTCACAGTAGGAACATAGGAACAGGAATAGGCCATTCAGCCCTTCAAGCCTGTCCCGTCACTTAATTAGATCATGGCTGATCTGCTCTGTACCCCAACTAATCCTTTCAATTCCCATTTCCCACTTTCTCCCCATATCCCTTAACACCCTGACCAACCAAACATCTATCAACCTCACTCTTGAAGGTATGGATGGATCTAACCCTAAACCTAATCCTTGCATTTGACATAGCGCTTTTCACGTCTTCTAGATGTCTCAAAGCGCATCACAGAATATACTGTAAAGTCAATTGACTGTATATTTGTAGGCGAAACGCAGCAGCCAATTGTGCACGGCAGCGTCCCCACAAACAGTCGTGGATTGAAAATTACTAATTTTTATTAGTGTGTTTTTTTTGAAGGGATTATTGTTAGGCGTGTGTGTGGAGTAAGGAAACTTGCCCAAGGTTTCGCCCTGACCTGCCTGGATTCGAACACAGACACACGCAGACGAGTGATCTTTCTCTTCTCTGTGTCTGCATGCGCGCGCGTGTGTGTGTTCATCACTGAGCTAAGTAATGATGTGGATAATGAACAGTGACCAGCATGAAATTGGTGTAATGCACACCAATTGTCAGCACGTTACACCCCAGCTAATCAAAAGCTAATCGAAAGCATACGACTTGCCAGAGAATGTTTAGCCTGCAGTCCAGTGATGGATTTTATCCAAATTCAAGAGAACTCAAACTTCCACCCACTCTCAGCTCGCGAGAGCATTTTGCCATCACCTTTGAGGTTGCGGCGACTGAAAGAAAGCACGGTCGGCGGTAGGTCTTGAGAAGCTGTCTTCCTCCCCCAATTGAGGAGTCCTGTATAACATGGCCACATTGTTTCATCCACAAAATACAGGCACTACGGTACTTTCTCAAAGCCCTTCGCAGAATAGTAAAATGGATTTACTGTGTATTTTGTAGACGAAACGCGGCAGCCAATTGCGCAATCGTGGGTTGAGTGACCTCGTTTTTTTTCTTGGAGGCATTTCGCCCACAAATATACAGTCAATTCACTTTACAGTATATTCTGTGAAGCGCTTTGAGATGCCTAGAAGACGTAAAAAGCGTTATATCAAATGCAAGGATTATTATTATCAAACAAATTCTCTTTACTTCACAGTACTGACTGGCTTTGAGGTGATGTTTCGAGACATCGGATAGAGTTTCAGATTGGAGGAGAATTATGATGGGTACTCAAACCTTACAGTGCCATCGCACTAATGTCTGAGACTGATCTTTCGCTCACACAAATAAGCTGCTTTTTGTTTTAATCGGTTGCAATGGACATTAAATCTCACCAAATCAGCTGTGCAGAGTTTCTGGTAAATAGATTTTGCTGATTAAGAAACAATTTTGTTATAAATGTACTCTTGCCCCACACACATGACTGCACACAGACACGCGCAAAACACTACCACCATCTGCCGAGCATTCCAAAGAGAAAGCGTTTACGATAATAATCATTGTATTTTATATATAGCGCATTATAACATCTCAAAGCGCTTTTAAGAATATACTGTAAAGTGGGTCGACTGTGGATTTTGTGGGTGAAATGCAGCAGCCAATTGCGTACAGCAGTGTCCACAAAACAAAACAAAACAATGCAGATTGAGTGACATTTTGTTGTGGAGTGAACATGATAACCGATCGATTAAAAAGTGGGTTCCTATTTCCTGCGAGGTAAACAGAGGCGTGTGGAGTAAGGAAACTTGTTTAAGGTTTCGCGCTGTTAGGAATTGAACCACTAAGTTACATGGAGTCCTGTAGCTTAGTGGTTACCTTGTTCGCCTCACAAGCGGGTCCTCTCGCTACAGGACTCCATGAACTGTTGTCATGATAGATGCCAACGATCGCTCGATGTTCATCAGATAAAGTCCTGTAGCTCAATGGTTAGAGCACTCTCCTTACAAGTGAGAGACCTGGGTTCAATCCCAGGCATGGGAGAAACCCTGGGCATGTTTCCTTACTCCACACGCCTAATAATAATCTCTCATAAAAAGCAATAATAAATTTGTCACTTCAATCCACAACTGTTTATGGGACGCTGCTGTGTGCAATTGGCTGCTGCGTTTCACCCACAAATATACAGTCAATTCAGTTTACAGTATATTTTGTGAAGCGCTTTGTGACCTCTATAAGATGTGAAAAGCGCTGTATCAAATGCAAGGATTATTATTTATTTTTATTATTATAAGACATACATCTGGCTCAGTGTTTGTCTGCCTGGTGCAGGGGTACCCTTCTCGCCTCTGACTCAGAAGGTTGTGGGTTCAAGTCCCACGCCTCTGAGCTCGTAGTCCATGCTGATGCTCCAGTAAATCCTATGGAGAGCTTTGAGACGTCTCAATTATGTGACAAGCAATGATTATTATCTTTGGAGCTCAGCCTGTGCGCCCGCCCGTAAGCTCACAGCACCACCTGGTGGACACACAGTCCTGCGTTGCCTCAGCAATAGTTACGTAAATGAATTCGCACCGTCCTTGATTCCTCGCCTACAACATTAAACAACATTCACGTCAGGAGAACATCCCAGGGCGCTGGAAAGTCAGGGATCTGCTTGACAGCAGGAGGGAGTGGAGGGCAGGGAGAGTAGGGCTAATAATAATGATAATAATCCTTGCATTTGATATAGTGTTTTTCACGTCTTCTAGACGTCTCAAAATGCTTCACAGAACATACTGTAACGTGAATTGACTGTATATTTGTGGGCGAAACGCGGCAGCTAATTGTGCACGGCAGTGTCCAACACAAACAGCCGTGGATTGAAATGACCAATTGTGTTTTGGTTTGATGGATTATTATCAGGAGTAAGTGTGTGTGGAGTAGCCTGCCCACAGGTTACGCCCGGATGGGGGGGGGGGTGGGAGGGAGGAAATATAGA